>JAUNZM010000930.1:0-341743 GCA_033459285.1 Clamator glandarius | reverse complement strand
AGAGAAGAGAAGAGAAGAGAGAAGAGAAGAGAAGAGAAGAGAAGAGAAGAGAAGAGAAGAGAAGAGAAGAGAAGAGAAGAGAAGAGAAGAGAAGAGGAAGAGAAGAGGAAGAGAAGAGGAAGAGAAGAGAAGATAGTTGAGTTTAGGATCCTCTCACTGGATCAGGGGCTCCAAGGCCCATCCAGCCTGGCCTTGGAACACCTCCAGGGTTGGGGCAGCCAGAACCTCCCTGGGCAGCCAGTTCCAGGCCTCACCACCCTCATTATGAAGAAACTCCTCCCTATGTCTAGTCTAAATCTGCCTCTCTTCAGTTTATACCCATTGCCCCTAGTCCTTCCTCTACAAAGTCTGCTGTGACGGGATGAGGAGTAATGGTTTTAAACTAAGGGAGGGATTATTTAGGCTGGATATAAGGAAGAAATTTTTTATGTTAAGGGTAGTAAAACACTGAAACAGGTCACCCAGGGAGGTAGTGGAGGTCCCATCCCTGAAAACATTCAAGGTCAAGTTGGATGGGGCTCAGAGCAACCTGATCAAGCTAAAGACATCCTTGCTCCTGCAGGGGGGTGGACTAGATGACCTTTAAAGTTCCCTTCCAACCCAACCTAAATCATCCTATAATTCTAACTTTCTAAGGTTTTTGATATGGGAGAAGTTATTCATCGGAGCAGGGAATTACAGGATGAGGGCACTGAAAGCTGCAATTACTTTGGGAATTTCAGAAGCAGGGTTTGTTTCAGTGGCGGAAGAAAAATATTATTTCAGTTGCAAAATGGAAGTGACCATTTAGTGTGTAGTTAAAATATTCATTCTTGTATCCCTGCCTCCAGTGAGGCACAGGTGATACAGAAACATTGGTCAAATGCACCCAATTGTAAACAGACTTGAAAACCAAATTCTTCTATGACTCTATGATACTTCCGTATGGGGTTCCTGGACCCTGACCAGTGGATAAAACTACCTATACATGCTAGAAGACTAAACTATATATTAAAAACCCTAACATATATACATATATACTTTTCCCTTTATTATCTCTTCCCTGATGAGAGTGGTTGCGGTTAATCGTGGCAGATAGGAGACCTTTCTAAACAAACAGAAATTACCTAAATGTGGTTGCAGGAGTACTGGTTTATAAAAGCAGCTGAGCCAGCAAGTTTTGTGTATGTGGTGGCTTGATGCCCCCTCCAGTCATTCCTGATAAAGATCCCAGTGTGGTTCTTTACACAAGACCCATTACAACAGCGAAACAGCACAGCTTTGTTTACCCATAGCCTGTCAGAAAGGAATGAAGCAGGAAAAATGTTTCCCTGCAAGATTATGTCTACATTTTTTCTTTTAACAGACACAAAGAATAATCTTAGCACATTATTTCCATTAAACAATTGCTTTATCTTTATTGCATGCCATGATTTAACCATGGCTGGCAAATAAACCCCTCAGAGAAACTTTATCCCGACCCAAACGAGCACAATGGCATATTATGTATCAGAGGGTTAAGACTCCCAAATTCATGTCTGTACTACATAAGGAATATCCCTACTGGTACTCCTTCTCAGTGCTAAGAACAGAAAACTCCCTTTTTTCTGCTTCAGCCTCATTTAGGACATTTCTTTCATGTCTCATAATATTTTCTTTTCCAACAGGCTAACCAATATCATAAAGAAGAGCAAGAAAGGTAGTTCACCTATATTTCTAATAGCTTTATACTGAATTTCTAATAGCTTTATACTAAATACGTGTCATCAGAGTACATCTACTACGGCATCTTCTGTGCAAGCGCTGATCAATTCCATGTACCAGACTTACACTGCGTTCAGAAGATCCTTGGCCAAGGAAGCAGGAGTAAATCCCAAAGAGCTAAACGGTCGTCGTACAAAGAAAGAAACTCTCCATGGTATCAGCTGAAGAAAAAGTATCCAAGCTTCATGACACAGTCTTAACCCACTGAAGCCTTTGTTTTCAGGTTGGTAGCTCCCATTCTGCAAACTAAATTTCACCATCAGCTGTTTCTGAGAACATTTAATGATCTTCCAGGTACTCATTCAAGCTTGTGTAGTGTTCTAAGTAGTTGTATACAGCTTTTATTTTTCAAGATGACCTATTTTATTTAAAAAATGATTCTTTTTGTAAGAAAAGACTGATTAACATATCATAGGGACTTAATATTAGCAGTGCATGCACGCTTTTTTTTCTTTAAATCAAATAATTGATATTTCAGCTTGCCTAACCAGCAAAATGAGGGAAATGTGGACATTTTCATGAAGAGCTCTTGTTTGCTTTTCCTTTAAAGTTTAACACTTCCTTTCAACTGATGTTTGTAGATAAACTTGTTTGTCACCAATCTGTTCAGAATAAGAGTAACTTTCAAAAACTGCTTCTCTTTCATTTCCCAGAAACCCTTATAACTATAATGCTAAAGATATATATATACACTTATGTGTGTGTGTGCATAAAAAACAGGAAAAGATTAAATATTATTTAAGAAAATAGGCAAAAAAAAAATCCAAGAGAGAGCATGTGACATGAATGGCATTGTTATTCAAAGCTGTTTGCACTTCAGCTTTACTAAATCCAAACAACTGCATTTAGAGAAGTCAAATAAGAATCTAAGTGTGAAACAAACACAAAATAATTCTCTCATCTCACCTTAATCTTCTATCTTTTCAGTGAAGAAAGCAGTGAATACTGGTTTAAATTTCACAAGTGCCTTGCTGTGGGTATATTATTTATTTCTCTCCCCCCCCTTCTGTTTTGATATTTGATTCCTGCGGCTTGCTATTTGCCTGCATAAGCCTGCAGTTATACATGTATTAAGTAAACAAACTTCAAACAATTCCAAATTAATTATCTTTATTTACTTGGAGACTGGTTCCATGTCGCTGCATGTCTTTCTGAGGCATAACCCAAGCCACACTTCAACCTTAATTAAGATTTTGTGAGATTAATAGTTGTAATACTTAGCATTGTATTTTGGTTCCTGTATTTAAAGTGAGTTTAAACACAAACTACAAGGTCAATTCCACTCACACACAACGTGTGCACACAGTCAATTGTGCACACACAATTTTATATGTCAAACTTGCAATTAGAAGGACATGGAATTCACACTCCTTTAATAAAGGCCAGCAAACATCTGGGTGACAGGCACTAAAATATTGGACACAGTATATGGTGAGAAGAGATGGACTATGAGATAGGTACTAATAAACTGTATATATTCAATAATTTATGTCTGAAAACATTTTACTGCTTAATGATAGTAAGTGTATCATTCAGTAACTTGCATTATATGCAGCCTTTTTAAGCTTGTATTTTCAGTCATGAGATATAATGGAAAACATTGAGTATACTGAAATATATTGTCTTTAGAAGAGGTGAACAACTGGACAATGGAGAGAATGGTGCTAGTGGAAAAGGTAAGCAGTGGTTCAATGTATGGAGCTTCCAAACTCAAAGCATGTATCACTCTAAGTCATACAAGCTTAGACAATTGCCATTTATCAGCAGGCAGGAAGAAAAATCTAGCTTTTATGGGAAATAGCACATGTATATTGGGCGGTTGGTTGGTGGAGCGAAATACTAAGATGCATAGAAGAGAGAAAACATGGACTTCTGAGAAAGAAGCGTAGAAGAAAACCAAGAAAAGGCAGATAGGAAACCTGAGTTTTTTTGTGTTTGACCTGTTCTGCCATCCCGTAGTTATTAGGGCAACATCTTCATTTAAGCCACCAGAGAAAAAGATTAACCTCAGAGGTAAAAAAGTGTGTCAGAATAATAATTGGTTTTGAACTATGTGTTTTTCTTTTCCCTTGCTTCTTCTGTTCTCCATAGATGGTAAAGATTTCAGTGATTCTGGAAAAGGCACATCTTCAAACTGTCATAGTGGACGTGGTTAGCAAAAGGCAATGGATACACCAGTTGTGGAGTAAAATAGGATTCACTGTTTTTTTTACCAAAAAGAGAATTTCATTCATCTCTATTTGAGGGTTTGCAATAATTTATCAATTTTCATACACAGAACTCCTGATTATCCTCATCAAGATTTTGTGCTTCATATTTACTGCCAGAATGACAGCTACATTGAACTTCTGGAGAGAACTGAAAGAAGAACAGAAATAGAATAAGATATGCAACACTTTTCAGATGAAAAGGTATTCAAACATGTTTAGCATTCTGGATATCTCAGGGTTGTTTGTTTTTTTTTTTTATTCCAAGAAACTACATTATTAAAATTAATTCCCATTATGTAATTTTGTTAATGCATTTGCTTTTATTTAATTTTCTTTCAAGTTAGAGCACTACTAAGTAAGCTTATGAATGCTTTTCTTCATTTGTTCATATTATTAGCAGCATTGTTTGAAGCATTTACCTAATAGCAGTTTGTAAAGCCTCTACTTTGAGACATGATTTTACCCATTAATGCTTCATTCCACATTAGAAAAGATTTAAAGCCAGACGCAACACTTTTTTTTTTCTGTTGTTTGCATCAGAAGCTCTTAAGCTTTTAAATGGGTCATCCAGCCAGGAGAACTTAGTCACATGTGCTTTAAATTACTCAAATGCTTAATTGGCCTGCTGGATGTTTGCATGTATAAATGCGTGATCTAAGACTTCTGTTGAAATGACAGAAGTCATTTTATATGTTCCCATTCTGTACAAAGAAGAGAATTTTAAATGAACTATTTTTTTTCAAACCAGAATCTGCAGAAAATTTAAGGCAATTAACGTTGCCTACCCAGCAGGACTGGAAAATAATGCTATTATTTTATTGATAGGAAGAATTAGATACATGCTTTTGAAAGTTTTGGCTATCTGTCTGTATCTAAATGCATCAGTATGGCTCTGAACTGATATATGGAGACTTTTCATACCATTCATTAATATGCCAATAAAATGAACTAAACTGAAGCTGCTACTGGGATGTATGAACAGAATTTGTTTGCCCATCCGGAATGTTCTGTGATCTGTAAGTAGAAGAAAGAATAGTTTGATGCCATGCTGAAAAATATCAGTGTAATATATCAGATTAAAACATAGAATTCCATGCTGCCCGTGGGAAGGTGTGCCCAAAATATGCTTTGTTAGGGGTCTACAGAATGTGAGGTGAACAAAAGAGATTGCATATATGCCTAACAATATCAACCCTGCTTTATCATCTGGGCATTTTGTTTTAAAAGAAAAAAAAAGCCTAATTAGTGGTGTTTTTAGTGCATCGCTGACATTGAGGTTGCAGAGGGAATAACATCAGTAATGATGAATTTAGACGTGGTTCGTACCTCAACTTTTAATAAAAGGAATGTTAACATCTGTCACCTCATCACATATTGTTCTTTAGAGCAGTCATTTCTGAATTTTCCTGTTAAAATTGTATGACAGTTATGACTGGAAAGGACAACAATGTGATAATAGGAAGCTTGGGGGGGAAAACCCAAACAAACCATCTAGTGAAATGGCAACAAATGAGATGGTTTTGCTGTAACCATGGCAGATGTGGACACTGGGAAAAGACGAAGGACAAAGAAGAAGGTATGTTGTGTTTGTAAAACGAGAAGAGACAATGTTACTGTCTTTGAAACCAAAAGGCAAGGAACTAGAAATCCTCCTTACATGATCTAGTCACGAACTGTTAAACCTGAGTAATTTTTTAGGCATCTAATTAATGTTTAGGTACCTAAAGAAAGGCTGGATTGATCTTTTTCTATTGAAGTAAGTTCTGAAAGGGTGTGACAGTCTGCAAGCAGAGATACATCAAAGACTATTACAACACATGTGACAATCTTAATAGGTACACGTGATATTTACATGCTAGAGTATCAGTGAGCGTTTTACATATATAATGATCCAGTGTGCTGACGCGATGGGTCAAGCTCCCGGTGCAGAGATTGCCTGCCAGCATCCCTTTCAGATCATAGTGTTTTCTAAGCTTACATGCTTACTAACCACATGTAGCTGCATATGTTTTCTCTTTCATTTTTTTTGGTCCTGAAAATACAAGTACACTTTAAAATATTTACTTGAAGCCTGCTCATCACTGGTTCATTTTCATTGATTAAAAGATGCTGAACGTAACTCAGATTTTCAAAGATGATTTCAATGAATTGTGAAACTAATGTAGTTTTTGAAATTTGCTTTCTTATAGAAAAAGAAAAGTGGCTGTCTCTTTAGTTGCCCTGTTTAAGAGGGATAACAGCAACAGACTAAGACTGGAGGTTTGTCCTTTGAGGCGGTTGAAAATAGAACCAAGGGAGTACTCATAGAATCACAGAATGGTTTGGGTTAGAAGGGACCTTAAAAATCATCCAGTTCTGCCTCCCATGCCATGGGCAGGGACACATCTCATGGGAACCTGGCCTTGAACACCTCCAGGGATGGGGCAGCCACCGTTGCTCTTGGCAACCTGGGCCAGGGCCTCCACAACCCCATTGTGAAGAATTTCCTCCTAATGTCTGGTCTAAATCTTCCCCTTTCCAATTTAAAGCCATTCCCCCTTGTCCTATCACTACATACCCTTGTAAAAAGTCCCTCCTAAGCTTTCCTGGAGCCCCCTTCAGTACTGGAAGACTGTTAAAAGGTCCCTCCAGAGCCTTGTCTTCTCCAGGCTGAACTGCCCCAGCTCTCTCAAGTCTGTCCTCATAGCAGAGATGGTTCAGCCTTCGAACCATCTTCATGGCCCTCCTCTGGACCCATTCCAACAGCTCCATTTCGTTCTTATGTTGGAGATTCCAGAACTGGTCACAATACTCCAGGTGTGGGTCTCACAAGAGTGGAGCAGAGGGAGAAAATCACCTCCCGTGCCCTGCTGGCCACTCTTCTTTTCACGCAGCCCGGGATCTGGTTGGCCTTCTGGGCTGCAAGCCCTCATTGCTGGTTCAGGTTGAGCTTCTCATCAATCAGCACCCCCAAGTCCTTCTCCCCAGGGCTACTCTCAATTCATTAATTATAATCCTAGAGTCCTAGCCCACTAATTAGTATTGTTTGAACTGATGGGAGTTTTAGGTTCTCAGGACTTTTGAAATCCTGTTTTTCTTTTGGCATGAATATTTTTCACGTTAAGTAGCTGTCATTCTCAGTGTATTTTACATCATAATAGGAAGCATCTGAGGATGGAATACTGGCAAAAAAGTCTGTTTACCATCTGCTTACATCTCTTTATTCTGACAGTCAGAAAGACTGCAAAAATGTCTGGGGTCTTATGAGAGTCAAAGAAGCAAGGAGCCCAGTCAGAGTGAAATACAGCCCTGTTAGCAACATATTAGATAAATATAAAACAGCTCTTTTAGCCTGGAATAATTGGTCCACCCCAGTGCCTGCCATATGGCCAGCAGCTTGTCCGTGCTTTTTGTCCCAGCTGCCTTGTGTAATGGCAGCGCTGGAGTAGTTGTTCCAGTCCCTCTGTTAGAAACAGCTTTTTACACTGACTAGTTCTATGTCATTATAGGTTGCAAAGATAGTCATGATTTTACTGGAGATTTACACAATTAGCAGGGCCTACTTTTGATTTCTGAAATAGAATAAATGGTCTCAATAAGGTCTTGACTGTTTTGACCATGGGTAGATGCATGGAAAATAAACAGAGCAGATATTTTCTTTGTTTAGGTACAAATATTCTTAAAGCTAAAGTTCTTTTCTGAACATCTGACCTTGTTTTTCTAAGGTTCTCTATTAACAGAAAATTCATTGTCTCAAATAGGTAAGTTGAAATTATGGAAGCATCTAATATACTCAAAAAAAGTAAATAATTCCATAACTACCGTAGTGTTTGTGACATGTAGTTAGACACTGGGATCAAGTTTAGACATGATAAGAATTCTGGATTTTACGCACACGGAGAGCTGTGCTTTTAAACATGCACCTGCTTTGCAATAGTTGCTAGAAGATATAAAATTCATTTTGACACATCAGCAAAAGAACTTGGCTGTTTCAGGACAGCCAAGAAGTGGTGAAATGTACTCAGAGACTGTAACAAATTATTAGTTTCTTGGGTTTTATTCGGGTCATTGACGTTAAGCTACCAGGCTGAGCGAGTTGAGGTTGTTCAGCCTGGAGAAGAGAAGGTTCTGAGAGGACATTCTAGTGACCTTCCAGTACCTGAAGGGGCTCCAAGAAAGCTGGGAAGGAACTGTTTACAAAGGCTTGTAGAGATAGGGTGAGGGGTGATGGGTATAAACTGGAGACGGGCAGATTTAGACTAGCCATAAGGAGGAATTTCTTCATGATGAGAGTGGTGAGGCACTGGAACAGGTTGCCCAAGGAATTGTGGCTGCCCCATCCCTGGAGGTGTTCAGGGCTAGGTTGGATGGGCCTTGGGCAGCCTGATCTAGTGGGAGGTGTCTGCGCCCATGGCAGGGGGGGTTGGAACTGTTTGATGTTTATGGTCCCTTCCAACCCAGACTATTCTCTGATTCTATGATACAAGGATCTAGCAGCATTTCTATCCAGCTTTGTCCATGCATGCTGGTTTTGGCTGGAAGGAGTTAATTTTCTCCATAGCAGCTAGTGTGGGGCTCTTTTTTTTGCATTTGTGCTGGAAACAGTGTTGAGAACACTGGGATGTTTTGGCTGCTGTTGAGCAGGGCTTACCCAGAGTCCAGGACTTTTCTGCTTCTCACCCAACCCCACCAGTGAGGAGACTGGGAGGGCACAAAGAGCTGGGACAGGAGGCAGCTGGGACAGCAGATCCCAACTGGCCCAAGGGATGTTCCATTCCATAGGATGGCACACTCAGCATATAGCGCTGGGGGAAGAAGAAGGAAGTGGAAAACATTCATAGTGATGCATTTGTCTTCCCAAGAAACCGTTAGGTGTGATGGATCTCCTGCTTTCCTGGAGACAGCTGTATGCTTGCCTGCTGATGGGAAGTGGTGAATGAATTCTTTGGTTTGCTTTGCCCTTTACCTATTAAATTGTCCTTATCTCAACTCACGAGTTTTCTTATATGTACTCTTCCAGTTCTCTGCACCATCCCACCAGGGGCGTGGGAGCAAGTGGCTGGATTAGGCTTAGTTGCCAGCTGGGGTTAAACCACAACAAAGTACATTTCCTATTTTTGTTGGGTTAAGATCAGCATTTGTTCTGTGTTTGAACCACACAGTTGGTCTTGATCCACAATGCAGGCTTCTAAACAACTGTACAAGAAATTAATTTTCAATTTTCAATGAATTTGCTATCCTTTTTGCTATTCATTTTTTTTCTATATTTCTAGTCTCAAAATATTTGTTACATTTTTACCGCTATGAGAAGGAGTACAGTATGATGCCAACCGTGAAATTAGGCCAACTACTTTCGATCCAGTTCTAATGAATTATCCTGTGACATCCACCCACCATTCTTCATTTCATTTAATCCTTTTGTCAGCCTATGATATATTTCTGATCCATCATTTTATTGAGTGCTGATGGATCCCATTCTTCATAATCCTGGCATCGGCCCCTCTTTTACTGAATCATACGGATTGTTATTATGTATTTTTCGAGGCCAGTTACTGAGATGTACTATGCAGACATCATTTTATAGCACTGTGATGCTTCCATGCTGGATGATGTGTCACAGGTACACCTTCCCAATGATGTAGGTGGAAAAAAAGGGAGTTGATAATTGTCTACCCATTGCTTACCGCATATGATTCATCCTGAGTGGCAAAACCAAATCGGCTTGTGTTGGAAAAGTATTCCTGGGTTATATCGTAACAAGCAACCCTGAATCATAATTGGAATTAGGGATATAAGGAGGTGGACAGTGTAATGTTTATTAAGACTGTGTGTTGACTGGGTGGTTCTTGAGCCAATGGTACTAATTAAGATCTCAGCTACCTGTGCATGTACTGAACCAACAATGAGTTTTGGAGCCCGAGTGCAAAGTCCTGCACCTGGGTCAGGGCAACCCCAAGCACAAACACAGGCTGGGTGGAGAATGGAATGGGAGCAGCGCTGAAGAGAAGGACTTGGGGGTGCTGGTGGATGAGAAACTCAAGCTGAGCCGGCAATGTGTGCTTACAGCTCAGAAACCACCTGTATCCTGGGCTGCATCAGAAGCTTAACCAGCAGGATAAGGGAGGTGATTCTACCCCTCTGCTCTGCTCTGGTGAGAACTCACCTGGAGCCCTGCATTCAGTTCTGGAGTGCTCAGCACAGGAATCACAGAATCACAGAATAACCAGGTTGGAAGAGACCTACCGGATCGTTGAGTCCAACCATTCCCACCAATCGCTAAATCATGCTCCTAAGTACCTCATCCACCCTCACCTTAAACACCTCCAGGGACCGTGACTCAACCACCTCCCTGGGCAGCCTGTTCCAATGCCTAACCACGCTTTCTGTGAAGAATTTTTTCCTTACCTCAAGCCTAAATCTCCCCTGGCGGAGCTTGAGGCTATTCCCTCTCGTCCTGCCCCCTGTCACTTGGGAGACATGGATCTGCTAGAGCAAGTCCAGAGGAGCCCACAAAGATGATCAGAGGACTGGAGAACCTCCTGTATGAGGACAGGCTGAGGCAGTTGGGGTTATTCACCCTAGAGAAGGGAAGGCTCCAGGGAGAGCTTATAGCAGCCTTCCAGTACTGAAAGGGGCTCCAGGAAAGCTGGGGAAAGAGTGAAGGGATGGGATGAGGGAGTGTGGTTCTAAGTGGAAAGAGTGGGGATTCACATTAGATGTTAGGAAGACATTATTGCTGGTGAGGGTGATGAGGCACTGGAACAGGTTGCTCAGAGAAGTCTTATATGCCCCATCCCTGGAGGTGTTCCAGGCCAGGCTGAGTGATCCACAAATTAATAAGTTTAGACCTCCTCCTGTGTGCATGCAGCATTGCAGGGTTTGTCTTCGTAAAGCAGACACCTGCAACACTGAACTACGCTGTGTCTGTCTTGCCAATATATTGTGACCAGAATGGCTTCTCCCTCTTCCAGAGGCTTTTACACTAGGGATAAGGAAAGAAACCAGACCTCTATTTCTTGTTTAATAAATAGGAAGTCTAGTTTTATAAATAGGAACTTCACCACCAGGCAGTTCAGCAACTATACTAAGCAGTTGTGTGTGTGAGGTGTTGCATGCTCACTGATTGCTCTGTAGGGCAAGATGCCTTGTGGTGCTAGTGCCGTATCGTGGGACGTGATCTGTTTGAACCCATGTCCCACATGCGGCGCCTCATCAGTGTTTGCATCCACCCCTATCACATGTGCTACATCAAGCAGCAGTTGTGCACACAGAAAACGGAAAGCTGGTGGCTCATCTTTCCCCTCAGTGTTCTTTGTTTTGCAGTGAATTGCATTTCAACACATGTGCCAGCCAGCCTGGAGCAGTTTAAGGGGTGTTGATGTGGTATTCCCATAGAAACAGCCCCAAGAAGTGGTCAGGGGGTTACTGTGACACCACAATTCCAACAAGGTTTGGTGTTTCTTGGGAAGCAAAGCTCAGACTGAGCGCAGCCGGGGGAAGCAGAATTTGGGTACAGCCTGTATAGACAGCGATGCAGCAGGAGCCCTCATGAGGGCTTGTAAGAACTTAGTGAGATCCCACATCGCTAGGAAACTCTTGCTGGACTGGCGTATGTCAGTACCAAAATAAACTCTGCAGCTGTTAGCCTAAGCTTCTGAATGATTCCCAACAAGGCAGAGGACGCTTTAAGACTTGGGCTTTGCCCTTGCATTTCCCCTATCATTTGTCTTTAATTGTGTCAGCATTGTTTACCATCATATATAAACACTACTCAGCGTGGACTGATACACTCTGGGGCACCACTTTATCACAGTGTTAGAATACTTTATAAGCTTTCCCGGAGCTTTCCTGACCGTTAAAAATTCTGAAAACCACAACATTTAACCATAAATCTCTGTCTGTATGGTTATTTTTACCACTGACTCTGATTAAACTGCTTGACTCTTAATAATGTTAATGTCAGTACTAGAATTAGAAAGAGTTGAGGCCGTGGACTTTTATTTCAGCACACACGTGTAAGGAAGCATGACACACATCCGTTGCAATCTACCTACATAATTTAGTCTATCAAGTGTTTCACGAGACAGGTTAACATTGCAGGCAGTGTATGCCTCTAGTAATAAGTGTAATGTTGGCATGAAGTTCATCCGAACATGTGAGCGTTCTGGCATAAGGGGCTGTAGCAGGTTTCCACGTGTACGTGATAGAGCAGTGAAAACATGACGTGTCACCCTGTGACCAGATAACTGAGATTACCGTGAGCCCCTCCAACAAATTATTTTAAACTGGTAGCTATTCATATATAGACTTGTCAGACCTGGTGTTGTATCAGAGCTAGAGATCTAGGTGACTCGGGAAGTTTATCCTGTTGTAACTTTATAGCTAGATGTTAGAAATTAATAGCTGTCAAATGCTGAAGAACATCATAATCTGCAACTATTTTGGTGACGCCTAACAATGCTAGGAATGTTCTAGTTGTTTCATCTCTGCATAAGAAAGAAAATGCAGGCACTCTAGGATTTTAAGTAATGGTAGGAGCTGAAATGAGAGGTAAAGTGGTGAGAAAATAGACCTCAGTAAACTTTAGTACACCACCTGCTTTGAATAATGTCCTGTGATGAAGCAAATGCACTTCTATCCCCTTCTTTTGCTCTGATTTCAGATCATAGAATCATCGAGTAGTTTGAGTTGGAAGGGACCTTAAAGACTATCCAGTTCCAACCCCCTGCCATGGGCAGGGACACCTCCCACTGGATCAGGCTGCTCAAGTTCCCATGTAACCTGGCCTTGAACACCTCCAGGGATGGGGCAGCCACAGCTTCACTGGGATGGTATAATGTTCCCTCGCATAAGGGAATATAATTCCCTTCCCAGATGGTATAATGTGATCCCTCCCATCACCCTCACTGGTAAGACCTTGCTGCTAGCGACTGAGAAAGTCTGATCCAAACCAAGTTATCATCCAGGAATTTAAAGTGTATTTCAGATGCTGGTCTTTCTTATTCTACCAGTTTTCTCCACCCTTTGCCTTCACAATCATTTTATGGTGTTTTTTTGTAGGACAAAGGGATCAAATGTAGATCCATAATTTTTGTAGTTCCATAATCTTCACAAATAAGGGTGAGTATAACACTTATTCAGTTGTCTGATGCATTGAAAAGTAAAAGGTATATGTGAAATAGCTACTGAGGAAGGAGGTTATGTCCTACATGTAACAAGTGCAGGAAGCTTCTTCAATGCTACTTTCATTCTCAGAAAGTGGTTTAAAGATACCTTCCCCTCTAAAGTGTGTGCTGAATTAAGAGAGATTGAAAATGGAATTAACCAGAAACCTTTAAAGGTAAGAGGGTTCAGCAGCAGTGTTAGAAATGCTAGTGAGGAGAGGGATTCCGAATGTAGGCAGGGGACCTGACTTTGTAACAGGAAGATTGTACTGAAAAGGGTTCATCCTTCACAGTGCAAGGAGCAGAATTCATAGCATCACAGAACTGTTGAGGTTAGAAAACGCCTCTGGAGATCACCTAGTCCAACCCTCAAGGCAGGGTCAGCTAAAGCAGGTTGTCCAGGACTGTATCCAGTCGGGTTTTGAATACCTGCAGGGATGGAGACTCTACAACCTCCCTGGGCAACCTGTTCCAGTGTTTTACCGGGAGGATACTCCCTCTCCCCCTGCTGGCAACGCTTTTCCTAATGCAGCCCAGGATGCTATTGGCCACCTTTGCCACAAGGATGTGCTGCTAGCTCACATTCAATTTGTTGTCCACCAGGACAACCCAAGTCATTTTGTGCAAAGTTTTTTTTCCAACTGGTTAGCTCGAACAGGTTGAGTGAGTTGGGGTTGTTCAGCCTGGAGAAGAGAAGGCTCTAGGGAGACCTTAGAGCAGCTTCCAGTGCTGAAAGGGGCTCCAGGAAAGCTGGGGAGGGGCTCTTGATCAGGGAGTGCAGGGAGAGGACAAAAGGGAATGGTTTTCAGCTGAAAGAGAGGAGATTTAGATTAAATATTAGGAAGAAACGTTTTCCTGTGAGGGTGGTGAGGTAGTGGCCCAGGTTGCCCCTAGAAGTCATGGTTGCCCCATCCCTGGGGGTGTTCAAGGCCAGGTTGCATGGGGACTTGAGCAACCAGGTCCAGTGGGAGGTGTCCCTGCCCACAGCAGGGAGGTTGAAACTCGATGATCTTTAAGGTCCCTTCTGGCCCAAAACATTCTATGATTCTATGCAGTGATGCACAGGGTTGTTCCTCCCTAGATAGAGGATTTGGTGTTTACCTTTGTTAACTCCACAAGATTCCTGTTTGTCCATTTCTTCAGGTGGTTGAGGACCCTCTGAGTGGAACCACCTACCATATTCCATCACCTCTCCTATATTTTTGCCACCTGCAAACTTGCAGAGTGGCGTCCAGCTCAGCTTTGTGATGCTGATCACAACCAGCAGCTCAAGCAGCTTCCAGTCTACCTCCCTGACCACTGATCTGGGCCAGAATTCATCAATTTGCCAACGAGGATATTACTGGAGCAAGTGTCAAAAACCTTGCGGAAGTGAAGATAAACACCATCAGCTGCTCTTCCCTTGTTCATCATGCTAGTGATTTCATCAGAGAAGGCTGTCGGGTTAGTCAGGCATCATTTGCCTTTCATAAATCAATGCTGACTCCTCGAAATGCCTTTAGTTTGTCCTTGATGATTCTGCAAATGGTTTCCAAGATTATTTGTTCCATCCCAAAAATAAAAGTGAGGCTGACCAATTCGTAGCCAGTTGCTTTGAGTGACTTCTGGAGGAGCACAGCACAGTCAAAGCCGGTCAGTTAATTTACCTGTACAGGAGCAGCAAACCACTTTTTTGTTCATCTCAGGAATCTGATGTACGTGCGCACAACAGATGCCACTCCAAGTTCCTTCTCACTCTATCTCCTACAAATAGGCAGCTTTGGAAAGTAAAAAGGATCATTTTTGTAACATTCTAAATATTTCTTACACTTTTCATCTCAGAAAGCAGGCTGGTGTATAAAATCTTCACCAATTAAATTTCGTGAACGGTTTTGCCTAACAGTTGCTATTAGTCATAGCAGACGTGACCCCTAGTTTCTCCTCAGTTAGTAACAATATTGTGAGTGGTACCTCATCCATCATTGCAAACCATAGCAAAGCACTTCTGTGCTGATTTGCCATGCTAAGGAAGCTCACCTTACTGAAAAAAATTAAGAGTGATCTTTCTTAAATAGGAATTCTGTTTTAACTGTCAGTGTAAAGATACCAGTGAGGCAAGTTCCGTAAGGACAGGTAATGGCACTTATTAGACTAACTAGTACAGTAGAAAAAGTAGGCAGGATTTGTCAGGCAGGAGCATTTTTGTGGAATTGTTAATAGCAAAACAGTATTAGTCTATGCTAAATCACAAATAAAACAGAGATGTAAGAAGGTAAGATTGTTATTTATTACCAACAAACCTGAAGATCCCCTCAGTGTATTCCCTGTAGACAATTTCACTGAGTTCTGACTACCTGAAATGCTTACATAAGTGATGGTTTTATTCTAAAGGGGTTTGAAGAACAAAGGCTTGGTCTGAAATTTTACAGTCATGAGATTGTGTTCTCTTTTTAGATTTTAATTAGTGCTAGCAAGCAAATTTACCTATGAATTAGCAATTAACACATTCTGAAATGCAAGCAGTGTAACCTTTGGAAAGGTCACTGCACAAAATGGATGGGAAAGGAAGGTGACTCATTATACACAGGGGAAAAAGTCTCTCCTCAGCTGGGAAGATGCAGCTGGTACTTCCATTACTGCTTGATAGCTGGCGTAGTCAGCAGTTTTGCTGACTTGCTGTGGACCCCCAGCTCCTGTTAGACCATAAATTGAGGAGGGTTTGCTATGCTTTAGAAAGCACCAAGTGTACCTTATCTCTTCATCAGCATCACTTTGAAAACAGGCAAAATGTATTCTCTTGACTGCAGTAAACTTGGGGTTTTAGCATGTAATTTAGACCCAAAATGGGATTCACCTGCTTCAGTCACGCTTCATCTCTGCTTTCAACCCCCTACCTCTTCTGGGCTCAGATGATCTTCAGGTGTTGGGCAGCAACTATTAATAGAGCTATGGTTGAGTAAGAAAAGAGCGTTCTGAATGCTGTAGATAAAGTGCAGTTAAATTAAGGAAAATGCCATCTATTTACAGTGGGCAAAGAGAATTAGCACTTGCTTGAAACAGGGACAGCAGCTCGAGAATGAACTTTCTTGCAGGAACTGTGGAAAGAGTTTGTGTCCCATGGAGAAGCCCTGCCAGCTGCTGAGCCTTTGGGCTCTCCTACCCACAGCTGCAGTCAATCAGGCTCGGAAAGGGCTCGTCTGCTCTGCAGGTGCTGCTTCAGGGCTTTGGTTGCACCATTCAAATAGCTTTTTGGAGCGCTCTGCTGGAGATAGTTGTGGGATCTCTTTTTCTTCTTTTTCCCTGTGGAAAAGCTTGACTCTTCTCTACTTCGTGTAAGTAAGATAAGTTTCTATGAAGCCTAGTGGTAAGGGATGTTTATGCTGCTCAATAGCGTATGCGTAAATCTTACTTTCTAGGAATAAACTGAACTTTGTGGCTTGAACAACTAACAGATTAATCTTTATTTTACTTTAAAAAGTATTGATTTGGAGTCTTTGGTACAGGTGAAGTTTATGGGGGCTTTACATTTGTTTGATGGGTATGTTTCACTAATCGAATTGATTACTTTTTAAGTGGGTTTGCTGTTTGTATATTGGAGAATACTGATGCTTTTAAATACTAATAAATTCTGATGTGCTTTAGAATTAAAGTTTTAAGACTCTTTTCAAAGTCTGTAGTGTATTGGAGCCAGAATAATACTTGTATTATTGTAATATTGTTTATGTGAAGGAAAATGAGGCTTCTAGAGTGCTGTATTTTTGATGTGTGACTTGTAATCTGGATTGCTTGGGTTAGCGATTTTCTGACAGCCCAGGATAGAAACTGCTTTCTGGAAATATACCTTGGTTTTCACAACATAGTCTATAGTTTCATTACAAACAAACTGCATTCTTCTTTGATTACTCCCTCCCATTTGTTCGTGCTTCTTTTAGCTGTTTTTGGGAATCTGTTATGGAATTGGCTGTTTCTAGTTTTCTGATACAGGTAGTTAATTAATGCTGCAAAGCACAGCACATGGGATGAACTTATTCTGTTGCGGATAAGTAGTGTCCGTGAAACTGAGAAGTACTGGTAGAGAAACCTCTATTGTCTGGTCCTTCTCCTCCTCCCACATCAGTGTTGGGTTCGTGTTGAATATCTTGGGGCTTGAGGTTTAAATCTTCAGTTCGGAATATCCTTTCTGTGCTTGGGGGCTTCTCTTCCACGCTTGGCTTGTCTTTGGAAAAGGCTGGTGATACCTTTGCAGAGGAGGGAGGGAAGGATTTATGAGGCAAAGTGTTATTGAATAAGGGAGTATAATATTGAAATGTTAAAAAAAGACAGTAGTGTGACTCCTTACAACAAGAAAATGCCACCTGAAGGCAGCAAGAAAGTGGATGCTGCTGTTAAGCTGGATGATTTTCATATTTTTAAATTACTAGGAATAGCAGGAAAAACAAACTGTGCGGGAGTATTGGAGAAGTGAGATAAAGGGAAAGAATAGAAATTATTTGTAGAAATACAGTACTTGCACAGCTGCATTTTTCCCAAATAATGTCACGTTCTCACTGGCCAATTATGTAGAAATTCTTGTTGGGAACTTACGCTTGCTTTCACGATTGAAATTAATCCTAAGAGGCAGAGAGAACAGGAGGAAATTTAAAGAAAGCTTTTGCAAAGAGGTATCGCAGAACAAAGCACACAGGCTTTTTTAGTGAGAAAGAGGTGATGGAGATCGGTCTTACTGCCTGCTTCTGTTCATATTAGGAATGGCTGAACTCGATCTAAGAGGTCTTTTCCACTCTAGTGATTCTATGATTCTATACAGTGCTGCTTGATGAGAAGCTCAACGTGAGCCAGCAATGTGCCCTTGCAGCCCAGAACGCCAACAGCATCCTGGGTCACATTAAAAGACGTGTGGCCAGCAGGTTAAGGGAGGGGATTCTGCCCCTCTATTCCTCTCTTGTGAGACCTCATCCGAGTATTGGGTCCAGTTCTGGAATCCTCAACATAAGAAGGATATGGAGCTATTGGAATGGGTCCAGAGGAAGGTTACAAAGATGATCAGAGGGCTGGAGCACCTCCCATATGAGGACAGGTCTCGTGCAAGGTGCTCCAGCCCTCATATCATCATTTTTCAGGCCTCCTTTAGAGAAGCAGGAGAGGATCCTTCCAACAGCTCTATGTCATTCCTGTGCTGCGGACTCCAGAAGTGGACACAGGGCTCCAGGTGGGTCTCAGTGAGTGGAGCAGAGGGGCAGGATCCCCTTCCTCCATCCCTGCTGGTCCCACCGCTCTGGATGCGGCCCAGGACATGGGTGGTTTCTGGGCTGTGAGCGCATGTTGCCAACTCACATTGAGCTTCTTATCCACCAGTAGCCCCAAGTTATTCTCTTCAGGGCTGCTCTCAATAAGATGACGGGGATTCTGAAAACATTGGCTTGTGGTGTTGCTGGATCTGAACAGTCGGGCAAGGTGGATTCCTCTGTATTGGACACTTTCATAGCTCAGCTCGACAGGGCTGTGGGCCATCTCACTTAAACTATACATTGTCTAAAAGGCTATGGTACCAAAAACGCTGGTAAATAAAACTCTTTAAGACTCATTTTGGAGTTTTAGAAAGCAAGCATCCTTCATCAAACCTGGGCAACATGAAGGAGCCATCTCCATCAACGCCGTGCAGCGAGACGCGAGCTGGGGACAGAATATATTCCCCACTTCCCTGCATATGTATAAGTTGCCCAGAAATCGTATGCTTATTGTATTGCTTTCCAAGGACTCATTTTAATGTTGTTATGAATTTCACGGTCAAATCTCATGCTGCTTTGGAGCCAGCTCTGTCTGACTTTGCTTTTAAGATAGAGAGACTGCAAACAAACAGAGGGGATTTGAGAAGAAGACTCGTCTGCTCAGCACGGATCATGCCGAACACGAGGCGTTATCATCTTCAAGGAATGAAAAATGTCTGCAAAACCAGTTCTTGAAAGAAATGATGCTCTCTTAAGAAGAAAAGACCCTATCAGAGGGACGTAACTTTTGAAGAAAACAATGACTTAGATGAAACTTAACTCTACTGTGGCTTAAATCAAAATATTACGCTTTTTGGAATAGGAATTACATCTTGTATCGGTTGGACACGATGCTCCCCGAGGTCCTTTTCCACCTGGAGTTCTAGGAAGTTGTGAAACTGCATTTTCCAGCGAAATCCCAAGGTCTGCCGTCCCGATGCTGGCCGCTAGGAGGCGCCCTCGCCCCAGGGCCTCGTGTGGGACCCAGGATGGAGATGGAAGAGGAGAAAGAGGAGGAGGAGAAGGGGACCGGGTGCTCCGCTTCGCTCGCGGTTCAAGGTCAGCGCCATGTAAACGCCCCCACAAAGGCCACCAAGCCCCCTCATCCAACCGCTGACCCCTCGTTGCCTCCACAACCCCCGGTAAAGGGAAGCGGGTGGGCGAGCGGCTACTGTGTGTGGCCGCTACACCCCCTCCATGACTCACTTGCATGTGCCCCGCCCTTCTCGCCGCTCATTGGCTAGGATGCCCCTTTATTTGCATGTGCCCGCCCTCCTCGCCCCTCATTGGCTGGGACGCCCCTTTATTTGCATGTGCCCACCCTCCTCGCAGCTCATTGGCTGACACTCCCCTTTATTTGCGTGTGTCCCGCCCTCCTTGCGTCTCATTGGCTGGGACACCCCCTTATTTGCGTGTGCCCCGCCCTCCCCTCCTCCCATTGGCGGAGGCGCCGCGGCGGGGGCCGCTGATTGGCTCGGCTCCCCCGTGCTTCCCCAGCGGGGCGGGGCGCCCCGAGCAGAGCCGCGGCGGCCAAGTTGAGCGAGAGCCGCTGCCCGGGTGTCCCGCGGCGCCTCCTGCCCGCCCCGCCGCCCCCCCCAACCCCACCAGCAGCCCAGCCCCGGGCAGGAGATGGCTGAGCGCATCCCTCCCGCGGGATGGAGGTAGCCGTTCCCCAGCCCAGCCGGCAGCCGGGGGGGCCTCCTTCCCACCGTGCTGCGCTGCGGCTCGGCAGGCGCAGGGGAGACCTCTCGCACCTCCACCTTTCGTGCTCTTAACCAGCCCCCCCCACCACCCCCCATCCCCGTTTTTCCTATGGCTGGGATATACAGCTCGACTCTGAAGACCCTGGAGGATTTGACTTTGGACTCTGGTTATGGGGCAGGGGATTCCTGCAGGTCCCTCAGCCTCTCGTCCTCCAAGTCCAACTCGCAAGCCTTCACCTCTTCCCAGCACAGAGGCAACTGGTGGTACTACTCGGGCTCCATGAACAGTAGGAACAACAGTTGGGATACAGTCAACACCGTCCTGCCCGAAGACCCCGAGGTCGCCGATATCTTCTCCAAGTGCCCTAAGCTGCCGGATCTAGAGGAATACCCTTGGAGCGAGGAAGACATTGGAAGGATCCTACGCAAGGGGAAGGCCGATGGCCCCACCAGAACCTTCTCTCAGGAAGCCGTCAGGCGCCTCTCGCAGTTGTTGAGACGCGCCTTGATCAGGATCTCCAGGGAGGCCCAACGCCTCAGCGTGATGCACTCCAAGTGCACCAGGTTCGAGGTGCAAAGCGCCGTCAAGCTCATCCAGAGCTGGTCGCTGTCGGAAGGCTGCGTCTTGGCCTCCGTCAAGGCCTTGTCGCTCTACAGCATGAGCGCTGGAGATGGGCTGAGGAAAGGGAAGTCGGCGAGATGCGGCCTCACCTTTTCTGTGGGGAGGTTCTTCAGGTGGATGGTGGACACCAGGATCTCTGTTCGGATCCATGAGTACGCAGCCATCTCTTTGACCGCTTGCATGGAAAACCTGGTGGAAGAAATCAAGGCGAGGGTCTTGGCGAGCCAGAGCCCGGATGGTGGAGGAGGAGAGATCTCGGCTGAAATCCTGGAGATGGTCATCAACAACGATGCTGAACTTTGGGGAGTCTTGCAACCTTACGAGCATCTCATCTGTGGGAAAAACGCTAATGGTAAGACGCAGCTTTTACCATCGTTAAGCTTCATCCAAGCAAGCTTTCTGGTAAAATTGTTGATTTTGGTGCACTTGAGGGTTTTTTCTTTTCACCTGAATTGCATCTTGGCCGTGGTTTGTGTGTATGTGATGGCTTTACCAGGCAAAAATGATCCTGCTTTATCCTTAAGATGTCCCAGTTTATAAAAGATGCAGAGTCTGTGGGGAACCGAGCCCTGTTGTCTTGGCAAACCTCTCCTGACTTTCTACCAGCTGCTGCTTTGAGCATTTTTACTGTAACTGGGGTGTAAACATGCTTCTCCGTAACCATAAGATGAAACATGCTTTACAAGCAGCTCTTCAGAAAAAAAAGAAAATACTGTTGATTTTAACAAAATTTATATTAGAGATTCATAGAATAGTTTGGGCTGGAAGGGACCTTCAAGATCATCCAGTTTCAACCCCCCTGCCATGGGCAGGGACACCTCCCACTGGATCAGGGGCTCCGAGCCCCATCCAACCTGGACTTGGCCACCTCCGGGGATGGGGCAGCCGCCGCTGCTCTGGGTGTTCTGTTCCAGTACCTCACCACTCTCCTAGTGAAGAAATTCCTCTTTATGTTTAGTCTAAATCTGCCTCGCTCCACTTTATACCCATTGCCCTTCGTCCTATCACTACAAACCTTTGTAAACGTTCCCTCCCCAGCTTTCTTATAGCAAGGATCTTAAAGTTTCATCTTAAAGTTGCTATTCCCACATACAGCCTGGAGAGGGAAAACAACTATTGTTTTATTTTCTTCTTTGCGGTAGTAAAACTCAGTTTCTGAGCAAAAACTTATACCTACGCATTGCTGCTTTCTAGTTTAGCAGAAACCTGTGGTGTAATTATACTTGTGCAAGAAATGAGAGCTTGTGCATGGCTTGCTGAGGTGCCCGAGTAATGAGAACAGCGTAAGTATTAAGCTGCTCCCCTCTGTCCCTTGTTCAGAAAGCGGAATTTTTGAACAGTTGAGCAAATATGCAGACAGGGGAATTCTGTCCTCTTCCTATGAGAGTGAGGAGCAGCTTAAAAGAAAAAGTCGGGTCAGCTCTGTTGAGCTGCACTTGTTTATTCTGCATTGTCACACTGAGGAGGAGCATATTTTTTCCATGGAAAACTTAGAGAAACATTCCATTTAGAAAGCTGTTCTACGTGCCACACACAGTTTCATGACTTTTGTTGGTCTCGTCGTTATGGCCACATGTAATAACTTTCTGATTTAATGCCTTATAAAACCAAGTGGCTTGATCCTCTTCAAAAGATAATCTTATAATGAGAGACAGGTGAATCAGTAGATTTTCCTTGAGGGAAAATTATACCTTAAGTGAAGGTATAATTGGGGGTTGGAACGAGATGATGGGGGTTGGAACAGGATGGTCCCTTCCAACCCAAACTGTTCTATGATGCTATGAATGTTATTAATGAAATGCTGTGCCAGGTAAGGGCTGCCTCTTAACTTGTGCTCCTTGGGAGGATTGAATTCCTGTGGTTATCGTGTACCAAAGCCATGGTGTCATGGTTTGGATCACTAAGTTAGGTGCAGTCGCTCTCCCCACTGGGCCAGTGTGGCTCGCGTTTCAAGGTGAGAGGATGGCTGCTTAATATGGTGCTCACAAAAGCTCTCTTGTGCGCTCTGCTTGCCCTCCGTCCGCTCACAGGGTTACTAAATGTTGTGAAATCAATGCGAGGAGCCCTTTGGGATGCGCTCTCGGCACTGGTACAAGACATAACTGTGACTTTAAAAGTCAGACAAAAGCATCTACTCTTTTAACTACAAGCTCTTAGATGGAAGACCTGGAGAAGAGGAGGCTGAGGGGAGACCTCATTGCTCTCTCCAGCTCCCTGAAAGGAGGTTGTGGAGAGGAGGGAGCTGGGCCCTTCTCCCAAGGGACAGGACGAGAGGGAATGGCCTCAAGCTCTGCCAGGGGAGGTTTAGGCAGGACATTAGGAAAAAATTTTTCAAGGAAAGGGTGATTGGTCAGTGTCAGTGGCTGCCCAGGGAGGGGGTTGAGTCCCCTTCCCTGGAAGGGGTTTGAGGGATGGGTGGACGAGGTGCTGAGGGACATGGGTTAGTGATTGATGAGAATGGTTGGACTCAATGATCTGGTGGGTCTCTTCCAACCTTATGATTCTGCAATTCTATGATTCTTAAGTTATGGGGATCTCTTGTCCTTTGCCGAACACTTGTCGTAATTCTTTGTGTACCGTGGGGATATTTGTTGCCAGGTCCAAAGGGAGGACTCTTGTTCCCTGTCTCGTTCCTTGTTTAGCAAAGCTGGAATGAAATAGTGTGGTTCTGTAAGTAAAACGTGCGCTTGAGCTGGTCTCTGCTCAGTATTCCTGCCACTCAGGTTCTGTCTGTAACACCGAGAGGAAGACTTGGTCCCTCACGGAGCTTTTCCTTAAGGGAAATCTCCTTCTTGGTGAAATTGCAATGAATGAATGGAAGCTGGTGCGCAACGGAAACATGCGTGACTCTGCAGGGAAAGGCTTATAAATATTCAAGCCACCAAATGGTCAGTTATGATAACGCTTGTGTAGTGCAATACCGAGCAGTCCCTGGCCGCAGAAGGATTGGCTTCTGTTGCCTCTTTTGTTGTTCCTGCCTTTCAGATCAATTGTGTCAATAATGGAATGCATTTTTAAAGTCTGAAAATTGAATTAAACCGCAGATGAAGGTACCCTGCGATTCCCTGTGACAGTCTGCCACTTGTATTTTACCTGACACAAATCAGTGAATCTTCCAAATGGCTTTTCTTGCAGTTGTAAGACCCCAAATGGTTTTATATGGATGCAAAAAGCTTGAAATAACTCCTTCCTCCTTTCTCCTGGCAGGAATTGTAAATTAGTAGTATTCATATCATTCTCCATGGTGCTTTCAAGTGATCTTGTCTTTTACGTTAATTTAAATCTAGTGGTAAAATAGCTGGATTTATTCCACTGTAAGGAATAGGAAAATTTGCTTTACTGTCATTTTTCTCATTTATAGTGGAACATTTTAATGGAGCCCTCGTAAATTGTGAACTTGGTGTTTGTTTGTTGGGTTTGTTTTCTAGCACCGAGTTTGATGCTAGAGATAAAAAGCACTTAGAGGTTAAGTTCTAACTGCAGTCAAGCGTTGCCATCTCCGGATGGAATCTGTGGCAGCGTATTATGTAGGAGATTGCACTGGATTATCATAATGGACCTTTCTGGCGTTATGATCTATTGAATACAATTTTCGTTATTAGATAAGGATAGTGTGCTTCTTTGGAGTCTAAGAAACAGTAAGTAAATACATAAGTCTTCATAAATCCTCAAGAGATGGAGTTTTAGACCTGTATTTCTTCACTGGCTCATCAAAGAGAGCAGTCCAGTCGCTGTTCTTACTGTTTCAGAGGGTGCAGGTTTAATGTTTTTATTATAACAAAGGTGTTTTAATCAACACCTGGTGTATGAAAGATAAAGTTTAAAACCCTAAGTGCTTAAGGGCTTTTTAAAATAGTATTTATAAATAAACAGTAATCCGTGGCTTATTTATTCACCCTTTCCATGAAGCTCTTCTTGAATCAACTGTTTGCTGCCTTTGTGAGGTGTTTTTTGCTGTTCGTTTTGCTGTTTTGTGAGTTCTGACTTGATGCTGGGGACTTAGTCTGTCTGCCTGGGAAGGAAGAATTTCATCTGAGCCAGAGGCCATAAGGAGTTCTGTGAAGTTCTCCGTGTGTGCTCATGTCTCCAAGAGCACAATCTCTTCAGACAGAGTCTAGCTGGGATGTTGGAAAAATAATGCAATGCCAGCTGGAGCGAAAATGAAACAAAAGCAACAAAAATGATAAGCAGCTACTGAACACCTGGCAGGTAAAAAAAAAAAAAATTAGTATCCATATATTATTTTCTATTTTTAATTAGGTGGAGATGTGTGAGGGTGGGGAGGCCCTGGCATAGGTTGCCCAGAGAAGCTGTGGCTGCCCCATCCCTGGAGGGGTTCAAGGCCAGGTTGGATGGGGCTTGGAGCCCCTGATCCAGCAGGAGGTGTCCCTGCCCCTGGAAGGGGTGAGCTGGATGGGATTTAAGGTCCCTTCTGGCCCAAATCGTTCCATGCTTCTAATGATACTTATTGATTTAGGGGGGATGTAGCTCAGTGGTAGAGCGCGTGCTTCGCATGTACGAGGTCCCGGGTTCAATCCCCGGCATCTCCACCAGCACCTCTTTTGCACCTCGAGTTTTGTGTTCAGTTCTGGGCCCCTCAGCACAAGAAGGATGTTGAGGCTCTGGAGCGAGTGCAGAGAAGAGAGCGGAGCTGGGGAAGGGGCTGGAGAAGAAGAGGAGCGGCTGAGAGAGCTGGGGGGGGTTCAGCCTGGAGAAGAGGAGGCTGAGGGGAGAGCTCATTGCTCTCTGCAACTCCCTGAGAGGAGGTTGTGGAGAGGAGGGAGCTGGGCTCTTCTCCCAGGGGACAGGGGACAGGATGAGAGGGAATGGCCTCAAGCTCCACCAGGGGAGATTTAGGCTTGAGATTAGGAAAAAGTTCTTCCCGGAGAGGGTGGTTAGGCATTGGAACGGTCTGCCCAGGGAGGTGGTTGAGTCACCGTCCCTGGAGGTGTTTAAGGTGAGGGTGGATGAGGTGCTTAGGAGCATGATTTAGGGATTGGTGGGAATGGTTGGACTCGACGATCCAGTGGGTCTCTTCCAACCTGGTTATTCTGTGATTTGATGTGGCTAAAGTAGAGAATGCATTGTAGTTTCAGAAGGATTTTGAGACATGCTGATATGGACTATTAATGCCTGCCTATTTAAAATGTTTGTTGGGAGACGAGGAGAAATATGAACTTACCTCAGAAACGCATTTCTTTCTCTTGATGTTTCTGTGTTTGGCTGGTTCACGGTTCATTAGAATCCAAACTGTGAGCACTGCAAATAGGTTTTGAGATTATCACTCTATTAACGCCAGCTCCTAGGTTGTATCACGCTGAACTATCTGGTTATCTGAACGCTCCCGCGACAGCCAGTCCACCTGCTGTGCTGTTTAATGCACATCCCGGTGCTCCAGAGATAGAAGCGTGGACAGATGTTTTAGCAAAAAAAAAAAAAAAAAAGGGAAGGGGGGTGAATTCAGCCTAGTAACACTGCTGCTTCGTGTTCCTTGTAGCTGAAACACTTCAAGTTCTCTATCTAATCCACAAATTAGTGTGTTGATTAGCTCAGCCGATGAGGAGTAGAAACAGTCGGAAAAATAAGCTCTGCTTGTGTCTTGAGACATTTTTCTTAGGAAGAGGTTGGGGGGGGCTATGTGTGACCTTTCCTCATGGTGGGAGAGAATGGTTTGGACTCAAAACAAGGCCAGGGATGAATTTTCTTCCCTCCGGTGCTAGATGCTGCATCACACCCTGCTAAGCATCAAGCTTTGGATTTAGTATCACCAAGTAACCCCATTTGCTTTTATTTTCCTTGCTGCATTGCTATACATTAAAAATTACAGCTGTTCTCACCATTGAAGAGTTGTAGAGGTATGCCATCCTAAAAATTCCTTTTTATAGTTATTAAAATGGTCTGGATTAACTTTTTTATTTTAATATAGTCATGGTACTGTACTGAAATCCAGCATGGAAAAACAATATTGTGACATTTGAATAACTGGGATGTCCTTTTGTTATCAGAACTGAGCAAACTGGTGTGCTCATAAAGATCCTCATCAATTTTAATAAGCTATTGGCTGCACGGCTATTTAAGAAAAAAACAGCATGTTGGAAGGGGTGCGTTTTGAGGAACAAAGCTGCAAATGCAATCAGTAAGCAGAGCCGAAATACAAGGGTAGGACAGCAGTACCGCAGGTGGTTTTGCAAATCACTGGAAAAATCAAACGCTCGCACCCCTCTGTCCTCTGTGTCATCAAAGCTGAAGCAATAATTCGAAGCAGCGTTGCTCACTGGGAATTCCTGGACAGGAATACGATAGACCCACGTGTGTGTTTCCATGAGAGCTGAGCTGGCTATAGCTGAGGTCCTGCTGGACTACGGCTTCATTCACCTCCGTACAACGTACCCCCAGCACGTTTATGTCCTCCTACTCCTGCTCATTCAAGAACTTGGATTTATACCCACAAACCCACAGGGACAAATTCTTTAAACTTAGATGTGAGTGCTTATGTATATACCTGCTCGCCTCTCCTACCAATGCAAGCCAGTGGATGAGGAGTTAAAAACGCAGATGTATGCAGATATGTGTCTTGGTGATGGTAAAGAGCAGATCAAGTAAGGCTAAGATGCCTATTTTTTTCCCTTTATACTCAATTCTGTGTATGTGTATATATATATATATTTATAGAATCATAGAGTGGTTTAAATTGGAAGGGACATTAGACATCCTTAAAGGTCCAACCCTCTGCCATGGGCAGGGACACCTCTCACTGTATCAGGTTGCTCAAAGCCTCATCCAACACCTCCAGGGATGGGGCAGCCAACACCTGTGGGCAACCTGTGCCAGGGCCTCACCACCCTCACAGAAGACATTCCTTCTACAATCTCGTCTCAGTCTCCCCTCTTTCAGCCTAAAACCCTTCCCCCTCATCCCATCCCTGCCCTCCCTGATCAAGAGCATCTTCCCAGCTTTCCTGGAGCCCTTCTCAGTACTGGAAGCTGCTCTAAGGTCTCCCCAGAGCCTTCTCTTCTCCAGGCTGAACAACCCCAACTCTCTGTCTGGCTTCATATGGGAGGTGCTTCAGCCCTTGGATCATCTTTGTGGCCCTCAAACTTCATTAATCAAGTAATCATGCTGTCTAAAATTTATCCTTCAGATTTCTGGTATCACATCACGGCATTAAAATTCGCGTCCTTTCAGTTCAGTTGATTAAAGAACAAACGGCGAAGCTCCCTCAGTGTATAACAACTAGCAGCAAATGTTGATATTTGGATTTCAAGTGGAATTGGTGTTGGCGATAGCTTAACCCTATGGAACTGAGGAGCTGGGTCTGTAAAAAAGGAACTTCTGGAGAGAGAAGTCTGTGACCACTTGTGTCAAGGTTGAAGTTTGTTTCTGCTAAAGCCAGGGGTTTGAACTCAGCAAATGCTGTTTAGGATAGAACAGAATTTTATCTGTAGGATGTAAAACCTTTAAGTTATGACAGGGTTGACATTCTATGCTGTTTGGGGTGCTCTTGCATGGTTTTTTTGTGCGTCTGCAGAAAATGAGGAATGAGCTTTGAATGGTCATCATATTCTTAATAGTAAAATATGATATGGTTGATGTACATGCCTTCTGACATCAGAATAATTTAAATTAAATCATCTCATTCCCAGCTTGAAGATCTTGCAGCATGCAGTGAGCTGGTTTCTCTGAACTGAGCCAGCCGCGTGGGGTTTTTTTTTCATGTACCCTGTCTAATTTCTCATGCGATTTGAAACCTAAACTCGTCATGGTGAGAATTGATGATTGTCAGTGAACTTCCCTACCTGATCTCTAGAGTTACAAATTGCCTTCTCTTTCTCAAGATCACCCAGGGCAGGAATGTTGTATATTTTCTAGCTGGCTTGAAACCTTAATCCTACCAAACTTGGGGCTATTCCAAAACTAAATGAAATGGTAACATAGATGGCAGCAATTTTTGAATTGTGTTTTGCTAATGGGGTTGAGATGAAAGACCTTTTTACGTTGAAAAGTCTTGTTTGAATATTAATGTTATTGTAACATTTTCATGTAGTAATGATTTATTTCTGCTGATGTACCTGGCATGATTCAATTAGTATAGTTAATGGTCCATTTAGAGCTTCCTTCCCCATGTATTTAATTTTTCTTTTCTTTTCCCTGGCTTGGAGTTGTAATGCGTGGGTACGCAATGCTGCAAGGGAGATGTTTAAGCTTTTAAAGCCCTCTGTTGTATGAAATGTAAATAAGTATTTTCAGTACTTTACTTGCACTAGACTCTAGAAAATTCACTTATTGCCTAACTACCAAGTTGCAAATGGGCACGGGTTTGGGACTCAAGTGCTTAAATAACTTCAGAAAGAACTGAAGCGCAAAAATGTCTGTTTGTGATTGAGAGCTTAAACCCAAGATCTTATTGTTGAACTAGAAGGAACTTTGGTTTTAGAAAGAACTTGTATTGGAGCAATGCAAGAGAATAGAGAAATGAGGCCAAAGGAAGTATTAATCCTATGATTGTCACTGATCGCTATCTTGTGATCTTTAAGTCAATATCTTATCCTTTCTTAAAGTAAAATGAGCAGCTGTTTATCTTGAACAATTGGTCCGTTGTGCCAGCGGAACACAAAGGAAGAGAAACTCTAGTTTCTAAGCACACCAAAACCACCAGATACCCAGCAGTGTCCAGTAAATTCCTCAGCAATCTTTATTCTTTGGAATGTTTGAAACAAGAGGAAAATAATTTTTTGTTTATATTTTAGCTCTCATTTTGCATTTTGTCAACACTAAGCTTTTCAAGTCAATCTATGTGGTTCTTTAATAAACATTTTCATGTTGTTTACAGGCTCAGGACTTTGCAGTCTTACACTCAGGACATTAGGAAATGCCTCTCGTTGATTAAGTTCTATTCCACCAGTTAATAGAATAAAATGTCTATTTGCTCACACTGAACTATGAGAATCCAGGCTGATGAACAAAATAATAAAACCGATTTCTGATGCTCTTCTTGTTTTAATGGGATTAATTTAACAAGTAGTTTGAAACATAAATGCCTAACATGACATTTGGTTAAATCTAAGGAAGCCTGAGGCAGTGTGAAAACCAGGACAATGGTGGCTTCGTGCTTTCTCAGCTTACAAACTGGGACAAAAATATTTCAACAGAACTCTGATTCCTTCCCTTACAGAACAAGAGCTGTGTTTGTTAACAAAAACAACTGCTGGACCTTGTTGAGAGCATCTAAGTCAATATTAGGAAGAAATTCTTTCCTGAGAGGGTGGTGAGGCACTGGCCCAGCTTGCCCAGAGAAGGTGTGGCTGCCCCATCCCTGGAGGGGTTCAAGGCCAGGTTGGATGAGGCTTGGAGCAGCCTCATCCAGTGCAACGTGCCATGGGCTTGAACTGGATAGGCTGTAAGGTCCCTTCCAACCCAAACCATTCTCTGATTTGCGAGTGAGGAGAATCATGTTGTTGGCTGTGCAGGCTTTATCACAAGAAACCAATAATAGAAAGATGGAAGGATGCAGCAATGTGAAGGGTTTGTTTCTTTCCCTAACAAAGCCAGATTTGCCCTCCGACTTAGGTCACAAACCAAGTCTGGACTGTGAGCTCATTCTAATCCTTAGGAAAATCTGGCTGGAGCGGGTGTGACTTGGTATGCTTGGTGCCTGGAGCACGGAGAGCCCAGCTATGGGCAGGGCACAGCTGTAGTTCGTTTGTCGACCTGTAATTAAAGTGTCTGCCTACAGCCTACTAGGGTGGTGGCCGCAGCTTTTGTGAGCGTGGAATATGTGGGATAGAATTAATAGAGTGACAGTAACTTCTAAGGGAAGGGTATGTAATAACTGCTGCCGTGTTCAGGAGTGGAAACTGTGGATTTGTCCTTCAATTCAATTTAAGTGTGTTTCTAGCTATAAAATCCTTGTCTATAACCTAGTTGCTTATGTATTGCTTGCAGATGAAAGCTCCTTGGAATTGTAAACTTCCTCCTTGTCTGCTCAGAATGTGTCGCTTAATGATATGATTTCACTAACTACACTCCAGTTGATGTTTCTTTTGTGTGGTGCAAGTTTAGGAGACCGAGGCAGTTGGTTGGAATTTACTATGATTATAGAATCGTGGAATGCTTTGGGTTGGAAGGGACCTTGAGGAGGTCATCTAGTCCAACCCCCCTTGCCCAAGCAGGGACATCTTTAAACAGATTATCTCAACAAGAAACGTTTCTTTGAAACAGACGTTCAACAAAGCTCGGATTGTGGCCTTCATCTTGTGGAATCATTAAATTGAGTCACAGGGATTGCTGTGGATGTACTTACCTTCTTCCCATTGGCCAAGCAAAAACTGCCTGGTGTTGTTCACATGGGTTTGACCCAGACGATTCATAGGTCAGTTGTAAGTCTGAGCACTTGTCCATCTTGTTCTGGTTGTTTAATTATTGCGTCTGGACCGTTTCTGTCTTAAAGCGTGTTTGTTGTTCAGCTGGCTACCTAACCTGCCTCGCATCCGAGCTGAGAAAAATTCCAGCTTCTGGAGGGTGCTGCAAGGTTTCCTTCAGCCATCTGCGTAAAGTGCTTTCAAGCTGTGAAGTGATAAGGGCAGGAGATGGCAAGGAATCTTCTTAATCATTTTGGGTCAGTTGATGTTGTTCATGTATTTCATATGAGGCTTTCTCTCTACCCTGACTACACTGTCCTACAGTGACAAAATGCATCTCTGTTTGTCGACTTCTTTTATGCACAAGCAGCAAGTGAGCTCTTTGGCTGGTGGGTTTGTGAAAGTGAAATTGAAATAATAAGATGAGGAGCAATGGTTTTAAGCTGAAAGAGGGGAAGATATAGATGAGATATTAGTAAGACATTGCTTTCCTGAGAGGGTGCTGAGGCCCAGGTTGTCCAGAGAATCTGTAGCTGCCCCATCCTGGAGGTGTTCAAGGCCAACTTGGATAAGACTTTGAGCAACCTTCCAGCAGAAGGTGTCCCTGCCCATGGCACAGGAGTCAGAACTGGATGGGCTTTAAGGTCCCTTCCAACCCAAACCGTTCTGTGGTCATTTTTATTATTTTTTGAAAAAAAAGGAAGCCAGAGAAGTTTCTCAGTGACCAAAGCAGTGGGGCTTTGGTAGTGTTGCAGTGCCACAGCTGTATCTCAAGAGACTACGTTTGACTCTCCCAGTTCTAAATAGTCTTGATATAAGCACAAAAAGTAGAAAACTGTGGAAAATGTGCCTAAGCAGTTACTGTAGTTTTTGTGTACTGACACCAAAATGCTCAAGATGATTAAGGCTATTTGTGGTATAGTCATGGACTGGAGACTAAGAACTGAAACCTAAATACACATTTCGGACCAGCTTTTCAGTTCATGCGTGTAGATTTGTAACAACTGATAGATTTGTCGGGGGGCTATGAGAGATCAAAGTAAATGTTGTTTATGATATTTCAAGGATGAGAGGGAAGGAACACTATGGAAGACATCATCTGCTTGTGCCATTCTTTAGTGTTTATAACACTGCAGTCCATGTTGGCTACTGCTGTTACTTTCATTTCCAGCCCAATCTGCACTCTGGGACCTGGAGAATAAAGAAGAAAACATGCATGTTTAGGCTGGAACCTATACATTAAAGAGATAAACACGCAGAGGCATAATTATCTGTTATTTTTGTTATCCTACATAGCTCTGTTTTCTTTTCTGATTATGACAGGGAATAGATTTTCTGCTAATATTTATATTTTATTGCTTGTGAATAAAGCACTTGCTCCTCTTTGAGCTGAAGGGCAACAGCTTAATCTTGGCAGATGGCTGAAGTTGGGAAGTAGGAAAGTTTTTCCTTATTTTTTTCTTCAACCTGTTTTGGATTTTTTGATGTTTGTAGTAGAAATCTATTTGCTTGTTTTCAATGCAATTCTCTATGCAGCCCAGACTCATGTCAGACTCCGTAGATGAAAGCAAAAACCCAATATTCTAGCTGCTTTTGGACAGTTCACTCATCATTAACTTTGATTCCACTTGGATGGTCCACTGGCGATCCTGCGGCTCCTTTTTATCTGGAATAGAGTGTCTCCACCTTCCCTGCTGGGTGAAGAAATGGTGTTGGGTTGCTGCTATGGCTCGTGAGGACCAGGGGCTGAAGCAGGCAGGGTGTTCCTCTGGTAGATGTAACGGGTGCAGGCAGAGAGCGCGGCTCCATACAGCTGTGCTGCCATCAGGAGTGTCTCTGGAGTGTTTTGTTGTGTGCCACCTTCAGGAAGAATCGGCAATATGAGGCACGAGGAACATCAGTGGACTGGTACGTGCTGTTTTCCTCAAGTACTCGTCTTATTTCTGCATCACAAATGATTGAGAGTTTTCCTTTGTACTTGGGCAGTTTAATGAGACAATACCACAGGTCTAACCAAAACATAATGGATGCATGCGTGTTGTGATAATATATAGAATCATAGAATGGTTTACGCTGAAAGGGGCCTTAAATCCCATTCAGTTCCAACATCTCCCACTAGATCAGGTTGCTCAAAGCCCCATCCCACCTGGCCTTCAACACCTTCAGGAATGGGGCAGGCAGCTCTGCTCTGGACAACCTGTGCCACTACCGCCCCACCCTCAAAGGAAAACATTTCTTCCTAATAAATATCTCGTCTCAGTCTCCCCTCTTTCAGCTTCAAACTATTCCACCTCGTCCTATCCCTGCACTCCCTGATCAAGAGCCCGTACTCAGCTTTCCTGGAGCCCCTTCAGTACTGGAAGCTGCTGTAAAGTCTCCCTGGAGCCTTCTCTTCTCTAGGCTGAACGTGCCCAACTCTTTTGGCCTCTGTGGGGTTGGGTGTCATTTCTGGTTAATTACACGCTGTATTTCTGCTCTTTGGTTTGGACGTTATCTTCCCTCCACCCCCCACCATCTTTTGTGCTCAACTTGCTCTGGCAGTTTTGTTTAGTCTAGAGATCATAAAAATCGCTCCAGAGCTGAACTGATATAGAGTTTTTTATGATCTTAGTATGGTTTCGTGTACTTTAAAGTTGTTATATAAAATTTATAAGGTGTCTTTGAGTATTTTCACTGAAGTGATACTTTAATGTAGAGCACAGAGAAGATGGAAGACTAAAATAGTAGGCAAAGAAGACATAATATCTTTATTAGTTGTTTGTAATAAACCGTTTCATTCTATTGGCAGTATAAAGACTTCTAAAGCTTGCCTGTGGGCTCATGTTTTATTTCCAGAGAGTGTTATGGAAAGTTCTTTTATGCTGTGGCAGAACATATATGGAAGTTTTGGCTTGCGTGATAGCGGTTTTGTTGGAGCTTAAAGGACACTTCAGGGCGATGACAGTAAGATCATAGAATAGTTTGGGTTGGAAGGGACCTTAAAGATCATTCTGTTCCAACCTCCCTGCCATGGGTAGGGACACCTCCCACTGGATCAGGGGCTCCAAGCCCCATCCAACCTGGCCTTGAACATCTCCAGGGATGGGGCAGCCACAAACCTCCCTGGACAACCTGTGCCAGGACCTCCTTACCCTCATAGCGAAGAAATTCCTCCTTATGTCTAGTCTAAACCTGCCCCTTATCCTACCACCACAAACCTTTGTGAACAGCCCCTCCCCAGCTTTCTTGTAGCCCTTTCACATAGTGGAAGGTCACTATAAGGTCTCCTCTCCAGAGCCTTCTCTTCTCCAGGCTGAACAACTCCAACTCTCTCAGCCTGCCCTCGTTACGGGAGGTGCTCCATCATCAAGTAGGGAAGTTCTCAGAACTGTTGTCAGTGGATTTGTACTGAAAGCAGGCTCAGCATCCATGCAAGTTGTGCTGGAGCCAAAGGAATAATTTCCATTAGCTTTAATGGTGTTTTGATTGGTATCCAGGAGTAGTTTGTGAATTTTAGTTCTAAATAACATTTGTACCTGGTGTGCAGGGGGTAGAAGAAAAAGGCAGATGACAGGAAAATGGATCAGAGTAGTGCACTAGGTCTGAGAGTTTCATTATGGGATAAAGCAGTGGCTTATGAATTTTAGCCTGTGATTCCTCACAATAACAAAGGAATTATTCTGCTTATCGGAAAAGGCTGGGTTCTTTCCAAAGCAGTTGCCTGGGCTCTTCCGCTGAAATCACTTGGATTGAGGCCACGTGTTTGTCTGGGGTGATTTTGGTTTAGTACTTAGTCATAAACTTAGGGGCTTTACACCTTGAGGTGGGAGAAGCTTTGATGGTGACCATTTATTCAGTGGAAAGCCTGGATATCTTGTGTATGCCAGGCATGGGGGATTTAAACATCCATACGTTGAAGTAGTTTTGTAGCTGTGCTGGTGAGAGTGATATATGCGACTGGGGTGTTTTTGTATATTGTTATTATTTGCAAGAAGCACATCCTTCCTCCCATCACCCCCCATCCTCGTTATCTCAGGGCACTGCTGAAAGCAGAATCTCTTATTAAAGCCACTCGAGGAAGATTCACATTTAATTTTTCATCTCCTGATGGAAAACAATGCTGGAATTATTTCTGGAGCCTGTATATAATCTTGGGTCTCGTATTCTTGTGGCAGACGTGTGAAAGGCAAATCCAACAGAGTGTGCAGGGTTAGGATGAGGGCTGATGGTTTTAAGCCGAAAGAGGGGAGGGTTACAAGAGATATTAGGAAGAAATGTTTTCCTGTGAGAGTGGGGAGGCCCTGGAAAAGGTTGCCCAGAGAAGTGGTGGCTGCCCCATCAAGGCCAGGTTGGATGAGGCTTGGAGCAACCTGATGTAGTGGACGGAGTCCCTGTCCGTGGCTGGAGAGTGGAACTGGATGGGCTTTAAGTTCCCTTCCAACCCAAACTGTTCTGCGATTCTATGAAACGCAGCTTTCATTGTAGCTTCCTTTGCAGGGTGATGTATGTGCTAAACGTCAGTACATTTAGGGAGGGAACTGCTTTGCTTTGATTTTAACCAGTTGCAGTGACACGTGGCCGACTGGAATTGAGTGATATAACTGTGAATTTTCTTCTACCTTGACAGCCATTCAGAATATTGTTTTCCTTTTATAGTACAGTGATGTAGATATAAGGCTGTGTGACTGTGGCTTTTTATGTTCCCTGCAGAAGGCCAGAACTTCCCCAAGGCAAGCCCAATTTATAAATTAAAAAGAATATAATTTATTAGCGTGAAGGTAACTGCTGCCGTATAGCCAAGGCTTAGATAATACATATGTTACGGAAGAAGATGCTAAATTGGCAGAGGGCATTTGACCTGCCACCATCTGCGAAGCCTGCACTCCAATTTTCTGCTGTTGCCACGGGCTGCAGACTCAGACAGGAAATCATGGTAGGATGGGAAAGGGTCCAAAACATACACAGCGAGTATAAGGCGTGCAGTTAAAAGAGTTGGAGAACAGGCTATCTGTTCTCCTGCACAGGCAGCGTTAAGTAAAACTGGCTTGTGTATGTGTGTGTGCGCGTACCTTAAATGTCTTTTCATATTTTATATGCTCGTTTTTTTAAAAGCTTGAATTTTTTCCATGTAAAGTAAGATGTATAACATCCATTGATCCATTTATATACGAGGGGCGTGAGTCAACCCTCAATTAATTGGCTGCACTGTTCTGAAAGAAGAGGAAAGAGGTGGAGAATCACACATGGAGTAACCACAGTGTTTTGTCTCAGCACGTACAACAGAAGAACAGTCCCTGCCTCTGCTGTGGGATTTGGTTTTGGTTTGGGGGACTGAGGCTGGGGTTCTGGTCAAACACCGAATTCTGAGTGTCCCTGCGAGAGGTTCTGTGTATGGTCTGGCAGGAGCAGGGATGCAGAAGGTGTACGGTTAGCGGAGCTGGGTTGCTTCCTAGCGCTGGGTCAGTCACAGGGTCTGAGTTACATCTTTTTCTGTGAACTAGAGGTTGGAATGGGGAATGATGGGGTGATTTGCTTTGCCAAGCAAGCACTTGTCTTATCTGTCAAGGAGAGAGTGAACATTATTAATCTACAGGTAAAGAATTGCACTGTTTGGGAAGCTTCTAGTGGTCTCCAGAGAAGTGTACAATAGGTCAACTTATGCTCTGTTGACAGAATCATAGAATGATTTGGGTTGGAAAGCACTGGTTCCATCCCCCTGCCATGGGGTGGGATTTCTTCCACTGGACCAGGTTGCTCACAGCCTCGTCCAACCTGGCCTTGAACACCACCAGGGATGGGGTATCCATGACTTCTCTGGGCAACCTGTTCAGAGATTATGGGAGAGAATAAATCGTCCATCAAATTCTAATGTAATCTTTATGTAGAAGATGCTCCTTAACTGAAATATAACAACAATACAACTGAGTGTCGTGCTAGTGCCACTTTATGGACTGAGAGTACGAGCTCAGCAAACTTCTCGTGCCAAAAACCTGAACTAAAACTTTTTCTCATGGGCTCATCTGTGGTTTTTAATTCTGACTGATGGGAATAGTACAAGAGGGTAGTTTGTTCTCCAGGTGTTTTCCAACCATAGCTTTCATTTGGCTCAAAGAACTGCTTCCTGCTTGCTTTATTTGTGTATGTGGTAGTAGCTTTTCAGCTGTATGGAAGAGTGGAACTGTGGACAGGAGTAAGGTGAGGTCTGCATTTTAGTGCCAAAAATTGCTGAATGCAATGATGATGCATCTGCCAAGAACGAGACTGAAGCTGCCAATTAATCCGGTTTAGAAATCAAATAATTTAGGTAGCATTTAACCTTGGGGCTGGGATCAGCGAATGATGCAGTCTTTTGTGACCCTGTATCTTCCAGTACAGTGACTAAATCATAGAATCGCAGAATCACCAGGTTGGAAGAGACCCACCGGATCATTAAGTCCAACCATTCCCATCAATCACTAACCCATGTCCCTCAGCACCTCATCCACCCATCCCTTAAACCCCTCCAGGGAAGGGGACTCAACCCCCTCCCTGGGCAGCCTCTGCCAGTGCCCAGTGACCCTTTCCTTGAAAAATTTTTTCCTAATGTCCAGCCTAAATCTCCCGTGGTGGAGCTTGAGGCCATTCCCTCTTGTCCTGTCCCCTGTCACTTGGGAGAAGAGCCCAGCTCTGTCCTCTCCAACTACCTGAAAGGAGGTTGTGGAGAGAGCAATAAGGTCTCCCCTCAGCCTCCTCTTCTCCAGGCTGAACCCCCCCAGCTCTCTCAGTCGCTCCTCGTAATATTTTTTCTCCAGCCCCCTCACCAGCTTCGTTGCTCTTCTCTGCACTCGCTCCAGAGCCTCAACATCCTTCTCGTGGTGAGGGGCCCAGAACCGAACACTGAACTGCTGCTTTTTCTGGATAATACAACCTCAAAAAGCCTCGCTAATTTTTATTTTCTATCTTAAATAAATTGTGACTGGAGACAGTTTTCACATGGCGAACTGTTTCAGCCAAGCCATCTGCCTGCGCCTTCAGCAGTGGATTGTGTTTCTGAAAAGCGTTCTAGCGAAACATCATAATGCTGAAAACTTTGAGCTGATGCTACATTAGAAGTGATCCAAAAAGCTGCTGCTGATTTACATGTGAACACTGCCAACTATTTCTCTGATGAGAGTTCATGACAAAGTGCTGGAGTGATTGAGTAAAGCTGATTTGAACAATCTGTTGCGGGCTATAGCTCCTTTCGATATTTCACAATTGCGAGAAGCTACCGTTGCTTGTATTTTCAATCTATGTTTTGCTTAGAGGTAGGAGATCTTCTGTTCTGAAGTCCCTTGGGCCGGTGCATAGAATCATAGAGTGGTTTGGGTCGGAAAGGACCTTAAATATCATCCAATTCCACCCTCCAGCCATAGGAAGGGACACCTCCCACTGGATCAGGTTGCTCAAAGCTTCATCCAACCTGGCCTTGAACACCTCCAGGGATGGGGCAGCCGATTCTTTTGGAAGCAGCGTATTCCAGTGCCTCACCAGAACAGGTGTCAGAGGGAGACATGGTATTTCTCAATTAAATATATTAATGAAGCTTGCAATGTCTCTTTGTCTGTCTTTGTCACCCACAACAATTTCTAGGAGGTGACAGGAAAGTTATACTTGGTCTGTGTTAATTAAGGATTGATAGACAAACTCAAATTAGACTTTTGTGTCTGAATGTAGGTATAAATTAAGAATCCATTGCATTCCTAGCCTTGCTGTTTTAATTATCGCCAAGAAGCTTGCTAAGTGAATATCTGTAAAAAAAAAAAGTATTTATTGTATAGGGCTGGTTCATCTGAGGACACTTTGTGTTGTTCAGGGACAACAGGTTACTTTTTGTGTTTGTGACGTGATGAACAACATGAGCTTTGAAAGGCTCGTGTGGGAGTGATTTCTTCTACTTTTTGTGCTGAGAAATGAAGCAGTTCATACAAAGCAGCTGCTTACTTTGGAACAAAACCAGAGTAACGCTTTAAAGAACCCATTAATCACTTTAGTTTGACCTTAATTTATTTGTTAAAAAAACCCAAAATCTTCTTGCCTCTGTTGTTCATTTCAGGTTGCTAGGAAATATGTTAGGTACTCAAATCTACAGGTTAAGAGCATCACAATAACTTACAGGGAACAAAACCAGAGTGGATTCTGGTTGAAGTATTGGCTCTTATTTTTAGGAGTAGAAGGCAGCCCTGTAAATACCTACAAATAAACTGCTGTGAACTCTCATCTTGTTCCATAGTTCCTACACGTCAACTTTTGTCCTGGAATAGTGGCTGCTGCTTCTTCAGTCCTTGCCAACACTTTCCTGCAAGTCTTTCAGGAGGGGGAAAAGGAGAAATAAACCAACTTCTCAATCTTCCCTCTCTTCAGAAATCCCAACATTTATTTTACAAAAGAATTTATTCTGCATTTAGGCTCTTGGGCTCCTTGTTATGTCTTTTTTTTTTTTTCCTTTGTATCCCCTGTGTAGTCCTAGCGGTATCAGAAGAGCTTACAAAGTTATAATCGTGTTAACATGTTGTGCAGAGATTTTTGAGTGCTGTGAGTAAATGGATCAACCATTAAAACCTAGATTAGTTTTGAGATGGAGGAAGGGACCAATAGATGACTTTTTGAAAAGATTAAATGATTTAGACTAGACCTAAGGGGAATTTCTTCACCATGAGAGTGGTGAGACGCTGGAACAGGTTGCCTAGAGTAGTTCTGGCTGCCCCATCCCTGAAGGTGTTTGAGGCCAGGTTGGATGAGGCTTTGAGCAACTGGATCCAGTGGGAGGTGTCTTTGTCCATGGCAGGGGTTGGAACTGGATGATCTTTAAGGTCCTTTCCAACCCAAACTATTCTATGATTCTGTTGTCTGCCCTACAAATTGTGGGCTGGGCTCTGAGCTTATTTTAAGCCTATGGTGGCTTCTGCCTACAACAGAGATTGTCTCTGTATTATGGATCAGAATCTAACCTTATTTCCCTGCTTCCCCACAACTGTTGTGCAGCAATCGCACAGCTGCTCATGGATAATTTTTTTTCCCAATAGGCTGCTTTGGGAGATATTTTTTGGCCTCAACTTCCTAATGCAAGTAATCAGCCTCTCTTAGGAAATGACATTCAGGCAGAGCAGGCAGTGGTGTTGAAGGCATTAAGCACTGCTTAAGTATTTGGTTCTGCTCTAAACGTTCAGACCTTTAATGAAAATCACGTTTATTTTAATGGGCAGTGAATTATGTGCTTCCTCCCTCTTTCTCTTTGCCCCTATCTTTTGCTCAGCTTATGACGAGCAAAGAGAAAGGAATGAAGTGTTTCATATAGATATATCTTGTAGGCTTTTCTCGTTAATGTTATATATACATGCTCTGTTACAATCGGCATCCTCACTGACATCAGGGGAGCTGCATGGACTTACAATTCACCGCTTAGCGTCTGGGGTTTTTTAAAGCACCTTTGATTCATTCATCCTGAAAGTACTGTGAGTTTATGAATTAGACCCAAAAAAGGGTGGGAGGAGGAACAGAAATGAATGCTTTGGGAGCTGGAAGTCTTGGCTGCACTGCAGAACTACTTGGTCACGTTAGAATGACTAAAATGCTGGTTAGGAGGTGCTCCAGGAGGTTATCTAGTCCAGTGTCCCATCCACAGCTGGACTCCTGCTGGAACTAGATCATGGCTCTGTCTCTCTAAATCTTGCACACATCAGTGTGGTAGATCCCACAGCCTCTCTGAGCTACTCGCTCGCTTGTTAGTGAAGAAGTGTCTCCTAATGTCCAGCCTGAGCCTCTCAAGCTGCAGTTTGTAGCCAGTGCCCTTGGTGTGCCACGCGGCACACCTGAGAATTCGACTCTAATTTTTGTAGCTAGCCTTCAGATGGCTTTAGATTTATTTTAATCTGGCCCTTAGCACCCTTATAGCCAGCCTACACATGCCGGGCTCCCCAACCCTCTCCTTGAAGGCTGTGCTGTGCGAACTTCCCTGGCCGTTTCTGGAGATCATCCGCAGTTTGTCCACACGCCTCTTGAATAGGGAAGACTAAAACAGTGTTGCCCACAAACTTGCTGAGGCTGATTGTGAAGATACTGAGCAATATGGACCCCAGCATCGCTCCTGTGTTCTCTGCTCATTATCATAGAATCATTGAAGCTTTTAGGTGGGAAGGGACCTTAAAGGATCATCCAGTTCCAACCCCCAGCCATGGACAAAGACACCTCCCATTGGATCAGGTTGCTCAGAGCCTCATTCAACCTGGCCTTGAGCACTTCCAGGGATGGGGCAGCCACAACTTCTCTGGGCAACCCGTGCTAATGCCTCACCACCCTCACAGGAAAACGTTTCTTCCTAATTTCTCATCTCAATCTCCCCTCTTCCAACTTAAAACCATTCCCTCTGGTGCTATCCCTGCATTCCCCGATAAAGAGCCCCTCCTCAGCTCTCCTGGAGCCCCTTTAAGGTACTGGAAGCTGCTCTAAGGTCTCTCTGGAGCCTTCTCTACTCTAGGCTTAACCCCAGCTCTCTGCCTCTCCTCACATGGGAGGTGTTCCAGTCCTCAGGCCTCCTCTGTGCTCGTTCCAACAGCTCCGTGTCCTCCCTGTGCTGAGGACTCCAGAACTGGACGCAGAGCTCCAGGTGGGTCTCACAGAGTGGAGCAGAGGGGCAGGATCCCTCCCTCATCCTGCTGGTCCCCCTGCTTTGGATGCAGCCCAGGACACGGTTGGTTTCTGAGCTGCAAGCATGCATCGCTGCCTCATGTTGAGCTTCTCATCCACCAGCACCCCTAAGTCCTTCTCTTCATGGCTGCTCTCAATCCATTATCATTCTCTTATATATGAGCACTATACATAATAGTGTGTATTATGCAGGCTACCATCATCTCTGCCTCACGCTGAGTGTGGAAAGGCTTTTCTATTTAGAAACTGCCGTTGCATGCTGTCCAGGCAGAGTGCAGGGAAGCAGTGGCAGAGCTCCAGAGATGGAGAGGCTGTAGCATGGCAAGGAGAAGGCAGCAAACAGGATGGTCTTTCCAAAAGCGTGTGGCAATCCCACGTCTTCTGACTCCTGCCTGGTTTCTGCAGACTTGGCTTCTCTGTGATACTATGCTCTTGTGTAAGTGCCAGCGCTTTATTAGGCATAATCTTTGGGCTCGAGAACTTGCAGTGGAGTTGGAGAGAAACGAGTGTAGGAGGATGAAGTGTCCTGTGACACCCTGTGGAAAGGCAAGACTGAGCCTGAGCTGATGAGGTCCAGGCTTCCCGCTTGCAGCCGCTGGTGCACTCCCTGCTGTAGAGGGACGTGTCCTGGTGTTGCTGAAGTCCTAGGCTTGACAGACTGTAGTGAACCAGATGGTGCCTTTATGAAATATGGGAAAAGAAGTTTCAAATGCAGACTTTTCTTTCTGCCAGAGCACGAAACTGAGACTTCGCTGGCTCTAGGGGTCCTCTGAAGAGAAATGACTTCATAACTAGAGAGTGAGCTTCTTGCTACCACAAGCTGTGATCTTTTGAGTTCCCTTTTAGCCATTCGTAAAGTCAAAACTATTTCTAATGCTTTTTAAAAACTAGAAAAAACCCCAACCAAACCAAAAAAACCCCAACAAACCAAAACTCCAAACAAAAATAAACCAACAAAAAAAACCCCTAAAGTCTCCTGTGTGGTTGTTGAATGCTTCTTTAAACTCCTCTAGTGGAGCTCTCTTAGAGCTTTGGTGCTAATGTTGTAGTTTGAGAGAATAATAGTATTTCCACTGTCCAGGCAGCTTTTCAAAATCAAAAGTTTGGTCCGGCCCTGAGCTCTGCTGCTGGTTTCAGATTTCAAGTGGGTTTTCCCCTGTTCCCCCCACTCCTTTCCTATCCCTTCCGACCAATGTTGAAGGCACAACTTGCCTGATGGTATGAAGTTGGGGACGATGGGAAGGCAGGGTCTGTTGGGGATTGCAGGTTGCAGAATTGCATTCGTTGTTATTCTTGATGAAGTTGCTGTCACTTATGTGAATGCTGACTTGAAAAATGAAGTCGCTCTGCTCTATGCAAGGGAAGAACGGAGAAGCAGATATTTTTGTTTCTCTACTTCATTAGGTTGTGGAGTGTTCACAAACCAAAGATTCATTCAATATTGCTTTGGAAAATGTGGCTCTAACCACTAGCTGCCCAGGAAAACGTGTCTTTTCTTTAACCTGATTCTTAAAATTATGTTAAATTATGGATTATATCTTTATACTTTAACATAATGCTTAAAACCGGAATATCACCTACAGAAGTTAAGACTAATAAGATATAGGTAAGCAGTTGAAGAGAATTTTATACCAATTAAAATAACGGTGCTGGGGACTGTGTGAGTTTCAGTGTGCACACTTTTCTTTCCTTTTCTTCCATCTTTTGTTTATTTTGTGTCTAGGTTATAAAGAATATGAGGGGTGGAGACCAGGACTCTAAGTTCCTTTGTATTAACCTTGTTCAGCTCTTGAACAAAGCTCTTAACAAAACTTGAGCTTGTAAAATGATTGGTAGAAATAATGGATCAGACTTGTCACTTCCTCTTCCATAAAAAAAGTGGAGATTATGCTGAAATGTTCCTGAAAGAGGCTGGATCCCCGTAGCCAGCAGAATCAGTCCAGGATGCAGGTTGCCCTCTGAAGCTGACGGTACTGGTGGAAAAAGAGGCTAGGATCATCTTTTTCCAAATCCTTACAAACTCTGGATATGTCAGCAGAGATAATCCTGATGGTTACGTTTTGTTTTAATCTGGGAGAGGGCAGGTTTGGATGAGATCTTGGGAAGAAGTGTTTTGCTGTGAGGGTGGGGAGGCACTGGCCCAGCTTGCCCAGAGCAGGGGTGGCTGCTCCATCCCTGGAGGGGTTCAAGGCCAGGTTGGATGGGGCTTGGAGCCCCTGATCCAGTGGGAGGTGTCCCTGCCCATGGCAAGGGGGTTGGAAGTGGATGGCCTTTGAGGTCCCTTCCAGCCCATTCTATAACTCTATGATTTACTAACCTGATATAGATTACAAATATTGGCTTACCCCAGAAAATGCTGTTCTTCTACCTTGAATAGTGTCTCTAAATGAATATCTTGAATGGTGTCTCCCTGTGTGTGCTAGTAGCAAGAGGGAATTTGCTCCCTACATACAAACTCATGTCTGTCTGTCTCTAATTGAAATAAACCCTCTGTGAAATTGCTACCCAGAAATGACCTCACTAAGGCTGTTTGCTCAAGCTCTTGGCAGTCACGTTTGAATACTCAATGCAGTAGCCAGAAAGCAGCAAACCCCCCTATAAGCTAGAAAATAAATGAAGTGGTGGTGTCTGTTGTACCAAAATGCTCTCGGATTCTGTGCTTTTAGTTCAAAAAATGATTAAAAAGGTATTCTAATATTGTGTTTATTAGTTATGTGCTGCCATGTGAAAGCCAAAGAAATGGGTCTGTGTAGAATGCTAAAATGCCGGAGGTTAACTGTGCTCCAGTATTTTATATTAATCAAAGTAACTGTAGTGAGCTACTTAAATACAAACATTAGGGCAAAAATCCTGCACTATTCGAAGTCTGTTGCCAGTGAACCTTTGAATTTAGGTAATTTCATGCATGTGGAGGTAGACTTTATTTTTCCTTCATCAGCTAAAATAACAATAGGGCTGAACTTGGTGTATTTATTTAGTGAAACACAGGATCCCAGCCCTGATGGTTTTAATCAGTGCCCTCGCTATGTGGTAATTAGGGGTTCTCTCCTGTGGTTCTGTTTTTACTTAACTTTCAGAATGTGTAGCTGGTTTCAGTTTCCAGAGATACTTGCAACTAATGTTAACTCATTTACATGCAGATTATCCAGAGGGGACTCTTAAACACTCTCAGAAATGAAGACCTCTTCAGCGCTTTCTTATTCAGCGTTCTTGAGTAAAATGTTATTTTGCTGTAGAATGATAGAATGGGTTGGGCTGGAAGGGACCTCAAACCCTATATAGTTCCACCCCCTGCCATGGGCAGGGACACCTCCCACTGGGTCAGGTGGCTCCAAGCCCCATCCAACCTGGTCTTCAACACATCCAGGAATGGGGCAGCCACCACTTCTCTGGGCAGTCGGTGCCAGTGCCTCCCCACCCTCACAGGAAAACATTTCTTACTGAGATTATATCTAAATCTTCCCTCTTACAGCTTCAAATTGTTCCCCCTGATCCTATCCCTGCAATTCCTTATAAGGAGCCCCTCTCCAGCTTTCCTGGAGCCCCTTTAAGTACTGGAAGGTCGCTATAAGGTCTCCCTGGAGCCTTCTCTTCTCCAGGCTGAACAACCCAACTCTCTCAGCCTGTCCTCGCAGGGGAGATGCTCCAACCCTCTGATCATCTTTGTCGGTCTCCTCTCCTCTGTACCCACTCTTAACAGACCCACGTCCTTCCTGTGCTGAGAACTTCAGAACTGAATGTCTGGCTCCAGATGAGGTCTCACCAGAGCAGGGTAAAGGTGGAGAATGCCCTCCCTTTCCTTGCTGGTCACAGGTCTTCTGATGCAGCCCAAGGTATGGTTGGTTTTATTGGCTGCAGGTGCTCTTCGCTGTCTTTTGTGGGTAACTCACTTGTTCTGCTCTGCAAATGTGCCCAGCCCTGCCAGTTCTTGCACACAAGGATTCGGAAGTTGAGGAAGGCTGGGACTGCTTGCTTGCTCGCTCGTGTGCTGCTGGATACAGCTCTTCTGCTTTAAAAGTGCGTACCTGGAATTGGGTTCAAACTGTAAATTTGCCACAGAGAAGCCAAGTCAAGAACGGGCCATTGGTTTTCTGCAGAGTGTGTCGATGGAAAAGGGCTTGCAGAGGCTGCTTCATCCCTGACCCTCTAAAAGTGACCCCAAAAAATGTTCATATTTGTGTTTCTAACTGTGCAGCTGGGTGCCGTTTGCTCCCAGCAGTTACGGAATCACTCGAGACGTGAGGAAGCAGGAAAAATATATAGTACTTCAAGCTCTCTAAAACAGCTTCCCTGCATAGTATGTGATCTTAAAATACTGGGTGGCAGTTTGGTCCGATGTAAAAGTTTTATTGGTATGAGTTTGGGCCAGCCGCGTTACTCAGGAAGCCACTACTGAGTTTTCAAGTCGTCTGAAGTGTGTGCTAGTAAAATCTTTTTATAAAGCAATACAGCCTCTTGCAAAGTCCCTGTATGAGCAGTCATCTGCTCCCTGGGGTCTAGCTGGTGATGCGAGAGCCTCTGGTGCGGGTTTGTGCAGGTATGTTGCTTTTAAAGCCAGGTGGACAGAGCCAGCTTCTCCCAGTCCCTCTGGATCCCAGGCTTTAGCAGAGGGATTGCACAGAAACCACCTTTGCATTATACTGAAACCTGTTAATTAAACCTTTCTCACTGCAGACCTAAGCCTGGCTGCTAGTTTCTTTCCTTTCGTGAGCATTAAGGCTGAGAAGGCACTTGTTAGGTTTTAGCTAGCATGCTGCGTACTTAGAGCTTCTGTAGCATCAGGAACATCTCATCGTGGGTACCCAGAGCCTCTTTGGGGTGAGCAGAAAAATGAAAAGCCTTCCCCAAAACGTGACTGACGAAGCAGAGGTAGTGGGGCTTGAATTTTGGATTGCAAAGGCAAAAAGAAAAATCTTTTATTGTCCCCCGTGCACTTAAATTAAAACATTTTGGTTGCAAATACAAACCAGTGACTTGGGGTCGGGGCAGGAGGTGGCTAACCTGGCCAACTGGTATATGAGCATCGCTTCCTGAAGATGGGAATGTAACCAGTTGCTTTTAAAGGTCTCTGAATCCCTAACTGTGGCTGGAATACTGGAATACTGACTTTAGGAATACTGGTAATAGTGAAAATGCACTTGGGACCAAAGCATGTTGTGTTTGGATTCCAGTGGGATCTCTTGTTAGTTGTCCGAGATGCTGTTTAGATTCCTAGCTAAATAGGTCTTTCCAGGCTTGTTTGCTCACTTCTTTGATCTCCCTTGGCACTTTTCTCTTTCATTCTGTTGTGATTTTTTTTTTTTCTTTGCACCTCAGCTGTTTTTGATCAGAACAGCTTATGAGTCTGGATGTGCACTTTAGCTCAGACTTTGAAAAGGAGGGGTTTCATCTTTACAGTTTTATCATAAATAACAAGAAATTGGTAATAAAATGTGCTTTAAATAGTTTCAGGAGGAAAGTATATTACAATGCAGTGTGAGAAACCTGTTTAACTGGTATTGGTAGCAGTCTACTAACAGCAGCTTAACTTTAAACTTATGCTTATTAAACACAAAAAAATGCATATGCTTATAATAAATAAAGTACAGATACTTGAGTTCTTCTAAGAACAAGGTTTATTCTTCCATGTTGTAGAAGATCTGGTGTGTGAATGCAAAGAGGGTAGCGATTGCACCAAAAAAAAGAAAAAAAAAAAATCAAATTGCTCAAAATTCTTCCCCTTCTTCATACTCCTCACCCAGAAAAAGGAAGGATGACTAAGAATGAGAATTATTACAAGTAAACAGCAGGGAACCCAGCACTGAAAGGCTCTAGTGTTGCCGTGCAGCGCTATCTCAATAGTATCCTGTACTCACCATAGTGAGTTTGTACTAGCATCCCATGAAGAGCACTGAGATGAGAGAGGAGACTCTTGACTGTCTCCTGCTTTCTAAATGAAGGATGAGATACGGTTCCTGTTCTTATGCTGCCCAAATGGCCAGTTGAGGATACTTAATCATTGGATGTGATCAAAATGTTTGCAGGTGTCTCTGGGTTTGGCTGCGTAATTCCTAAGTGTAATAGCGTGTGCAAGGCTGTGGTGAATAAATGGGACAAGCTATAGCCGAGGCTTGAAAACATGGGATGTGCATTCACTGCTAGGGCCCTTCTGCTGGGAAAGGCAAACTGATCCTTTGGGAAAAGAAGGGAAAGGAAAGCAGATCCCCTTATGAAAATAAAAACATATTAAGAGACAGTTTTGCTCATGTTGGATTCACCTTTTTTTTTTTTTTTTTTTCTCGAGTAAGGTTTGACATAATTTCATAGAATCATAGAATAGTTTGGGTTGGAAGGGACCTTAAAGATCATCCAGTTCCAGCCCTCCTGCCATGGGCAGGGACACCTCCTACTAGATCAGGCTGCTCTAAGCCCCATCCAACCTGCCTTTGAACACCCCCAGGGATGGGGCAGCCACAGCTTCCCTGGACAACCTGTTCCAGTTTCCTCATAGTGAAAAAATTCCTCTTTATGTCTAGTCTAAATCTGACTCTCTCCAGTTTATACCTATTGCCCCTAGTCCTATCACTACAAGCCTTTGTAAACAGTCCCTCCCCAGCTTTCTTGTAGCCCCTTGAGGTGCTGGATGGGCTTTAAGTTCCTTTCCAATCCAAACCACTCTATGAGTCTGTCATATGACTCTATGATTATGGAGGGCAGGATGCGCTTGGTTCCGTTCTGCTCTGCTCTGGCATTCTGTCAGATATAAATTTAGTGTATCATGACAAAATGTTTTAGGGAACAGGTCTCGTTACCCACGTTTGAGTAACTTCCATATTATAGAAAACCAAACCACTGTGAGTACTCATTAGAGAAACACGTTTGTGCAGCTCACCATAGATCCCATCCAGCACCGACCTACCCATTCCCGTCTGGTGACGTTTGCTCAGCCCAGCAGCCCTCTGACTTCTGCTTTATGATAAGCTAAGGTGGTTTCCTTATTGCAAATGATGGGAAGGTCTCTTTCTCTTTCTTTCTGAAGCACGTAGTCATCTATTTTTGGATTCGGTTTGTACCTCATTCAGGATGACTCTTCTCGAGTACGTCAGAAATCTTGTCATCGTTCTGTTTTAAGTATTATGCAGCTGAGTAGAATTAGGGCATACCATACACATGAGGAAACGCTCTTCCTTTTCCCTTTCAGCTACTCTGAAAAGCTGTATTAGTTCCCTGTGTGTTTCTCCGGATCACTAAGCATTGTAGGCAGTGTAATAAGAAGTGGAGAAGCTCTTGTGAAGATGACACGCAAGAGTTTCCATATACGGCTTCTGCTGCACACTCTGCTTACAAAATATTGCAAGGACTCAAGCCAGGAGCTATAAAGCTTACTGTTATTATAATAAATAGCTTGTGATTTTTATAAAGTACCTTTTTTTGTTGGTGTTTTGCAAGTATTGAACAAGCCTTGTAGCACCTTACTAAAGCAGGAATATATTGCAAATGTCAAATAAAAAAGGAAAATGTGAAGCAGCTGGTAAGAGATTGGAGCAAAACAGAGTTCCTACAGCAACCCCAGGTCTGCAAATTCTTGCAGCCCACAAATGGGGGCGGGGGGGGAAGCATAGCACAGCACCTTCTGCCTTTCACTGTATCCCCAAACAAGAAATGGGGTGCTGTCTCCCTGAAATTCCTTCTGATAGCAAGCATTTACTAGAGGGTGATCTACTTGAGACTTATGGACAAAGGTTGTGCTAGGCTTAGAGTGTTAACCATTTATTTTAAGAAATTATTATGATTAGAGGTCTTGCAGTGAATTTTGCTGGAGGGCCATGCTCCGCTATCACCTTAAATTGTTGATCTTGCTGGTTATGCATAAGCTGTGGGGTGGATTTATTCTCCAGAGAGCCTTGCAGATCTGGTCTAACACCTTCCTGATGTTCCTACCACAAGGCAGGATGGGACTTGAGTGTGCATCTCTCCACCTCCTCCCCAGTCTGTCTGGTTGCCTGAGCACCTAATTTTTTTTTTTCTTCTAAGGAAAATTGGAGTTTCCAGTAGAGTTACAGCTGCACAGCTGGCAAAGTAAGACTGCAGGGAGCCCCTGGAGTAGTACTGTCTCATAGGGTAGGTGTTACTGATGATGAAGACCAACTTGGGCCACCACCCCAGGGCAGTGGTTACACTAGAGATGTGCAAATGTTTCTATCTCTTTGGATAGGTATAATATTTTAACTCTTACATTCATAGTTTCACCTTACTTCTGCAAGGGAAGGAGACAATTATTCATAAAAGAGGTATTTTTTTTCAACCAGATGCCAGTAAATAACATGGAGTGCTTAATGAGTAGTAATTTTCTCTTATGGGGGGGGAAGTTTCATTTTCATCACTGCAAACTGAAACCACATTGTAGGTGGCTTCTTGCAACAGAGCCCAAGCTTGGCTCTGTATATTGGCTCTGAGAACTGAGCTGGGTTCATCCTTTCCTAAGAAAGGTTCTGGAGTGCAAATTAAACCCTTCAAATGTGGGTGGCAACTGCCTCATGTTGGGCTTATGCTGTTGATGGGTTTGTATCCCAAAGCAAGCAACACCAGTGTTTAGGCACAAGAGGATAGAGCTTGGTAAAGACAATCTCATCCTTCTCATGTCCCTGTGATGCGGACTATTGTGGTCTGAGAGGGTTGGAACAGGATGGTCTTTAAGGTCTCTTCCAACCCAAACCATTCCATGATTTGTAATGAGACAAAGTGACTTACACAGATACACCCTTTTTTGTGTTGGAGGAGTTATTCTAAGTGACATACCATGATGTTAGCATACAAGGACTTATGTTGTCTGTCAGCATAATTAAAATACAATAATTAGCATAAACACTGGCTCCTTTGCATTGGTTCTTGAACAGAAAAGCAAGAAAGGCTTGATCCATGCCCTAAGAACCAGCGATCCGGCTCTGTACCCAGCGTGAGAAGAAGCAGAGCTGTTGAGCAAGAATTTAGCGTTGCTTCAGTGTAATTTTTCAAGTAGAAACACTCTTCAAAATGAAACTCAGAGTCAGGTGCTTGTGGAACCAAAACTAAATAGAACGCTTGGAATGAAACCAGTTAACTGCACCATCCAGTCAAACCTTGCTTTGAAATCGATGAGCACCGAGTTTTGTTCTTGCTACTTGACCTGGGTTTTAATTTCAGAGGAATGCTTGCTAAAATGTGCGTTGCCGTTGAGAATTTTTTCCATGGGAGGATTTCAATGCTAAATAAGGAGTGGTAGAAATTCAGTGAGGCTGTTTTAAAGCTGTACAAGTGGAGCTGCTCTGTGTTTGATAGAGCTGACCCCAGGAAGAAGACGGCACCCAAAGTTGTCCACAGCTATGCCGCCGCACTGATGCTTGCACAGCGTAAGCCCTGGATTAAGACTCAACTCGGCAGCTGAGGAAGAAAATATTATCCTTCAGAATATTCTTAATGTCACTGAACAAAGAGAAACATCAAAGCCGACCAATCAACCTCATATTTTTTTGTTTTATTCTATTGATTTCCAAAGGCCCCTGTTACTATAGTAACTCCAGTAGGTTTTTAATTACAAAATTTGTAAAATCGCATCACTTATTCATGCTGGACGGGGACCAGTGGCACAAATGCTTTACAAAAAAAAAAAAAAGAAAAAGAGATTTGCAAACAAACTCCTGCAAATAAAGCTTGACGGACTTCCCATTAAGCGTGACGGGGAATAACCCACCATCAGCATAAACAAATTGGGTTGGAGTTCTCAGAAAGCAATCCCTTGATAGGGGGTTTCCCCTTTGGCTAAATCCCCATCCCTGTCCAAATAAAGCACTTTCCTCTCCACTGATACAGATAGTAGAGCTTATTCCTTATAGCCCCTAAATTTAATTACAGCATATCTGAGGGGAGCAGTTGCATTATCGCATTAATTAGCAGTTCAGAGAACTGTTCCCTACTGAAAGTGTTGAATGCCAGTGTTTGTTGAAGGTACTGGCTTTATCAAAGAGGAATCATTTAGCAATAATGAGCACCTTTCAAATCATTTTAAAATAGGTGCTGTCATTTTGTATTATCAAATAGGTTTCCAAAATAGGTTTATACTCCAAACAGGCTTATATTGACAGGACCAGAGTAGATGGATTTGGGGCATATCGTGTTAAGCAATTTCCGAATGCCATCTTTTGACTTGAATACATGCTGAGTTGATGTGTTTGGCAGGTCTGATGTAGCTGTGGGTGGCGTCGTGTTCTCTGACACCACAGGGGAATGCTGTAGTGGAATTTTATCGTGAATCTTTCACTTGTTAAAAATAGGACACTTTAAATGACTGATACTTGGAATATCTCTGTCTCTTTATTGTTTCCCCCTCCAAGGAAGTACGTGTCGCTTTAGTCTGTTGTATTCCTTACTCCAGAATGTCACATGTCCCAACCTTGATTTCATCTGTTGACAAAGACTTTGTGTGTCCCAGAAGTAAACTTAGCTCTGGATGTAATTTGAGTTTTAGACCAAACCTGAATGCTCGTATCTCTACTAAACTGCTATGCCCTGTGCACTGACCCTGCTTGCTTTCTTGGCTGTGCTGGGAGTGCAGACGGCTTCTTTCAGAAGCTCTTGCTTTCCAGACTTCCATTTTTTCAAATTTTTATGTTTACGTGCTCCCTACTTGCCCCTGTGTGCCAAACCCTGCTTGCTTATATGGTATGGCCAGGGCTTAATCCTGCTCTTACTTTCGAGCAGCTTCCAGTACTTGAAGGGGGTATGGGAAAGCTGGGGAGGGGCTTCTTATCAGGGAGTACGGAGGTAGGATGAGGGGGAGTAGTTTTAAACTGAAAGAGTAGAGATTGAGATGAGATCTTAGGAAGAATTTTTTTCCCGTGAGGGTGGTGTGGCGCTGGCCAGGTTGCCCGGAGAAGCTGTGGATGCCCCTTCCCTGGAGGTGTTGACGGCCAGGTTGGATGGGGCTTGGAGCCCCTGATCCAGTAGGAGGTGTATCTGTTGGGGTCTCTAAAGCAACAAGCAGGGATCTCCCAGGACAGTCTGATTCCTCACATCGCAAGGAGAAACGTAACTATTAATCCTTTCAGTTGACAGAGTTGTAACCTGATGCATTTAAAAGAAATTAGAGTAAAATTTCTATTGCTGTTGAGCATATATATTTTAAAGAAAGAGAAACTTACTGTTCCTTGAAAGTTTTGAAAACACACAGAAAAAAAAATTCTGTCTAAGCTGTCTCACATCGTTAGCTGCCCAAGATCTTACTGCACTGAATTGATTTAGGTTGGATGTTAGGAAAAGGTTCTTCACTTGGAAGGGTGGTGGAGCACTGGAACAGCTCCCCAGGGAAGCAGTCACAGCACCAAGCCTGACAATATTCAAGAAGCGTTTGGACAGCTCTCTCGGACACGTGATGTGAGTTTTGGGGTTGTCCTGTGCAGGGACAGGAGTTGGATTCAAAGGTCTTTGTGGACCCCTTCCAACTCAGGACATTCTATGATCCTATGGTGTTGGCAAACTGGTGTCCACTTCCCAAAGGCTCCTGAGCTTGCGAATGCAGGGAGGCTCTCCTGGTTAATCACGGTGGGGTAGAAAATAAGGCACGTTTCCGAAGCTGATTCAAAGTGAAAAGTAATTTTTTTAAGTGGAAAACATTGACCTGAGGCTTATAAGTAATATTCACAAAGGTTAATTTTTAACGTGGAGAGATGTTTTTCCATGGGCTCCAGGCTTTAAACCATACCCCAGAGAACCTTCCATTTTAGACTTAGTTCTTTCTCAGCTTGTAGATCATTATTTCTCAGTATGTGAAGCACAACCAACGGTACTAAATTTCGAGCCCCGTAACTGTGAAAAGCCCTTGATTTGCCATTTTATTTAAAAAGGGGGGGGGTAAAGTTTTTGAATGAGGACTCAGTTTTGGTTGGTTTTGTGCTGAAAGTTTCATGTGCTAAAAGAGCAAATGTCTTCTATCATCTCAGGATCAGGGGAAACAACTGTTTGAATTGTTGGTTGTGTCCAATAGCAGAACCTCCTTAGGTTCAGAACTGCCACAGATGATGAAGTTTCCATTAAAGGATAATAAACTCTGTCTGTCAGTGTGACAAAAGAACTCTCTTATCTCTTTGGAATAAGAATGCTCTTTGAAGAGCTTCATAAAAGGCTGCAGTATGAAATAAGTCTGGCGGTTGGTTATTTTGAATTTCTATAAAGTATGTCAACCCGAAGGCTAAAGGGATTATCTGTGGAGGAACAAAACCTGAAAGATGAATGCTTTCCTTCCATGTGGTGAATGACATCTCTTTAGAAAGCATAGGTATAAATTGTTCTTCCTCAGCAGTGGCTCAAATCCGGAATGATTCCTTGACATTAGTGGAGCCTTTCAAATCCAAGGGATCTTGCTACAGTTGAAGAGTAATTCGGTTTTAGGTTGAATGTGGATCTCGAGTGGGAATAAGTAATCGTAATCTTCATCCAGCGTATGGTTAGTTACCTACCTCTGGAATTGAAACACCTTATTTCTTTCAGCTTTGCTTATACTTTTAAGCAAATTAAAGTGACCAGGGACAAAGCTTAACTGGAACAGGCACCTCCATGCATGAATTTAACTAAGAACTGCTCTCTCTGAACTAACTAAATGTTTGCAAGCCTGAAATGAGAGGTAGGTTGGACCTGACTATTTAGTCATAATCATATTTAATTTTTTACTTTTTTTATCGATGAACTGAGTAAATCCTGAGCTCTTACTCAAAGTCAGGGACCCAGAGGTAGGGGGGCTGAGGGGAGAGTGCTGTGTTGCTCACCACGAGCCATATACACCTACTGGGTGCACATCTAACCAAGAAAGAGGAATTATTTTACTGCTTTCACGATATCTGAAGGGAGGTTTATTACTCTCTACAACTACCTGAAGGGAGGTTGTGGAGAGGAAGGAGCTGGGCTTTTCTCCCAAGTGACAGGGGACAGGACGAGAGGGAATGGCCTCAAGCTCCGCCAGGGGAGATTCAGGCTTGAGATAAGGAAAAAATTCTTCATGGAAAGGGTCGTGAGGCATTGGAACAGGCTTCCCAGGGAAGTGGTGGACTCGCCTTCCCTGGAGGTGTTTAAGGTGAGGGTGGATGAGGTACTCAGGGGCAGGGTTTAGGGATTGGTGGGAATGGTTGGACTCGATGATCCGGTGGGTCTCTTCCAATCTGGTTATTCTATGATTCTATGATCTAGTGCATTAACTACTAGATTACTAGGAATATATTGTTTTCTTTTCTCTTTATTTTTCCAGAATTAATTCTTACTTTTTGAACAGAGAAACTGAACATTAAAGTAGAATTTAATTTTTTAACCAGCAAAGGAGAAACTGTTTCCATTTCATAATGTTCCTTGTGTGCCAACAGTGTCAGAGCCCCTTTACAAATGAACGAAATTGGCTAGTGAGCAGAATTAGATAGATTTGGCTTGCGGCTGAGTTGTGTGCGGGTTCATAAACAGTGCAGAGCCCTTTATCTGAGAGCGAGTGCATTGCACGTAATGAAGATGATGAGAGGAAAAATTGTTACCGTGCTCATAGAAAAGCACTAGAAATAAAAAAAAAACAAGCTTTGGAAAGAACTGCCACAGCACTCTGCTTTTATGAAGTGTATATCTACTGAAATCAAAGGGAATGTAAAACCTTCCTTCGGCTAAACGGCTTCTGTCATCTCTGCCAGGAGCCTCGGCATCTCCGCTGACAACTCCAGAGCTCTCTTAGTTTCTAATCACCTTAGGGGAAAGCACGCTTAGCTGGATGGATGAGAGGCTTAAACACAGAGTAGTTTGACCTCTGGAGATGAGCAGGAGGGGAATGGAGGTGGGTGGCGAGCCAAAATTCCAGTTATTAAAAGATTTGGATGCTTTTGGTGCTATTTCATAGAATCATGGAATCGTTGAGGTTGGAAAAGACCTCTAGGATCATCAAGCCCAACTGTCAGCCCAGGCATTTAATTTCATTTATTAAATGCCAGGACTCTGAGGACAAAGTAAAGAAGGTGTGGGCAAAAGCTACTGGAACTGAGATTTACAAGCCCCTATCGTTCCAAATAATGTTTGGCAAAGGGCAGAATAAAATTAATGATGCCAAATTATCCTTCAGTGCAGTGTGTGATAGCTTTACTATTTTAGCTTCTTCGGTGTTGTAAATGATGGAGTTGATGGCACACTAATGTGATCCTTTCAGGCTTCTCGTTTATATTAATGGGTTTTAGTCATCTAAGGCAAACTGATAACTACTGATTAATAGCTCAGCAACTTCCAGACTAGCATCAAAGACTGATCTCCCTTTTCTTCCTTTTTTTTTTTTTTTTAACTCCTTGATGGGTTATGAGTTAAGACAGCTAACAATTAACTCCAAGCTTAATTGAAATCCAGATGTTAAATTCTTGATGGAAGCTAATTTAATTCCGATCTAGAGCTGATTTAGGTCTGATTCTTTCTTTTTTTTTAAAGTAGCTTTGAACTTTCAGAACAAGAGCGTGATTCATTTAATATTTTTAGCTCTTTCACTCTGTTGAAGAGGGTTTGTTAAACTAATATTAAAGCTTAATTATCATAGGATCATCAAATAGCTGCTAGCAAAAGCAATTGAACCCCTCAGAAAACCTCAGAATTGCCAAGAAAAAGGCAAACTGCTTTTCCTAAAATTTTAAGATGTTTTTAATTTCGTAAAGAATGGATACCCCGTTTTTTGGACGATGTGTAATGGTAGAGACCAGGAACATGAGTCTTGATGAGGAGCGCCTGAGGGAACTGAGGTTGTTCAGCCTGGAGAAGAGGAGGCTGAGGGGAGACCTCATCACTTTCTACAGCTCCTGAATGGAGGTTGGAGGTTGTAGCAAGGTTCGTCCTGGTCTCTTCTTCCAAGTAACGAGTGATAGAACGAGAGGAAATGGCCTCAAGTTGTGCCAGGGGTGGGGTTTAGATTGGATATTAGGAAAAATGACTTTACTGACAGTGTCGAAGCATTGGAAGAGGCTGCCCAGGGCAGTGGTGGAGTGTCCATCCCTGGAGGTGTTCAAAAAGCATGTAGCTGTGGCACTTCAGGACACGGTTTAGTAGGCACGGTGGGGTTGGGCTGATGATTGGACTTGATGAGCGCAGAGGTCTTTTCCACCTCATTGGTTCTATGACTAGGTATGTGCAGATGATAGGTGAAATAACCATGACTTGTGTAAGAAAAGGAGGGTTTGGAAGAAAAATGATTGAGAGTAAAATAAGAAAACTAAAGTCAGTCTCTGAACAAGACTGAGGGGTCTGTATGCAGGCAGCTGCATCCTGATGAAATCTTTGAAACCTTGATTTAGGTCTCCTGTCACTACAGTAAATGCAGGATTGTCAAAACCTGTTGGAATGCTCAGTGCAAGTAGGATATCCTAGTACTACAAGATCTACTCCACTAATACCTACATTGGGCTTCAATCATTCCATTTTTGAAGGAGAGGTCTTCAAAGGCCAAGCAGACAACAACTCATTGCACTGCTTGTGCAATTATTATTACAAATGCTTGGTGTTTTTCCTGATCTGCTTGCTAAAAATTGCATCAAACTTCTGAAATTCTTGCGCTGACACTCAGGTAATCCAGGTCAGCTGCTGCTTTTCAAAAAACCGCCTTGGGTTTTTTTACCAGGAGGAATATTTCTGCCGTTTTCTAAATAAGCCATTCCTCCAAAGAAGGAAATGTGATATGCTGAGAAATCTTGACCTGGAGGTCAGAAGCGCTGTTCAGTGATCAGTGTGGCTTTAGAATATACAGAGATGTTGACGCTTCGTCTTGGTGCCTGGTATTTGAAGTTTAAGGCTCTCCCACACATGGCTCCACACATAGGATGCGCGCAGTGATGTGAGCTAGATATGCAAAAACCCACTCTTGCTGGAGAAAGAGGGGAAAAAATTAAGGGTATTGTACAAATTTAGTCTTCGCTTTGGATCAAGACGTGTTATAGTCACTAGATATTCGGAACAGCATCTGCTAGAAAGATAAATCCATTGTAGTGGAAATGAAATGCATATTTTAAATTCAGAGTGTTTTGTATTGTATTGTCAGTGATGTAGAGGAAAAATTAATGTGAAAGCCATTTAAAAAGTTTGTGTAGAACTTGCATGTGTGTTAAAGACTGTTGTCCTTTAGAATTAGACCCCAAATCAGACTTTCTGGTAAGATTGACTGGTTTGTCTCTAATCTTAAGAGTTCTTTTCATCTCTAGAAACTGCATTTTTAAAAAAAAAAAAAAAAAAAGCTTTACTATTCTGCAGCAGTGTTATCCATCTGAACAATGAGCACCTGCTGCAGCTTGAGGTTCCTTCTTTACTTGTGAGAGAGCCCCAGTTTGGAATGTGCTGAAGTCGGTGTGCTTGGCAAACGGTGGGTCAGGCCGTAGCTGGCAAACTGGCCAAATATCTAACCCGGCTTTCAGAAACGGCCCCAAACTACTGTCTTCAGCAATTTACCCTTTGCTTGGTTTTGAAGAGGCCAACCTGAGTTTAAATTATCCCTTAACTCAAGCTGGACAGACCAGGAGCCAGATTAGTTTAATAGAAAATGTTAACTGAAGAGCTAGCTGCCTGGCACAAGTTGGTAACTACTGACCAAATCCTTAACTTCTGAATTTTCTCTTAAGGATTGGCATAAGATACAAACATGGAAGTAAAAAATAAACATAAGAAATGAATAGATGATGGTATAAAACAATTTTTTTCTGCTTATCCTGCTAATATTCAAGCTATTAGGCACAGAAGAAAGGGGCACTAGTATAAGGAACTTAATATGAATTACCAGAAGCTTTGAAATCCAACTAGCTTAGAGGGGACCTTCTAGCAGAAAATACATGATATATTACATAGATATTGAAGGCAATCCTGGGACACTGAAAAGGTCTAATTTGTAGGAGCAAGGACTCTTCTTTTTTAACACTTTTAATCTTCCAAAATCCTAACCTGGCAATGCGAGGTTAAGAGCCTGTTCTTTAAAACAGAATGAAACAGAACCTCCCCAGTTTTGGTTAGGCTTCTATTTTTAGCCTGCAGGGTGTAAGTTATTCTTCTCATCTCTAGAGAATGGAAGGAAGGATGTTATGTCTGCCTGTGTTTTAAGGAATCCTTTTCTGCTCATTTAATATTAAGTTTTGGCAGAAGTGCTTGAGAATCACAAAACCTCCCTAATTTGTACTAGGATGGCAGGTATTGACAAACCTACTGTACTGAAGCCTTGGCTTCCCATCAAAGGCTGGTAAGAACTTCCCATAGCCCTAATTATACTAGGTAATAGCTAGGGTAAATTTTGCTTTTGCTGAGCTTAATCTTGTATGAGAAGGTAAGATGCTGGTTTTGCAATGTGTGGACCTGGTTTGGAATCATAGAATCATGAAATCACTGAGGTTGGAAAAGACCTCTAAGATCATCATGTCCAAACATCAGCCTGACACCACTGTGCCTGCTTAAGCTATGTTACTAAGCAGCTAATTAACACCTCTTTGACCCCTCTTCCAATGCTTCACCACTCTTTTGGTAAAGAAACTTTTCTTAATGCTCAATCTAAACCTCCCCTGCACAAACCTGAGGCTATTCTCTCTCATCCTATCTCTTGTTACTTGGAGAAGAGACCATCACCCACCTTGCTACAGCCTCCTTTCAAGGAGCTGTAGAGAGTGATAAGGTCTCCCTTTGGCCTTCTATTCTACAGCCTAAACAATCCCAGTTTCATCAGGAATGTCTCATGATCCATCACCCTCTGGAGAGGTTGTTCTTCTGCTTCTCCAGTATGAACTTTTTGCCAACTTCTGTAACTGCTTAGATGTGAAAACTGTTGTAGCAAAATAGAATCATAGAATAGTTTGGGTTGGAAGGGACCTTAAAGATCATCCAGTTCCAACCCCCCTGCCGTGGGCAGGGACACCTCGAACTCAATCAGGCTGCCCAAGGTCCCGTCCAACCTTGTCTTGAACCCCTCCAGGGATGGGGCAGCCACAACTTCCCTGAGCAACCCGCACCAGGGCCTCACCACTCTCATCGTGAAGAAACTCCTCCTTATGTTTAGTCTAAATCTGTCCCTCTCCAGTTTATACCCATTTTTCCTACCTAGTCCTATCACCCCAAGCCTTTGTAAAAGTCCCTCCCCAGCTTTATTGTAGCCCCTTCAGGTACTGGAAGGTCACTATAAGGTCTCCTTGGAGCCTTCTCTTCTCCAGTCTGAACAACCTGAACTCTCTCAGCCTGTCCTCGTATGGGAGGTGCTCCAGCCCTCTGATCATCTTTGTAACCCTTCTCTGGACCTAATCCAGCAGTTCCATCTCCTTCTTAGGTTGAGATTTCCAGAACTGGACACAGTATTCCAGATGAGGTCTCACGAGAGAGGAATAGAGGGGCAGAATCCCCTCTCTTGACCTGCTGGCCACGCTTCTTTTGATGCAGCCCAGGACACGGTTGGCCTTCTGGCTCATGTCGAGCTTCTCGTCAACCAGCACCCTGAAGTCCTTCTCTGCAGGGCTGCTCTCAATCACATCATCCCCCATCCTGTACTGAAATCGGGGATCGCCCCAACTCAGGTGTAGGACCTTGCACCTCGTTGAACCTCATCAGGTTCACACAGTCCCACTTCTCCAACCTGTCCAAGTCTCTCTGGATGACAGCCTGTCCTTAAGTACTTAAAGTATTTAGTTTTCTCAGGTGGGTGGAAGAGGAATCAGCCACGTATGAACAGCTATTTCTTCACAGATGTCTGGAGATGATGTCTCGTCTTCTCTCTGTCACAGGACAGAGCTAGGAAACAGCACAGTAGAAAATTCAGGGTGCAGTTTTACGTTACACTGAGTTCATTCGAAGTTGTGGCTTCCAATGAAATGAGATCCTGTTCTCCGTTGGCCCGCCGTGTGCTTCCACTGTTTGTGTTTGCTCTGGCAACTCTGTGACTGTGGGCAAGTTGGATCGGTTTGCTGATTTAATGGAAAAGTTGCTTTCTAAAATAAAAGCAAGTTTTCCATTGGCTTGGATTGCTGACCTGAGACAGGAGACTACATAATCCCTTGCAAGACTGAGGGTGAGAATATGTACCGTAGGGAAAAAGAAGTCACATTTGTCTTTCAACAGCAGGCAGCATGATGTAAAGCTGTGACCTTAGGTTGTGAACTCGGATTCCATGCAAAGACATGGAATATTGAGGTTCTTTAAAAAACATCAGTTGGCATCTGCAGGGTGGGATCCTGATTCTGTATAATTGAATGTGAACCACCCTGTGTGGTTGTAGCAGTTGTGGAACGCTGCAGTGGGTGGAATTTGAATAGGAAGCTATCACATCCCTGGTATCAGTGACTCACGTTCTGGTATGGAGCATCCCTGACATCATGGGTATTTCCTAGAGAAAAGGGGATCAAGATGAAACTTCTCTGCAGTGTCACCTCTTATCAGAGGGTGTGGAACAAGTCTTTAAAACACCTTTATTTGACTCAGACAAGTAGGAGGCAGCCTACGATCCAGGTTTAGTGATCTGAGTGAATGCTTCTCTTGTCAAATTGGTGACTGACATAACCTGAATTTCCAGGGTGAAAATGCTTTGTCCTCTCAACTCCTGTGGAGTAATCTACTCTTTCTGATTCACAATACACAAAGTAGTGGATGGACACACTTTTTTGTTGTTGTTTTTATTAGATAAAAGCTTTATTGCCAGGTCTCATCTCTCTGATCTTTGCTTCCATTCACTTGGCTATAGGTCAGGCGTAACTCTGAAGTCAAGGCATTTATAGAGTAGAATATTATCCTCTGGCTTTATTCATGGAAGCAGTCCCTACAGGTAACCTGATGGGATAAGCACTGCAGAATCGAATCTTTAAGTCAGTGAAAGATGGCTTGTTGGACTGAGTTGTATTTATGGTGTGGTCAGACACTGCAAAAATAGTGTGTCGTGACTAAACATGTTATAGTGCTTAAAACTGGGGACTGCCTGTATCACACTCCTGCCCCTTGACAGTGGAAAGTAGCATAAAGAGGTTAATTTTCCACATTCAGGAGAATCATATAATCATTTAGAAAAGACCTTTAAGATCATCAGGTCCAACTGTAAGCCTCACAGTGCCAAGTCCACCACTAAACCATGTCCCTAAGGCTTGCTAGGGCTCTGATGGACCTGTGAGCGAAGCCAGGCTGGTGCAGCACCCCAGAACAATCCTTAGCACTGGGGGGGAGTAAAGCCAGGCTTACCAGACCTTTGGACATTCTTAGGGGGAGCCTTAACAGAAGTTCACTCTGCTTTGTGCATTCAAGAGCTGCCGCTCAGCAGATCAACGTTCTTTATTACAGTAGCTAATAAAAAGAGCTTTATCGGGTTACCTGGAGTTGTGTCTGGTTCTTACATCATCATCTGTTAAGTGTTTCCCCACTTACTGCAAAATCCAGACCTGTGGCCGTGAGGGCAGCTGTGCAGAGTTTGCTTTGAACAGCTTCACCAGTATAAACCCTCTCCTCCCAGTGATTCAATGAGGCTGCAAATTCCCTGTGCCAGAGCACCCTTTTTAACTGGCTTAAGAACTTGCATCGTGGCAAAAATTGTTAAAAGGGGTCAAAATCATGCTATGAAATGAGCTGACGCATTGCAGATCAGTGTATACCGTCCCAGCTTGGTGTATGAAGTAGGTCTTTGCAAAAGTATTTTATGGCCATGGTAAAAATCCTTGTGCTTTTGTTCAATTACAGAATCAAGGGATAACAGTAATCAGTTACCTACCACCGTTTCATTAACGTGCATGGGTGTATTTTTTTGAAGCTGCGTTTTAATGTTAGTATGGTTCATTATTAATACACAACGAATAAGTGCAAATGAGAAGGTGAAACGCTAGGCTTTTTAACGAGAATTGTAAATGGAGAGAAATCAAAGTTGCAACAGTGTAAGGAAGAACAAATCCTGCGCTTTGAATCGTGAAAGACAATAAGAAATTCAGAAACCTGGGAGTATTGCTTACCAGTACTGAATTCTACTGTCACGTGCAGAAAATAGACTCATAGAATGGTTTGGGTCAGAAGGGACCTTAAAGATCATCCAGTTCCACCCCTGCCATGGGCACCTCCCACGGGATCAGGGGCTCCAAGCCCCATCCAACCTGGCCTTGAACCCCTCCAGGGATGGGGCAGCCACCACTGCTCTGGGCAACCTGTACCAGTGCCTCCACACCCTCATAGCAAAGAGTTTCTTTGTAATATCTAATCTAAATCTCCCTTCTTGCAGCTTAAAACCATTCCACCTTGTCCCATCCCTGCAGTCCTCAATAAAGAGCCTCATTTTTTTCTGTAGCCCCTTTCAGTGCTGGAAGGCTGTTATCTTATTGATTGCTGTATAAAACTCTAGTTTTCCCTAGCATTCCTTACAATTACTGGATTTCCTAATTTTCAGTTCTCTGGTCTGATCAATGAAAAGGCTAGAAAGTCTAAAAGTTGTTTTGATTTCTTTCTGTATAACCTCTAGCCAGAACTACCTGATATTGCAGAATGGGGAGGGAAAAAATGAGAGAAACGTGAAATCTATTGGTGTTTGAAGGGGAAGCCTTGCTCCCTGAAGGATAGAGCTATTTCATGTCCCCCTTTTCAAATGGAGCATTACAGCATATAATGCAGCAATTATTTTGTTGGGTAGGTGTTTCATTACCAACCTGGGCCTTGGAGGTGATGGGAGAAAATTTGTCTTGACCTTCCAGGGAAGCCATAAAAGAGAAATGATGACTAAATAATAAATGTCGAGGAGAAATATGAAATGCCTAACGGGTGTTACGCTTGCCTTTTGTGACATCTGTGCGTTGTAGTATAAAGAGCTGGTGTATGGATCAGTTCAAAAGCAGGAATATTTTCTATTGTTTCGTTGCATTTTTGACCTTCCTCCTGCTTCAATTCCGCTCAGTTCATTTTTTTCCCCTTCAGGATGTGTGTTTTCCTGGTTTTTCCTCAGGACTGGAGCAAACCATAAAAAGCAGACTTAAAGAAAACTTTGATTCTAAAGTGAGGGTGATGGGATCAAGTGTTTATTTACTCTGCTTTGCCATATGTGCAGGGGTTGGTATCAGCCACACAGGAACAAATCTTGTCTTCTCCCTTTGATGATCCTGTGACAGCACAACTGGTCGTAGCGTGGAATAAGACACGCAGGAGTAGCTGATATGACATGTAGCCCTCTTTGTATTACTGCTCAGTGGCAGGAGCACAGGTCATTTTTGGGTTTGGGTGTTGCGCTTGGGTTTTTTTCTTCCTTCATTTTCAAAATTTAGATGTAATGTTTTTTTATGACCAGTGGTTGAGGTTGTTGTCATTCCAAAGTTCCAAAACTTACAATTCTCTAGTTGTGCTGTTTAGTCCCTTTTTGAATAATCACAACGCTTTCTGTATTTTTGTTCTTTCCAATTGCTTTGGGAAGGGCTGATTTCCTCTCCAAGTGACCTATGATAAAACTAATTCTAATGGAAAAATGAACTGCCAAAGAATAGACAGTCTATTAAACGATCTTAAATCTTTCCTTCTAAAACAAGTATTGTCACGTGTTGTTTTTCTTCTTATTTTATATTGCTCTAGATTTAATGGAGATGTCAATTCTCTTTTGCTAAGTGAATATAATGCCCCCAAAGAATTGCTGATCTGGTCAGATAAATGATCGTTAAGTTGAGCTTTATTAGTGTTCCTAAGAACCCCTGTGTTTCACTATCCGTCATGCTAGAGTGTAGGAGTAACTTGTGATGGTATCTGCCTTGAATGATTCTCTGTGATTCTCATTCACTGTGAAGTTTTACATCCTCCGCCGCTTCAGATACCGATCGATCAGCTGTTTTTCTGTGGGTGCTTGGCAGTCTTTGTTGTACTCCTAACAAGCATTTCTGTTCTTAGCTCAGATTCTTAGATAGAAACAATCTTTTAGGACAAGAAAACGCTGAACAACTTACCTACTGCTTTGTTATATTCTTACTTGTGACAACCGGGTTTCTTGCACCCTGGCTGCCCAGGGAGGTGGTTGAGTCACCGTCCCTGGAGGGGTTTAAAAGATGGGTAGATTAAGTGCTATGGTTCTAAGAGTGCTTAGAGATATGGTTTAGTAGCGGACAGGTATGGTTAGGCTTGATGACCTCACAGGTGATTCCAACCTAGTGATTCTATGATTTGGAATAATGCTTCTTTAGCAAACAAGATTTGCAGTGATTAGCAGAGCATGTAGGCAGGTTTGTGCATAAAGTCAAACTCCTGACAGCCAGGAACTGAAGCTGTAGCATCCAAAGCACGGTGTCTATGAGAGGCAGGGACTCTCAGCTGCTGAGTTCAGAATGGAGCACTGATGGAGAGGCCACTCCCTCTTGCAAAGATAAGAAACTACTGATAAGGAAATATGCAGGATCTTGCCTTCTTTTGAAGTGACTTTTAAACTTTATATTCCCTTTGGGATAGAAAAATCTGATCTGATATGGTGGTCTCTTAAGTGTTGCCTGCGCGAATTCCAGCTTGGAGTCTAAGGAAGCTAAACTGCCTGAAAGATTCTCTTTGATGTAGAAGCTAGCCACTAACCCTTTTTATCATGCTTCTTGTTGTTCTGAGCTTCTTCTTCTCCAAACATAGCTGTGCTTCTCCCCTCTCACCTCCATTTGTAATCTCTCTTTTCCTTAGTTAGGAATCTTTAGTGACTTTCCTCTCAGCTCAGTTCTATAACAGTGTTGTGTTTGTGCCTGTCATCTGAACCAACCTCTATGACCTTCCTTAAGTCTTCTTTCCATCCTTAAGACTCAGAACCATAGAACGGTTTGTGTTGGAAGGAACTTTCAAGATCATTTCTCCTTCCTTCTGATCTCCCCTTCTTCACCGACTCCTTTTGACCTTTTCATATCTCTTTTCCACACGCTTGCAAATACTGATGTATTTGGATTATTGTTGCCTTATTTTGCTCTTTGTCTCTCCTTGGTAAGGCCACTTGTTAATGAAGAGCCCTGCTGTATATTTGTGTGGAATGCTTGTAGTAAAACAACTCCTGATAGCTGCTCTGTCCCTGTAGACCTACGTGGACAGTGATGATGCGCTGCTGTGATTTCCCTCGTAGCTGGCACTGCTCAGTTTTGGAGTGCACGCTTGGTAGCATGTAATCCGAATCTTGTCATCTTTTTATTGAGAAAATAGGTATTCAAAGTGATTTAATGAGTATTGGTTTCTTGGAGGTTTCAGATGACTCGGTGATAAACAGGTCTGGGGGAGTGGGAGCACATTATATTATTTGTAAAAGCAGAAACTTGTTAGGTCCAGTGGACAAAACTCATGATTCATCTCTAACTTCTTGTCACTATTACAAACCTTGAAAAATACCCAAGGAGTGGCTGTTGCTTTAACTGGTCTCAGCTGAGAGTTGGTTTTGGATGCTGGGAGACGTGCCAGTTCTTGAGGCTTCTAGAGAGCCTTGGTACCACTTTGACATCATGATGACTGTATGTGCTGGAATGTTTTCTCTGCTCTTTTTTACTGCCTATCAGTCCCTTGGTTCTGCCATGAATAAGTGTTTTTTAAAAGTCTACCATTGTGCGTGCTTAGATGATAATATTTATCTACGCATGATTCCTGTTGGCAGATAGTTCAGATAAGCATGTTCCAAATTGTTAGCTGGAAGGATTATTCATCGTTGCCCTTCAGCATTGCAGTGGCCAAATGGATCACAACAGCAGCCTGTCAGACAGTTTGGTTGTTCTTTTTCTTCAATCAAATTGACAATGAAAATACCATGTAATCATAGAATGGTTTGGGCTGGAAGGGACCTTAAAGATCATCCAGTTCCAACCCCCCTGCCATGGGCAGGGACACCTCCCACTGGGTCAAGTTGCTTAAAACCCCATCCAACCTGGTCTTGAACCCCACCAGGGATGGGGCATCCGTGATTTCTCTGGGCAAGCTGGGGCAGCGCCTCTAGCACCGTCACAGGAAAACACTTCTTCCTGATATCTCATCTAAATCTTCCCTCTTTCAGCTTAAAACTGTTCTCCCTTTCTATCCCTGCACTTCCCTCCCATGTCAAGTGACTCCTGTAACTCTTTACATGAAGTAGCAAGATGCTCCGATCTGTACTTATACGTACTTTATTAACAGCATCACTGCAAAATCCTGCTAAACACACCACGCGGTTTCCTTAATTTCCTAAAATGTAAATCCCTGGTGTATGAGGCTACTCAATATGGGGTCTATGTAACGTATGCATGGTGAACATGAAGATGTTCAAGATACAAAGATGTCACTCAAGTTTGATACTGGTTTGCACAGACCTTAAGAAGAATGAGTTGAACCATCACTTCCCCCAAAATGAGTTGCAGAGAGTAGGAAGAAACGCCTCAATAGCTGTGAACGTGCTCTCTCTGAAGCCCTCCAAGTAGGTAATGTGGAAGTCAGTAGTAGGAGCCAGACAGTCAAACACATTGTAAATAGTTACAAGCTTTCTCTGTTTGGTGGTATAAGAGTCACCAAAGCTCAGCTGGGTGAGAGCCTTGTTACGCTGAACTATCGAGAGAAATTGAAACTGTCTTTGGTTTCAGTCTTATTTGTCAAAGGCTTTATTGCTAAGGTTTAACATTACAGAGCTGTCTCATCACTCTCTTCACTGAACAGTTGTAGACTCAGATCCTGAGCCTATTTCATTCTGTTTAGGTGAGCATCATGGAGCATAAATGAGTTGTAGTCTCTCTTTTGAACAAGAATTGTGGAGTTTCATGCAGGAAGAGAGATGTGTAGTGCATCCATCCATGCTCAATAGGGATGTAGGAGGACAGTGGGGGCAAAAATGCAGTTGCAGGGCGAGTGCAGTGAAGATGAGACCACCTGGTCTCACCTCTGGGATCTGGCTACCTCGCTAGCAAGGGTTTTGGATTTGCATGAATTTCCCGAGTTCACCTCAGAAGCGCAGCAGCAATTGCAGAGCCTTCATGTAATTCTGAAGAAAGAATTCTCCCTCTTGGCCCCTGCAGAAACCTTCAAATGTCATTGTGTTGCAGGCTATGATCCAAGATTATTTCCTAACGGATAAAAATAAGTGCTGGTTTGCTCTTGGTGTGCCTCACCTGTAAGCCTAAGCAGCGCTGTAATGGACTTAAGCATCTGCTATGAATTAAGGTGGTTCATGCAGTCAAGCCCCATGACTTCTACTTCTTTGTTACTATTTGTCTGGGCTTTGAGTGTGTTTCTGGTTGACAGTACGTGCCCTCCACAGCATCTGGCTGCTGGAGCATGGTGTCAGCACAAAAGCTGCCCTGGAGAGTAAAATGAAGAAGATTCTGGGGGGGAAGCTCTATAGGGAGAACCTTCAAAGGAGTCATGTGAAGAGCATCCCTTGAGACTTAAATCTCCTGATCAGCTAAACAAACATGGGCCCAGTTAATCTTTCTGGCGCACCGGTGAGTTCATGGTGTCTTTCAGAAGTAGGAATCCTTGAAAGAAGCATTAGATGGATCCTACCTAGTGTGTTTGCTGTTGATTTGAGTTGATGGTACAACAAAAAGTTTTGTTGCCTCAGACAAGAAGTTATTAGGACTTGAAGTGTGGCTTCTGTTTATAGGAACCCATTGGCCTGCTGAAGGCCAGTTAGTCTCTGGGATGCCAGTCAAGGTAATTTCTGATTTTGTGTCATGTTGCCTGTTACAAGGCCAGCAGGCTGGTCTGTTGAGGCTGGCGCCTCTCCTTCAGAGAGGTTAATTTTGTCTCACTTTCTGAACAGAAGGGAATAAAACTTAGCCTCTTTATTCTTTTGTTGCCCCACGATTGCCCATGTTAATTTAATTTGACAGCCCGGTGAATAGGATTTGTCAAATACTGTAACCTTAAGCAACACAGATATTGAAAACCGTGCTTTAAATTTATATAATCCAGATGTGAGAACCAATAAAACGTTCAGATGAAATGAAATGTCAAGGCTTTGTGGGGAGAAAAAGGGAGAAATACTATTTGCCACTTTTTTTTTTTTCCACACAGCATAAAGTGCAGAGCAAGGTTCAATTAATTATATTGGTCTGCAAGAAGAGAAGCAGGTTTTGTCATTTCAGTGCTGGTAGCTAATAGTAAATATGATTGATATCATCTGCCTACTGGAAAGCTGGAGAGGGGCTCTTTATCAAGGAGTGCAGGGGTAGGACAAGGGAGAACGATTTTAAACTGAGAGAGGGGAGATTGAGATGAGATACTAGGAGGAAATTTGTTACTGTGAAGGTGGGGAGGCACTGGCCCAGGTTGCCCAGAGAAGTCCTGGCTGCCCCATTCCTGGAGGGGTTCAAGGGCAGGTTGGATGGGGCTTGGAGCCCCTGATCCAGTGGGAGGTGTCCCTGCCCGTGGCGGGGGCTGGATCTGGATGGGCTTTGAGGTCCTTTCCAACCCAAACAATTGTATGATTTTATGATTTTAATATCAATATCAATTGTCATTTTAAATTCACCTGCATTTAATATAAAAGCTGAAGACATTTTCCATCAAAACAATTTTTCACAGTTTTTAATAATTTGGTAGTAAGCCGGAAGCTGCATGCTCAGCTTAAACAGTAAATAAATGGCAGTGTTGTGAACATTTAACTTGATTTGTCTGTACCTTGTTGTCGTGGTATGATAAAATATAGTCAAGGCTGTACTTAGACATATTTCTGTTCTCCACTGTATGAATTAGGTGTCCAGAAATACTTTAGAAATTGAACTGTATTTAAAGCACTGCACTTGGTTCCACTCTCAGGAAAAACACTTTTTGTATTTGAATAAAATTAGTCCTGAATCGAGGTCATCTGTGGTTTTGATCACACCAAATCAAAATGTATTTGAGGATGAGATTTTGCATATCCAACCCAACCACTGGCACAGAGTTACCTTTTATTCTCTGTAATATGAGGTTATTGCTACTTCTTAGATGCGAAGGGAGATGCTTATACTTTGTTTTTTCACATTTGAGAGCCTAAAAGGCTATGATGTTGAAAGAGATTCTTCAGGCTGATGTAAAGGCAAAGTTTTTATCAAAGATAGTTGTTGGAATGCAAGTTTGGGCAAAGTCTCCAGTTTTTGCTGGACTATCCAGGTATCCTACCCGTTCCAGGCCACGTTTAGGGTACCTTTTTTTTATGCAGCCAGCTTAGAGGTTGAAGCAAGAGCAGCATTTGACAAGGTAGAATTTCATAGCCCTGTATTTTTTCCAAGTATCTTGTTAGGAATGCACAGTGCTGTAACTACATTTGAGAGAGAGAATGGTTCCAAAGTGGTTGTGCCCAAAGTTTTGGATCTGCTGTTGCAGAGAAGCTTCTGCATCGATCGCAGCTAATTCAGATGGAGGTGATGCTGCTGAAAGATGTCAGGGAAGAACCGCACTGAAAAATTCCATAGGTTTTGAACAATGCACTATCTGTCTGCATTTCTGGCTTTTTGAAAGTTTAGGATAACCAAGCGCAAAGACCCAAGTAGTAGAAATGCCATTTTAATAGCTCAGTCCCATTCAGCTGATCATATGATCCAGCCTCTTGGTTTGGTTTGATTCATTCATTAGCTGTGTAATCCATTCGCTTCTCCTGAGCTTCCATAAATCACGTGCTTGCCAGAGAGGAGAGAGTTATTTGAAAGGATGGAAGAACCATTAAGTAGAAATGAGAGTATGTGTCAAATGTTCACCCCACCTAGAGCCCCAGTCTCTCTACGGTGCGGAGCAGAAAGATGAGTGAAGCCACAGCCTTTTGCCCCTGTTTCTGCTTAACATAATAAACATAGTACTGGGTTATTCCCAGGAGGGACACACTGCAGCTTCTAAAACGGGGATAGCTTTCTTCTGTCATGCTCAGCCACAGTTTTGTATGTTTTTCCTCCACATTACAACATGGTTTTAATCTAAACAGACAGCAGTTTTGTACGCCGAGCACATCAAATATATATATTGCAAGGATAATGGAATGGGAGAAAGTAGCATGGTTCGCAAAGTGACCGTGTGATGGTACAAGGAAAAGGAGGGGAAATTAGGGGACCCCCTAAAGCAAAGCCACTAATGGAAAAACCAGTCAATGAATAGAGGTATTGTATGCAATTTTGTGAAAGAGATTCCCCAGAGAAAGATTAGGTTCCAGGATAAATGAAATCTCCCCTTAAAAGGCGTTCTTCCCTGTCCAGAGACAGGCAGAACTACTCCCTATACAGAACAGGAATGGGAGTACTTAACACTTCTGTTCTAATTTACATGGTTCTACAAGTGTCTTATTTTTGTCTTGATTGGAAGGGATGCGTCATCAGGAGATTCTGCCTTTCTGGAAGGTCATAGAATAGTCTGAGTTGGAAGGGACCTTAAAGATCATCCAGTTCCAATCCCCCTGCCATGGGCAGGGACACCTCCCACTGGATCAGGCTGCCTGAGCCCCATCCAACCTGGCCTTCAACACCTCCAGGGATGGGGCAGCCACAACCTCCCTGGGCAACCTACTCCAGGGCCTCACCACTCTCATCATGAAGAAATTATTCCTTAAGTCTAGTCTAAATCTTTCCTTCTCTAGTTTATACACATAAGACGTTTGCTTCTGGGATCTCCCAAGCACCTCCTCCAATGTACGTATTTATTTTCTTCCAGTTTTTTATGGTGTCAGTGGAAGCCTATACTTTCCACTAACTTGGTGTTGGTATAGGCTGCTCAACTCTAGGTGGAGAACAGAGTCAACGCTGTGTAAGTCTCCATAGCTTCGTGTCTCTTGTGTTCTGGGGGTACCAGATGCATCTGGGTGGTAGATCGACGCATGGGAGGAACTGGAGCAATTGGGCGACATCGCTGCGGGAATTAAAAGCCATTTTGGAAAGGAGATGTGAATGGAGAAGCGCTGACTTTGGAAGCCTTAGGATTATTTGTCTTGTGTGAGCGCACAAATGAGTACAGATATGGGATATAAAAATGCTGGCGAAGAGAGTACGTAGGAGCAAGGAGGGAAGAAACAGATGGGATGCCTCTTGCAACCTGCTCCAAGGCCTGAAAGCTGTGTGGTGTCAGGATGTCATTCTGTCATTCTGTTGACATAGTGGTAAGCCCTGTTTCTTTGGCAGTTGTGTTTGGGGCTTTTTGTTTAAGTAATTGCTGCTATAATTAGAAAGTTCAATTCAATTTAAGTTTTCTCTACAAAAGAAGTTGGTTTTAGCTTTGGTGATAGTAAGAAGTTTTAAAACCATGGAGTGTAGTCTGAAAATGCAGAAAACTGAAAGTTCCTGATTCTTGGTTAGAATAATATCCCAGGATTTTTTCTTTTTCAATTTTTTTTTTCCTCATTGTTTTTCAGTTCCTGAGTACAACCAGTATTTGCAATATAGAAATATGTGTTAGGCTGAGCACGGTGCATCAGGCACTGATTTTTAACTGTGTCTAGCTCAGCACTGATGTTTAAGTTTTCGTTCTTCTTCAGAAACTCATTCAAGTGTTAGGCAAAGCCTTAGGGATTGTTTCAGGTTCTTCAAATCCTGTTTAGTTATCAAGCATGCAGATCATGGGATGGTTTGGGCTGGAAGGGAATACTCTGCTCACACGCATACAGCTTTTGCTCCCCGGTATAGTGCAAACATCAGGACATGGGAATACAGGTTTCCATGAAACTTAAATCACACATCACAGAATGGTTTGGATTGGAAGGGACCTTAAAAATCATCCAGTTCTAAATTTCTGCCATGGGCAGGGACACCTTCCACTGGAACGTGTTGCTCAAACCCCCATCCATCATCACCTCGAGCATCTCCAGGGATGGGGCAAACACAACATCTCTGGGAAACCTGTGCCAGCGGCCCCACCCTCACATTTCTTCCTAAGATCTCATCTCAATGTCCCCTCTTTCAACTTAAAACTACTCCCCCTCATCCTATCGCTGCGCTCCCTGATAAAGAGCCCTTTCCCAGCTTTCCTATAGGCAATGGTCATAAATATCGTATAGATATAGCTATCTACTCTGTTGATCAAAGGCATTAAACCAGAATTGTCTGCAATTGTCACTAGTATAGGAGGACTCTGATACTGGTATAGTTTTTAGAAAGTTCTCTTTAAGTTTATTGGAAAAAGATGAATTGCACAAGTAGTCATGTGGGGCAGCACGCAGGAAAAAAGAAAGAGCTGTTCTCAAAGTGTGAGTGAGCATGCAAAGGAAACAAACTGTGTAGAAGGAGCAGAAACTGCTTAAAAAAAAAAAAGGGAAAAGAAATCAAGTTGAAACCTGTTCTCTCTAGTATACAGTCTTACTCTGCAGCTGCTCCTCCTCCAGCCAGGCATGCAACAGTTTTGTTCCTGTGCTCCGAAGGACTTGGCATCACTTAGGCTGTCAAGACCAACAGCAACACGGTGCTGCTGAAACATATGAAGCACAAGTTGAACGGTGCCAATACTTTATAATGTTAGTTTTTACCCAAATAGGAGGATCCTGCACCAAACCACTTTATGTTCAATTCTTTTTACAAATCTACACCTCTGACTTGTACTCACTGAGAAACGTATTTCGCTCTCACCGTGGCTCTTCAGAGATGTTGCACGTTCTCAGCGTTGTGCTTTGATGTACTATATTTTGACAGTCGCTTCAAAGCTTAAGTGGATCTACAACCAGAGGGTTGTAGATTCAGGCTACAATTTCAGATGGATGGGAAGAAGGGGAGTAAGTCGAGTGTCGTAAGTGGCTGAACCCTGGGAAGCACAATATTACTCAGTAGCAGGGCCACTGTGATAATATGAGTGGAGTGCCAGGAGAAGAGTTGTAAGACAATTGGGACTAAATCACTTCTTTCTGAAAGTTTTCTCTCTGTAGCTCCTTTGCTTCGTTTTATAGAGCAACGGAAATGGTCTAAACTCAAAAATAAGAGGAAAATGCAGAATTTCAGATGTTCTCACGCTGACTCTCTCCCCCTGTGGCCACAAGTAAAATGCTTGGTTTCCAGTCTGTAAAACAGGTCTGGCACTTAGTTCCCCTCCTCAGAGAGGTGGTGTGGGAATTCCTTCCATGTATGAAGTATTTAATATGCTGTCGTTCTCAGAATGGACTTTAACCATGGAGATTTTTCTCCGTAGCTCACAAAAGACCACACCTACTGTGTTGCTATGTTGCTGTCAGGTTTATTCGTTTGAGTCATCAGAAAAAAAGCTCACCAATTGGCATGAGCTCAGAGGAGAACAACCCAAACAACTCAGGGACTAGCTGGAGGGGGTATATTAATAACTCAAGATTGGAAGAGATACACGTATGTAGTTTGGTGAAAGCTGTTCCTCTGGAGTTAATGATGCCGTGTTATTTTAAAGATGTAAATGTTGAAGGATTTGCTTACTGTGCTCCGGAGAGGTAACTGGCAGAGAAAAGAGCAAGCAAAAAGGAACTTCAAGTTGAATACCAAAGGAAAAGTATTTCCTGATGGTGGATCCTGTTCCCTGCAAGTCTCCTTGACTGAGCATGTGCTGAAAGCCTCACTGTTTGAAACATGAAAGCCTTCTAGATATGGAAGAGGTCCTGAATGGAGATGAAGATGAAACCCAGTGAGTCCTGTCTGTTGCAATTACTGCAATGTGAGAGGCTCGGCTACCATTATGGATACAGCGGGAATGCCCAGGAGCTCCAATCCGAGATACGTGTTGTAGAAACACACAAACAAGCTTTCCTTATCTGTTAGAAAAGCTGTAGAGCAATCAGGATCTAGGCTGACTCAGAAGCTGGTATTGAAGGGCTGCAGGCAACACTGGTATGGATGTTCTGCCTGTTTCTGTTCCTCTCCTTGCAGAGGCAGGACAACAGCCTGCTGACCACACCAGTGTGGTTTGGAACACCAAGCAGGCAGGGGCAGAGATCTCCTGCTGCTTCATCCTTCGTGCACTCGTGGACTGCACCTTCACAGTTCACAAACATAAAAATGCTGTCCCAGGCTTCCAAGGTCCTCCTGCTCTGTAATCATAGGAACAACCAGTGGAAGGCAACTATTGAGGCACTGGAGCACATCCACCAGGGCTGGATGGGATTCACCCGAGGGTACTGAAGGAGCTGGCAGATGTGCTGGCCAAACCCCTTTCCATCATCTTCCAACAGCCCTGGAAGACTGAGGAAGTTTCACTGAACTGGAGGCTGATGTTGTGCCCATCTACAAGAAGGGTTGCAGGGAGTATCCAGGGAACTACAGGCCTGTCAGTCTGACCTCAGTGCCAGGGAAGGTCATGGAACAGGTGATCTTGAGTGCGATCATGAAGCACATGCAAGAGAACCGGGTGATCAGGCCCAGCCAACACGGGTTCACAAAAGGCAGGTCTTGCCAAACTAACCTGATCGCCTTCTATGACAAAGTGACTCGGCTGCTGGACGAGGGAAGGGCTGTGGATGTATCTTCCTGGACCTCAGCAAAGCCTTTGACACAGCTGCTCACAGCATTCTGCTACGGAAACTGTCACCTCTGGCCTGGACGGGTGCACACTCTCCTGGGTGGAAAACTGGCTGGATGGCCGGGCCCAGAGGGTGGTGGGAAATGGAGTTAAATCCAGCTGGAGGCCAGTGACAAGTGGGGTTCCCCAGGGCTCAGTGCTGGGTCCAGCCCTGTTCAATGTCTTTATCAACGACCTGGATGAAGGCATCGAGTGCACCCTTAGTGAGTTTGAGGACGACACTAAGCTGGGTGGAAGTGTGGATCTGCTGGAGGGTCGGGAGGCTCCAAAGGGATCTGAACAGGCTGGACCGCTGGGCAGAGTCCAATGGCAGGAGGGTTAACGAGGCCAAATGCCGGGTCCTGCACTTTGGGGCACAACAACCCTGAGCAGCTCCAGACTAGGAGAAGTCTGACTGGAAAGCTGCCAGGAGGAGAAGGACTGGGGGGGGGGTTGGTTGAACAGGAGCCAGCAGGGGCCCAGGGGGCCAAGAAGGCCAAGAGCATCTTGGCTTGGATCAGACAAGGTGTGGCCAGCAGATCCAGGGAGGTTATTCTCCCTCTGGACTCGGCCCTGGTGAGACCGCTCCTCGAATCCTGGGGTCAGTTCTGGGCCCCTCACCACAAGAAGGATGTTGAGTCTCTGGAGCGAGACCAGAGAAGAGAGCGGAGCTGGGGAAGGGGCTGGAGAACAGGCCTTATGAGGAGCAGCTGAGAGAGCTGGGGGTGTTCAGCCTGGAGAAGAGGAGGCTGAGGGGAGACCTTGTTGCTCTTTATAACTACCTGAGAGGAGGTTGTGGAGAGGAGGGAGCTGGGCTCTTCTCCCAAGTGACAGGACAGAACAAGAGGGAATGGCCACAAGCTCCACCGGGGGAGATTTAGGCTGGACATTAGGAAAAAATTTTTCACAGAAAGGGTCATTGAGCACTGGAAAAGGCTGCCCTGGGAGGGAGATGATTCACCTTCCCTGGAGGTGTTTAAGGCATGGGCGGACAAGGTGCTGAATGGCATGGGTTAGAGTTTGATAGGAATGGTTGGACTCAATGATCCGGTGGGTCTCTTCCACCTGGTTATTGTATGTGATTCGGTGAACAGGTTGCTCGAAAGTGGTGGCTGCCCCATCCCTGGAGGTGTTCAAGGCTAGGTTGGATGGGGCTTGGAGCAACCTGATGGGAGGTGTCCCTGCCCATGGAAGAGGATTTGGAACTGGATTTCTTTAAGATCCCTTCCAACCCAAGCCATTCCATGATCCTGAGAAAGCTCAGAAACTACAGAGAAAGCTTAAGTAGGAAAACACAGGGAAAATCAGTTTAGCTTCCCAATTTAGTATAAACATATTTTCCCTTGCTTAAATAGTTTTGTTTCTCCTAGATTCCAGGTGTCCCTGTGCTGCAGTAAACACCAGAGTTGACCTGAATATCTGAGGAAGGATTGCTGTGGTGCCCTGCCTCTCCTTACAGGCAGATTTATCCTGGTAGTCTTAGCAGGATATATTAAACAGTGTTTAGTGCTGTGCTATTGCAGTTACTGTGGTTTCAGTGATTAGGCTAACTGATTTAGACTTATCACAAGCATCTCTGCAATGCTCAGCAATCAGCTAAGCATTTTTCCTAGAAAATAGCATCAGCGAAAATGAGTACTTATGCCATTTAAATAAGACGGAGACCTAAAATCAAACTGTTCTGATTGTGCAGTCTATTTAGATCAGGCAAATCCTAAACTCTGGTCTGTGGAGGTAAGGAAGAAGTCAGCCTTGGTCATGGCTTTCAACTTGGGTTTGATCAGAGAACTGGATCAAATGTCCTTTTTAAACAAAACAGTACGTTTGAAACCACATGTAAAAAATTATAGCTCAGCAGCTGTATTCGTATTGCAAGGGAAACAGCTACCTTACTTGTTTATTGAGGAGTATTTAGATTTTTGAAGGAAGTCCAAAGCTAGGACTTTAATGCAAAGTGTGTCATGCAGCTTGCTGACAAGGTGCTGCTTTGCCAAACCAACCCGCCTCGTTCACTGTCATTTTTCAATGAGGTGACGAGAAAATTTGCTGCTTGTATGCAGTCTGTCAGTCACAGTGGCCCACACCCTGCACCATCCCACACCCACGTGCCTAGAGTCTCCCTTTCCTCCAAGGGAGAAGTCGTCTCTGGAGTATTTAGCCAAAGGTGACTTCCCAAGTACAGTGTTCTCCTTCAGTTGTCATCATACATGGTATGACGGGTATTGTGTCCAGTTCTGGAATCCTCAGCATAAGAAGGAGATGCAGCTGTTGGAAGGGGTCCAGAGGAGCCTATAAAGGTGATCTTGAGGGCTGGGGCATCTCCTATACAAGGACAGGCTGAGAGAGTTGGGGTTGCTCAGCCTGGAGAAGAGAAGGCTCCAAGGAGACCTTATAGTGACCTTCCAGTAACTGCAGGGGCTACATGAAAGCTGCGGAAGGACCGTTCACAAAGGCTTGGGGTGATAGGACGAGGGGCAATGGGGATAAACTCTAGAGGGGCAGATTTAGTCTAGACATAAGAGGGAACTAATTCACTATGAGAGTGTGAGGCACTGGAAGAGGTTGCCCGGGGAGGTTGTGGCTGCCCCATCCCTGGAGGTGTTGAAAGGCCAAGTTGGATGGGGCCTTGGGCAGCCTGATCCAGTGGGAGGTGTCCCTGCCCATGGCAGGGGGTTGGGACTGGATGATCTTTAAGGTCTCTTCCAATCCAAGCTATTCTACGATTCTGTCATGGGGTGTCCATGACTTCTCTGGGCAACCTTTCAGCCATACCAAGCTTCAGCCCCAGCAGAACAAATCCTTACATCTCAGTCCATGATTTATGTTTAGCAGCACGTTGTGTTTAAAACAGTGCAGGAAGGTTTAGGGCATCTTGGATGAACAGTCTACAAAGGGAGCTAAAATCCAGAGTTGCACATGTGGAATTTCAACCTTTTCATGTCATCTTTTTATAGGAGGCTTCTGTTTTGAGTTATTACCGTTGAGATAACTAGGTTTTAAAAAGCAATCCCAGTGGAATGAAAAGAAGTGGAATTGTTGAAACTCCAAGGATCCACTGCTATTCCTGTGCTGGCTAACTGGGTAACTCCAACATGTAAACACATACAAGCAGCAATTTTATCAGGATGTATGCTGCCAAGCAATTAACTAAATGGAAAAAAAGATGTGATTTGGAGTTGAGTGCATTTGCTTTGCTCTTTCAAACTCAAAATTAACAGATGTGTGATTTAGAAGCTTCCAGAACATAGTTGTCAGTATTCTGGTTAATTAGTGGATTAAAAACTCACAGAGCTATAATATTTTTTGTTTGGATAAACTCTTTGATTCAGAGTCACTTCTTGCCAGGAGAACATATATGCAAATGAAAGCCAAGGTGACACTTCTATTCCCAGGACCAATTCTGGAAGTCAGGGCTGAGTAGCTGATTTCTCCAGGCTGTTTTAGCTTTTCTTATCCGCTCCCTGCTGTCTGTACATCCGAAAGTGCTCTCTGCATCCCGTCACTAACACTGTTCCAAAGAGAAATGCTGTGATAATGAGCAGTAACTTGACTGTCCCATTCATTAGATAGATTGGGACTTAATGATAACATTAATTGAATTGGCTGAATAAGTGCTCTTTGGGCGGGATGCCAGTGTTTCTGGGAGTCTGTGTAACAGACGTGCTTCTGAGGAAGTGAATGAGATACGAATCCGTCTACAGCGGGCACCGATGTCGTGTCTGTTCCCGTGGTTCCCACCATCTCATGGCTCTGAAGGGATGTGCATAGAAGCATGTGGCTGGCTGTGGTTTGATGCTTATGCGCGCCGGGGAGGTTGTCACAGTGATGATGATTGGAATTAGCACTTTGCAGATGGTATTCTCTGCCCTGGTGGCATGTTCCCCACCAACCAACTCTCATTGTTTGGCTCCTGATCGCTCCTTGACCCAGAGACTTCAATGGCTCTTTCCTCTACGTCTTTCTTTACCTTCTGCCCTCCTCATATCTTTGGCAATCAGAAGGCAGGAAAACTTTTTTGTTGTCTTTCAAAGTCTCCTAGCAGCAGAGTTCCCAGTTTTCCTTTCTATCTACTGGTCCTGTGTGTCGTCACCAGCTCCTCCTCGGAGATTTGTGAGGGAACCTTGCACTGTGTTGGGTGCCGGGCTCAGCCTTCCTGCGAGACTCCCACCGCATCGATAAAAGCAGGATAAACGACAATGGATGTTGTGCTGGTATTGTCATCATTGAAGCCAAGATAATTCCTTCTTATCCATACTAATGCACAGTGTACAGATGTTAACAAAAATTGAGTTCTTTCATTATTTAACTATTATTTTTACTCAAGCCATTTCAATTATTCACTGCTTTGGTTGGTCAGATGTTCCTTGACCTTAACTAAAAACTTTGTCTAGAGCCAACAAGTGTGTGTGTGTAGGTAGAGAGGCAAGCAGGTCTTTTTAGCTTTTCTGTTTTATTCTGAACGTGGATATAGGGTTTTTTTCTCTGTCAAACTTTGAGCTCCAGCAAGCAGCTTCTAACTACTAACACATGTCTGGGGGTGGGGAAAGAGATGCAAGAAGGAATACTCCAAGGAGTACAGTAGCATTTCTGCATTCAGTAGGTTAGTCATCAGCTACTTCAGTCCTAACACTAAAAAATGAAATGAATGATCTGTAAAGGAGCTGTAAATGTGAGAGACTGAGCTTTCGCTGTTCATATAGGGATTGCATAGCAGATCATAACTGTCATTTACCTAGCGTTTTCACTGTGAGGATCTTGGACCACTTCAGTGCTTTGAAGGAGTGGGATGTTTATTGCTTCTACCTTAAAAATGAAAACATGAAGACTCAGGCAAAGCCGAATCTTGAATTTCTTGATTCACAACAGCCGTTTACTGTTTTCAGTGGGGGATGCTGTATGGAAGGAGTTTTGAAAGTTCAGCAAGTCGTGATTGAGTGGGACATGAAACCACGTCGGAGGTGGTGGTGAAGACAACGATCTCTTGCTTCTTAATTTGTTCTTTGAATCCTGATATCATCTTTACTTTTGTCTTCAAAGCCAAACTCCCATCTCTCTACTGTCAGCGCTTCCCAGCTCTAATCAAACAGGGGCTGTTCTCACTTGAACTTTTGGGAATCTCTCCATTGAACCTGCCCTGATGGTGATCCCAGTCAAGCTATTGGAGTCTCTATTTTAGTGCTTTGGGCTTTTACTCTATAGACCACAACCTGGGGTCTATCTCACCACCTCCTCTTCCCACCTCTGCCTTTGAACCCTTGAGAGTATTGTTTCTATCTCCACCCCTCCCCAAATAAGTACTTTTTTACTTGTTTAAAATATGACAGACACAAGTCTGTTTACTTTAACTTCTTATGGAGCATAAAATTGTGGCTTAATTGTTATCTCCTGAGTGTTTCATAGAGTCATAGAATGGTTTGGCTTGGAAGGTTCCATAAAGCCCATCCAGTTCCAACCCCCCTGCCATGAGCAGGGACAACTCTCACTGGATCACGTTGCTGAAAGCCCCATCCAACCTGGCCTAGAGCACCTCCAGGGATGGGGCAGCCACAACTTCTCTGGGCAACCTGTGGCAGTGCCTCCCCAACCTCACAGGAAAATGTTTCTTTCTAATATCTTGTCTCAATCTTCTCTCCTTTAGCTTAAAGCTGTTCTCCCCCATCCTATCCGTGCACTGCCTGATAAAGAGTCCTCCTCAGCTTTCCTGGAGCCCCTTTAAATATTGGAAAACTGCTGTAAGGTCGCCCCAGAGCCTTCTCTTTCTTGGGAAAACAAGTAGCTGTAGAAATAAAAACACTAGTAGTTGTCTATTAAATCAAATTACTTTAATGTATGTTAAGTCTGGCCAGTATCTCCATTTAATTCTTGGTCTCGTCTTATATTTGAGTTGCCAGTAAGATCTCTGTGACTATTGCTGGGAGTAAGTTGTGAGAAGTAATTGCTGTAAGGAGTAGCAGCACATCTGCCACATAATTGCGATCACGTACTGCAGAATTTATCTGTCTGCTGCTGTGCATTCCATTGTTGTTATCACCTGGGTTTCAGCGCTGCACAGGGAGCTTTACTGGGCTGAGGCTTTGGTTCAAGTCTCATCTTGAGCACATACTTGGTCTTCTCTCTTTATTTGTTTGCTCAGACTGAAAACTTTGGTTACAAATCTCAGTGAACAAGTCCTTTGAGCGATGCCAATTGTTTCTGAAGCTAATTATTGTGTGTTAGTAAATGAACCAAGTAGAAGAATGTTTAAATATATCAGACTTGCAGCAACAAGTCTCCTGTCAGAAGGAAAAATCCTAACCTCTCCCTAAACTGATGGGATATCAGCAGTTACAGCTACCAGCTGGGTAGGAAGGTGGGGAACAGAGTAAAACAGGAGCAGGAATAGAATTGTAAGTATTAAAGAATGAGCTGCTTCAAGTAAAGACAGTGTCTGAAAAGTAGAGACCAAGCTTGTTTCCCGTGCCACAAGTGGCTGCGTGCTTCTTGGACTGTAAGGAAAGTCTCTTCTCTTTTATTTTTTTCCCCTCACCCCTTCCAGACTTGGTAACTGCTAAAGTGGAAGAGGATTTTGAATGCTGATTCAGAGGCGTCAGCATGTATTCTGTCCTGGTTGGTTTGATTCCTGCTTTTCCAGCTACAGCAGGATTTCTGTAAATGAAATTTCAGGCTCTCAAATGCATCCTCTTGCCCAGAGGGGGAATAATGAAATCCAGAATGTAGCAATTCAAAACATTCCTGATTCCAACCCAATCCCCTGAGTCACTTAGTGCAAGGGACACAATTTAAGAGTGAGCTCAATTCAAAACAAACCTGGATTTCATTATCAATTTGGGTTGGTTTAATCTTGCAGCCCTTTTATTATTCCTTTCTGGGACTCTCTGGGGTGAAAGTTGTATGTAGGGAGAAAGTGTCTCAATTTGGTGATGTGTAGCGTAGCCTTTGACCGACTCCACAACTTTTTAGACCAAAAATGAAACTCATGCTACAAGTAGGGCACAGCCAAACGCTTTGCCAGAAGTTATCCCTGTATTTGTCCATAAAATGGATGCGATAAACTATATTTTGAATTTAAATCCACCCCTTCCGCTTTTGTTCCTGTGTCTGTAACGTGGTACTGAGGTGGTTGCCGCGTTGAGCACACGCCGTGCCAAGGCAGCAGATGCTGAGACACTATCGGGTGTCTACAGAGTTCTCATATCTACAGAGTTCTCAAAGAGTCTGGCGATGTAAGAGCATCGCTGACAGCGAATCGATCTCAGGTGTCAACGGCTGTCCTGCATAATTAATTACAACTTTATATGGCAGAAGGAGAAACTGTCTGCCTTAATGGTAATAAATGGATCTGTTTACTAAGGATCTATGTCACAGTTCACTTTTTTTTTTTTTTAATCTTTCCACTGGCTTATCATTTCAACCAGACATTTCCATTAATTAATTATGTGGTAATTAATCCTTGTTGCTGCTCATATCTGTTCTATCCGAGTAAATTTGTTTAACCTGGGTGACTAAGAATGAAGGCATTTATAAACTTGTATCTGTGCAGGAAATGACCCCAGGTAAACTACGCTTTTTATCCTATCGGTATCAGTTCCTTCTGCTACTCCGAAGTACGTACACCCCTGTTTTGCATTAATGGGTCTTTAACTTTACACACATGCTGTGAATTCTTTCCAGAGGGTGCCTCTTGCAGCCTGGTTGGGTGCTCTTGGTCTTGGTGAGAAGTGGGTGCTGTGACTAGGGATTTGGAGGTTGGGAGCTGTCGTGACATTTGGATTAATTTGGCTGTTGAAGACTTAGCCTCTCTTTGCCAAGACCTCTCCCTCTGCTGACAATGAATGTCTAAGTAGTGAATGTCTAAATAGTGAACGTCTAAATAGTGAACGTCTTTTAGATACACTCTACGCTTTCCCTGAATTGGGACAACAGCTAAAATACAAACCTGTTTCACTTGCAAACTACAAAACTGTGTGTGTTTTCCAGTTGTAACCTAAGGATGTCATTTAATCTTGAGACTCTCCAGCTGCACAGTAACCCCGAAAGCTCAAGTGAGTTTTATTTTCTGTACAGAGGGGAGATGTATGTATTATTCATGATGCAAAATGCAAAGCAGTAAGCAGGTATTTATGTTTTCATTCAGGTCAGTAATTTGTCTGTCAAAAAACCCAGCAAGTAATAGGCTGAGCTTTTCCCCCCTCTGCTGATTACACTTTATCCTCTTTCCTCATACCCTTCTTATCTATCCTTAATTCTCTATAGAAGTGCTTCATGGAACATGTCAGATGTTTAGTATTCTGGTGTTCCCTGCATTGGCTCAGACCTTTTAAGCTGTTGTTTTAGAAGACCTATAAATCGATTTCCTAAACAAGAATAATCTTATCTTAAACTGTTCTGCTTGATCAAAAAGAAAGACATGGGAATTGTAAAGGCAAGTAGTTCTTGGTTAAAATTTGAGGATGAATCATAAATTGCTTCGAAGGATATCTGAGTTTTGATTGTTTCTAGTGCAAATGCTATACAGTCAAATTTTGATCTGATTTAAACAACTGGCAAGCCTTTGATGTCGGTGAGGTTATGCAAGGCTGTCTTTGGAAGCCTCTCGCCATTTCCTCCTACAACCCAGACTCTCGGGCTCTTCAAGATGAGAAAATGGTTTACTGGGTAATTCACTTGGGTTTCACCAGGGTTTTCCCAACTTGTGACGTGTTAAGTAAGGTGGGAATGAATATAGGCCATCAAATGCAAGTCTGACGCATTAACCTGATGAGAGCTGACCTAGGAGCATAGCGCAGACTGGATTCCCCCTTTATGAAAGATGGATGTGTGTATATGCTTCTGTTTCTCTGTTTAACAGTGAGGTAGGAGCATTCACCCAGTATTGGAGAGGAAAGAAAAGTGCATAGAATTATAAAACCATAGAATCATCAATGTTGGAAAAGACCTCTAAGGTCGTCCAATCCAACTGTCAGCCCAACCCCACTGTGCCTACTAAACCCTGTCCCCAAGTGCCGCGTCTACACATTTTTTTAACCCCTCCAGGGATGGTGACTCAACCATTTCCCTGGGCAGCAGGTTCCAATTCCTCACCACCACTCTTTCAGTAAAGAATTTTATCTAATATGCAATCTAAACCTCCCCTGGCACAACCTGAGGCCATTTTCTCTCTTACTTGCAAGAAGAGACCAGCACATACCTCACTACAACCTCCTTTCAGGTAGTTGTAGAGAGCGATAAGGTCCTCCCCTCAGCCTCCTCTTCTTCTTTGCTTAACTTATCCTGATTTTTTCTGGCTAGTGACAACTGCCAAACTGCATGGCATGTTATTACTGGTGTTTCTTTGAGAGAAAGATCTGGAGGCTGCTAAAGCTTTAATACCATGTCTGCAGATAATGGCATGCACTGCGTAGCTCAACAGTTGCCTGTGTCTTTTTGCAAAGCCTTTCATCTGCCAGAACGGTGTATGAGTCTTAGTCTCTTTTTGCTCCTACTGATGTTGGTACATAAGTTACATAAATCAGTGACATAGCAGCATCCTGGTGTATGCAAGAGGAGAAAGAGGTCTTTATAGGTCTTTATACTTTTTTTACACCTGAGAGTGTTTTCTCCTCGGCATTGCTGCCTGGATAGCCAAGGTGTTGCAGTGTACTGTCTCCAGTGTGGCATTGCAATGCAATTAATAGGGTTAATTAAATACATTCAAAAGAACTTTGACCAGCAGGTTGAGGGAAGGGGTATTCTCCCCCTCTACTCTACTCTCATCGGACCTGATGTGGAGTCCTGCATTCAGTTCTGGAGCCCTCAGCACAGAAAGGACACGGATCTGTTGGAGCAGGTCCAGAGGAGGCCACAAAGATGATCTGAGGGCTGAGAGAGCTGGGGTCGTTCAGCCTGGAGAAGGCAAGCCTCCAGGGAGATGTTATAGCAGCCATCCAGTACTGAAAGGGGCTCCAGGAAAGCTGGGTAAGGGGCAATTTTGTCAAGGAGTGCAGGAATAGGATGAAGGGGAACAGCTTTAAGCTGAAAGAGGCGAGATTTAAATGAGATCTTAGGAAGGACTGTTTTTCTGTGAGGATGGTGAGGCCCTTGGAACAGGTTGCCCAGAGAAGTTGTGGCTGCCACATCCCTGGAAGCGTCCAAAGCCAGGTTGGGTGGGACTTTGAGCAGCTGGATCCAGTGGGAGGTGTCCCTTCGTGTGGCAGTGGGGTTGAAACTGGATGATCTTTAAGGTCCCTTCCAACCCAAACTGTTCTATGATTCTATGTCCACGGTTCCATTTAGGATAATTTATGCAGAATGTTAAATAGTCCCAGTGTGCTCTGTTGTTAGAGTGGAGAAGGAACCATGGGTAGTTCAGCTACATGTGGCAGCAGCTCTTCAAAGGTTGAGCCGTTATGCGCTGTAAGCAGGACCAGCCCATCATAGGCTTTCTACCAGATCCAAAGCTCACCTCCAGGCATTCTTTCTGTCTCTTGAGACCCACAGCTGAAGGCTCTGCATTTTCTGCTTTCAGTCTGGGATTACCTCTGACAAGCAGATATGACAACCATGGAAAAAGAAATCGGCAAAGAGAGTGGATGGAGATGGCTTAAAGAAGGGAGGAGAGGGGCTGTGTGTGTGGAGAAGAGGAATTATGGCTGTTCAGTTTGGCAGAACAGCTTAGGGATAACTGTTGTCGATAGACATTGGTCTTGCCTTTCGCTGACAGACAGGTATGTATATCCCTTCATTTCCCAGTTCTTGACTGATGAAACGTGGTCAGTACCATGAATTCTATTCCAGCTTGAGCCACAGAGTCTCCTAGGGAAAGGCAGGTCTGCCGTACAAAGCATGACAGTTTGGAAAGTTTGCTTTATAGCTCTTGGACCTTTCATGTAGCTCCCCCGTGACTCTTGAATGCTTGGACATGATGTCCCGAGGCCCCACGGCGCTGCTGATCACACCAGCCCTACAGCAGAGGCCAACAGTGCTAGAGCACGGGTGTGAGTTTGCTTCTAAAAAGACACAGAACGTGTTTTTGAGGAGCTTATTTCCTTTTTGCCTCCTCTCCGTGTGTAAAGATGCTATTTTGGAGGAAACTTTGCAGCTGCATCGCTTTGTAGAAGTCATACGCTATGCTGTTTCCTAAAACCCACTTCAGTCTCATGCACATGTGCATGTATACACTCTTCTAACTCAGAAGGGCTGTTCTGCAAGGTTCCACAATGAGATTCATTTTCTGGGATGTACTGGGAACGTTATCACAGAAAACTCCTAGCTAGTGACCCAGCTCTGTTGTGTTTTTCTGCCTGTTTTTTATTATACTTGTGGTTTTCACTAGATTTGCTTCAGCTGTGATTTATTTTCATGTTCTGCTCTGGCATTTACTGTTGAAGCTTGCGTATTCCTTGCATTTTGTTGAGTGTTACTTCTTTTCTCAGAGTTGTAAGATTATTTTGAGGTGACACCCAGGCTTTTGTCTTTCTCCTGAGCACATGGCACTGGTTTTCCAGATCTCGGTCAGAGCCGGATTCTAAGTCCACTCAGTATCTCCTGCTTGACTTGAAGGTTTTGCTGCCTTTTTTTGTTGCAGTTACTTTCGTGAACTTGAAAAAAGTACTAAAATCCAGAGTCTTCTGGCTTTGAATGTTTCATATACTGATCACAGAGCAAGTCAAGAGGAGTCCACGAAGATGATCCAAGGGCTGGGGCACCTTCCCTGTGAGGACAGGCTGAAAGCTGGGATTGTTCAGCCTGGGGAAGAGAAGGCTCCAAAGAGACCTTAGAGCAGCTTCCAGTATTGAAAGGGGCTCCAGGAAGGATGGGGAGGGGCTGTTGATCAGGGAGTGCAGGGAGAGGACAAGGGAGGATGGCTTTTAGCTGAAAAAGGGGAGATTTGGATGAGGTATTAGGAAGAAATGTTTCCCTGTGAGGGTGGTGAGGCATTCGCAGTTTTCCCAGAGAAGTCATAGAAGCCCCATCCCTGGAGATGTTCAAGGCCAGGCTGGATGGGGCTTTGAGCAACCTGATCCTGTGGGAGATGTCTTTGTGCATGGACTTGGAACTGGATGGGCTTTGAGTTCTCTTCCAACCCGAACCGTTCTGTGATTTTAGCATTTAATATTGAAAGCTGAAAAGAAATTGGGAGAGAGAATGCCTTGAGAGGCTCTTGAATGGATTAGCCAGGGTAAAGGCTGAAAACAAGAAATACTTTGGGATAATGCTCCTCCATAGATGCCAAATGACACAAACAATGTATCTGTCTTGATTCTCACCTATTGCTTCTGTATCTCCATGCCCACAGTGGAGTCTGTAAGCTTTGCAGGTTGCATGTGTCTGTAAAAGTGTGGCTTTTACAGGTTTTGGCTGAAAGGACGACCCATATTGAGCAGGGTGGGAACCGCTCAAGCTTCTAACGGGGAGAGCAATAGGTTTGGTCGGTAAGGCTGACAAACACTGCTGCATTTCCAGAGAGATACTCAAGACAATTTTTCCACAGAAGATATTAAGACAAATCCTCAGACCTGTCTTCTCCATGGGCATTTCTTGTCTGCTGAAAAACAGCTAAAAGAATGGCGATTTTATTTATGGTGTTTGAGGGTTTACTTAATGTAGTAAATAACAGTTTGGTGGCATTCGAAAGCATCTCAGATGATCTTCAATTCTTTCTTTATTTAATTCATTGTGTACAGATTCTGGGGTAAGCTTTCCACAGAGAGATTGTGAGATGAAGTAGGAGCCAAGGTTTTCTCTGTAGATTTGAGGTATGGATAAAATATGACTGTTAAGGAGCCCAGGAGGTCTTTCATTTTGTGCTGTTCTATCTGTTAGAGGCTCCCATTTTGTTGGTACTCTGGGCTTTTTCTAGCTTTCGATCTGTGAGCTCAGCACTGTTGCCTGCAAGCCCCGTAGCCCAACACTGCGTGTATTGTTTGGGCAGGAACCTCTCCGTTGATTGCTGTATGATTCACAGTCTCGCTGCGATACCAGCCTGTGTCATGTGTGTCCTGCTCCCACACCCACAGAGCTCACATAAATCCTTTACTCTACTTATATTTATTTTGTTTCTTTTGTAGTAAAAAGGATGGCTGGAAACCTCAGTTGTGGAAAGCAAGTGTGGTCAGCTATGACAAGGTTTTCTGGCTTCCCTTCCTCTCTTTCTTCTCTGCGTATACATACAGAGCACAGCCTTGTCTTGCCTTCCTAAGCCGGGATCCAATTACACTATATCCCAGCTCTGCTCCCTCTGCTCCTCAACTACAAAAACAAACCCAGTTTTTAGTGTGTTCCGTACCTTCCTGCAGTCTCCTATACAAAACTGGTTCAAAAGGTGCCCTCTGCCAGCGCTTCCAAAGCAACCAGGGCTGGCGTTGTGTTTGTGACTTCAGCTGTTCATTTAAACAGCCCGTGCTGCTCTTGTATCCAAGCTTAACAGCTTTATCCTCAGTCATTCCTGTGTGGCAAGGAAGGGAAATTAAACATTAAGGTTGTCTGCTATGGCTTCTTATCTTGGGGCTTGAGCTTGTGCATATTGCCTGCTTGTCAGATAGGATCCTGCCCCTTATCTTCAGTGAGCCAGCTGGAACTCATCTGGAGCAGCTTTGAACTGGAGCTGTAGCCCTGGGAATTGTGTTGGTGCAACCTGCACAAGTCACCTGGCCGGGGATGGTGAGGCTGCTACTGGAGGTGTTCTGGGTTTGGCCAATGTCACTTCATAGAATCATAGAATCACCAGATTGGAAAAGACACACCAGATCATCGAGTCCAACCATTCCTTCATTATGGTTCAGGGAGAGGTGACCTTCCATGTCTGGTTGCTGTTTTTCAACCGAGTGTCAAATGGAAAGAAACTAAACCCAAAGTCTTGAGGAGCAGTAGGACAGTATCATGGAATATCTTGAGTAGGAAGGGACCCACAAGTATTGGACAACCCCAACATTCACACCATATGTCTGAGGGCGTTGTCCAAATGCTTCTTGAGTATTGTCAAGCTTAGCACCATGACTGTTTCCCTGAGGAGCTGTTCCAGTCCTCCACCACCCTCCAAGTGAAGAACCTTTTCCTAATATCCAGCCTAAACTTCCCCTGGCACATCTTCCTGCCATTCTCTTGGGTCCAGTCGTTGGTCACCGGAGAGAAGAGATCAGTGCCTGCTTTTCCTCCTCCCCTTGTTAGGAAGCTGTAGACCGCAATAAGGTCTTCCCTCAGTCTTCTTTTCTACAGGCCGAACAGACCAAGTGACTTTAGCTGCTCCTCCTACGTCTTCTCCTCTAAACGCTTCACCAACTTTGTGGCCTCCTCTGGACCTTCTCCAGTAGATTGATATCCTTTTTATACTCTGGTGACCAAACCTACGCACAGTACTTGAAGTGGGGCTGCACCAGTGTGGAGTGGAGTGGGACAGCGTCCCCGGCATGAACTGTAGGCTCAGTTGTCAACTAGAGAGCTGGCACCCATAAGGAGATCCAGATGTAGGTGTGTGGTAATAGCCTTCAGGACAGGCCTTGAGTACAAACATACTGGCCTTACTAATAGCCCACTGTGAATTCCCATTCAAATTTTATGGTTTTATTATTTCAAATGAAACTCTGTGTAATTCTTTAAACCATTTTATTGTTTGCAAGGCTCCGTTCTTAAGCAGAAGAGCAGGGAAGCTAAGTGTTAGGCAGAAAAATGTGACTGGTAAACCACAAAAACTGGAAAAGAATTTTGAGTGTGAATAACACTTCTCCTCCCCTTTCCATAAGGCTTCAGTTTGATGCAATCTACAAAATACAGTAATCGCTTTTATGGTAGGAAGGTTTTTTCCCCCCGATTCTCTGTTAACTGTGATACTTTATTTTAGCCCTATAATTTAGTAATACCAGGCAGACTCCCAGGTTGGCTTTAGGTGCCCTAAGAAACTTGGAGAACCGTTCTCACCCCGCAGTTCACTTTTCAGAAGGTGTAAAATGGTCACTGAGAAACCATTTAACTTCTAGTTTCTGCCCTCACAGTTCTGAAGGGGCTGGAGAACAGGCCTTATGAGGAGCGGCTGAGAGAGCTGGGGGGGTTCAGCCTGGAGAAGAGGAGGCTGAGGGGAGAGCTCATTGCTCTCTACAACTACCTGAGAGGAGGTTGTGGAGAGGAGGGAGCTGGGCTCTTCTCCCAAGGGACAGGGGACAGGACGAGAGGGAATGGCCTCAAGCTCCACCAGGGGCGGTTCAAGCTGAACATTAGGAAAAAATTTTTCACAGAAAGGGTGATTGGGCAGTGTCAGAGGCTGCCCAGGGAGGGGGTTGAGTCCCCTTCCCTGGAGGGGTTTAAGGGACGAGTGGACGAGGTGCTGAGGGACATGGGTTAGTGATTGATGGGGATGGTTGGACTCGATGATCCAGAGGGTCTCTTCCAACCTGGTGATTCTATGAATGATGCAACCCGGTATGGTTTAGGTGGTGAAGGACTGGATGAGAGCGTGGTGTGGATTTCCTTGGGCAGTATGAAGCAGAAGGTAGTCCAGTGAGGCTGATGTAAAATTGCTTTGGGTTTAGGGCGGTACCGAGTGGAATATAGTGCTGTGACACTTGCACAGCTTGTGTATTGCCGAAGTCATAGGCTAAAAGCAAAGGCGCTGAAATAAAGGATCAGGAAAGAGAGACTGGCATTCTGTGCCAATGGCTTGAGTTGGAAGGGACATTAAAGCCCATCCAGTTCCAGATTGACTAAAATCAAACAGTGGTTCTGTAGAACAAATTTTTCGTAAGCACTTAGAGATGTAAAGTTCAAAGGAGAAAGAGCAAAGCTATTTTGGACGTCTCTGCGAGGATGAGGAATAAAATATAATCTTTCTAGCAAGTCATTCAGCATTTATATAAGCACAGACATTTACTCAGGAGTGGCAGTCCAGCCATGTTTAAAAAGCTAGGCAGCTGAAAAGTTATCTGATGTTTGCTGTGACGGAGAAACCAGGAATTATGTGAAGCTGCAGGATGTCAGAGTTACCGTTTCCTAAATAGCTCTGGATTTCCATATTTCCCATAGAATTGATCTCTTTCTGCTGTATTAGTATGGCAAATGATCTTTAAATATTGTTATTTTGGAGCAGTGCAAATGTTGAAATGATAGCAAGAGCTGGTTCCTTGCCACTCCCTCAGCCATTGCTTCCAGAGATTTGAGCCAAAGCTGGTACCTTGGGTATTCTGTTTTACATACATAGTTATCCTGACTTTCTGCATGGCAGGATAAGCTGGTTGCAAAGTAGGCTGTAAAACAAATTAACAATAAGAAATAGTTTATTTCAGGCTAGTTTATGTGGTGTGATTTATGGGTGTTCCAAAATCACTCTGCTTCCATAGCGCAGGATCAGACAGATGATGTTGAATAATAAAACGAACAAGGAATGTTTATTTAAAAAAAATAAAAAAAAATTGCAGCAGCAATTGCATTCAAGTTGGTTGGAAGAATGTATGAATGTTGAAAAGAGATTAAAGAGGCATTAGGGTGAGCCAAGATGTTATGCTTTTTAGAAGAGCGGGGAGGGGAAATTCATCCATTTCACAGTCTGGCTGTGAGCCTGCCAGCCCTTAGTCATGGCCTTGTGAAAGGCAGCAGAGAAGCTGAACTGACCATTTACTTGCCTTTTGCTTTTGGAAGAAGTTAGTTCGGAATAAAGAAAAAATTAAAAATCATTCTCTCTTACATGATGAAATAAGTATTTTCTCTTTGGTTGGTAGAAGGCTCCGAGGAGACCTTATAGCGACCCTCCAGTATCTGAAGGGGCTACAAGAAAGCTGGGGAGGGGCTGTTCACAAAGGCTTGGGGTGATAGGATGAGGGGGAACAGGTATAAACTGGAGAGAGGCAGATTTAGACTAGACATAAGGAGGAATTTCTCCACGATGAGAATTGTGAGGCACTGGCCCAGGTTGCCCAGGGAAGCTGTGGCTGCCCCTTCCCTGGAGATGTTCAAGGTGAGGTTGGATGAGCCTTGGGCAGCCTGATCCAGTGGGAGGTGTCCCTGTCCATGGCAGGGGGGTTGGAACTGGGTGATCTTTAAGGTCCTTTCCAACCCAAACCACTCTATGAGTCTATGTTGTTTGAGAAAGGAGGGCTTTGCCTGCAATGAACATAGATGCAGTTCCAGTTTGCTGGGCAGGAGCCTCCCAAGGGGGTGGAGAAGCCATTCCCACGGGGGGGTGACATAATTAACGTCAGATGAAGCTGAAGTTGCTCTGAACCAAGCTAGGAATGTGGAAAGTTGCAAGGAAAGAAATAACTTTCTCTTAAAGATGACAACTTATTACTCTCTACAACTGCCTGAAGGGAGGTTGTGGAGAGGAGGGTGCTGGCCTCTTCTCCCAAGTGACAGGGGACAGGACCAGAGGGAATGGCCTCAAGCTCCACCAGGGGAGGTTTAGGCTTGAGATTAGGAAAAAATTCTTCACAGAGAGGGTGGTTAGGCATTGGAACAGTCTGCCAAGGGAGGTGGTTGAGTCACCGTCCCTGGAGGTGTTTAAGGTTAGGGTGGATGAGGTACTGAGGGGCATGATTTAGGGATTGGTGGGAATGGTTGGACTCGACGATCCAGTGAGTCTCTTCCAACCTGGTTATTCTGTGATTCTGTCTGTGATTCTGTGTGAACTGCAATAATGAGCAAAGTTATGTAGAAAATAAGTGCAGTTTTAGTAGGGATTGTCTCCATGGCCGTAGAGCACATTAGCATAGCTCAGTGTGAAAAGCTGTTGATACAGTCCAGTCTGGCGGCTTTTTCCTCCTCTAAGAAGAGAAATGGATCACATGTTCCAGCTGGAGCCGTGTGGATTCATTACTCATTGCAAAATTATGGTAAACTGTCCTCTCTGGAGCTTCTGCTCTCCAGGCACCCACAGGAACCTGACCTCCCGTGGGATGCATTTTGACTCTTACTACATCCACCTGTGGCCCTTCTTCCTAGGGGCTCATTTCCCTCTCTTTATTTATCCTGGCTTATTTAGTGTTTGAAACACATATAAATATGAAATGTAAAAACTCATATCACAGAATCATGGGATGGTTTGGGTCAAAGAGATTTTGAAGATCATCCAGTTCCAACCCTGCCCCTGCCATGGCCAGGGCTACCTTCCACTGGATCAGGTTGCTCATAATCTTATCCAGCCTGGCCTAGAACATCGTCAGGAATGGGGCAGCCACCACTCATCCGGGCCAGGGCCTCCCCACCCTCACAGGAAAATATTTCTTCCTAATTTCTAATCTCAATCTCCCCTCTTTCAGCTTCAAACCACTTCATCGTATCCCTGCCCTCCCTGATCAAGAGTCGCTCCCCAGCTTTCCTGGAGCCCCTTTCAGTCCTGGAAGCTGCTCTAAGGTCTCTCCACAGCCTTCTCTTCTCCAGGCTCAACAACCCCAACTCTCTGAGACTGTCCTTGTATGGGAGGTGCTCCAACCCTTAGATCATCTCCGTTGCCTCCTCTGGACTTGCTCTAACAAATCCATGTCCTTCTGGTGCCAAAGACTCCAGAATTGAATGCATCTTTGGTCAGAGAGCAGCTGTGCTGCAGAAATGAGCCTTACACATAATAAAATATTTTCACCCATACCGAAAATGCAAATATTTAATCAAAATGCCCATATTTTCCCCCCAGTTCCCAACTATGGAAAAGGAGGCATGGAGTAAAATGTCCCCAAGACCCTGAATAATAGACCCAAGGAGGGCTATAGTCTGAGAAGTGTAATGTCCTGTTTCAGTGCCTGGACCAACATCCTCCTGTAGCCAACCCTGCGACAGACCAAGCTGATCTCTTGCTGCAGGACTTGAAATTTCTAACAAAGTGAAGCTTTGTATAAAGCACAAAGAGAAGATGGTTGGGGAAGCTGGGTGTCTTTTAGTCTAACCGCAACAGATTGATTGATTTCTTTATTTTTCTTTTTCCTCTCTAGGCAGACTCAGGCAATAAAGAGAATTTCCTATGGGTGTAACTGGTGATATTATAAGTCATTTGCTGGCTCCCACCAGCATGCCCGAGCCTGCCTTTCATCTCCGTTCAGTCTTTTAAAGGTTCCAACGAGCACAAATAGATTTTAGCCTTATCTCATAATTTGTTGTAAACCAGCTTCTTTGCTCAATAATTGGGATTGAGAATGTTTTCTAGCAGTAGAAAAAGATGGCATTTTCATCAGAAATGAGATGTTGAGGCAGCGCTCAGCCTGTGTAGTTTGATGGTGGATCTGGACCAGACGCTTCTGGGCTTGCTCTGCCTCATGGTCTGTGTAGGGTGAGAATTAGAGTTTTAATTGTAAATACCAGAAATCTGTAATTGCAGCAACACCTCCCTTGCCTTAGACAATGAACTGCTTGCTTTTCAGTTGAATACTTCTATTGAAAACGCTGCTAGCTTTGTCATGGCTTTATTTGCTTGCTGAGGGTTGTCTCGCCATTTGGGTCTGGTTTCCCCCCAAGAGTACATTGGAGGAAAACCAGAATTATGAAGTAGCCTTGCTTTGGGGCTGATATTTAACGTTATGTTTTATATAAAGCAGCAAGCCAACATTCAGCCTTTCATCTCAGTGGATCATGAGTTTAGTGTTCTCAATAGGATCTTTTCCTTCTAAGACTGAGCTTTTGCCTGCCACACTGCTTCTTTTCTCTGCATCTCTGGACTCCTCAAGCCAGCAAAACCATAGATCTGTTAGGGTGAGTCCAGAGGAGGCCACGGAGATGATCCGAGGGCTGGAGCACGTCCCATCAGGGCAGGCTGAGAGAGTTGGGGTTCAGCCTGGGGAAGAGAAGGCTCCAGGGAGACCTTAGAGCAGCTTCCAGGACTGAAAGGGGCTCCAGGAAAGCTGGGAAGGGTCTCTTGGTCAGGGAAGGCAGGGATAGGATGAAGGGAAATGGTTTGAAGCTGAAAGAGGGGAGATTTAGATGTGATATTAGGAAGATTTTTTTCCCTGTGAGGGTGGGGAGGCCCTGGCACAGGTTGCCCAGGGAAGCTGTGGCTGCCCCATCCCTGGAGGTGTTCGAGGCCAGGTTGGATGGGGCTTGGAGCCCCTGATCCAGTGGGAGGTGTCCCTGCCCATGGCAGGGGGGTTGGAACTGGATGAGCCTTTAATGTCTCTTCCAACCCAAACCATTCTGTGATCTCGGAGCATTTTTCAAGCATCTCTGAGGCATCTTAAGTGAGAAGCGGTGTTGTTAACTGTTTAACGGATGAGAAAGCTGAGGAAAATGCTGCAGTCAAATGGTTTAGTGGCAGAGTTCAATAAATTCAGCATTTCTGCTGCAGGATCTCATGAGCTACATACTAAACCTACTGTTGCATTTACAGCCTGCTAAGTCTTTTCCCACCATAACCTCTGTTTCAGCACAGTCTTATGGTTTGTAACGCTGCCTCAAAATAGTTTTCCTTCTCTGCTGAGAATAGAGAAGTTTTTCTTTGAAATACCTACCCTCCCCCAGATTTTTATTTTTAATCATCCCCTGCTGAAAAGCTCCACATCAATCTGATCTCAGCTTGTCCTTCCAGCAGGAGAGGGGGTCTGTGCAGACCCCATCCAGAGCAGGGAATGTCAGCGCCTCTCTGGGTTATTTAAGATACATCCACGATGTAATAAATCTGATGTTGTCATTCTAATGGTACAATGACTTGGAAATGAAAGAAGTCAGCTGGGGAAATATGCATGCGCTGGAAAAACCATCCAGAATACTGTGCTGGAGCAGGGGGTTGGATATTGTTGTGGAAAAAAAATCTTGGAAGCCGTTAGTCTGGTGCACAGAAGCAATGAAGCAAACCAGTGACGCTTGTTTAATGAAGGGAGTGAATATGAGAGGTGGCAGACTCAGTGCGTCTGTTCCTACCAGACGTCTTCGTTCTTTTTCTGTCGTGGTGCAGGTCGTGTTGGCACCGTCCCATAGGAGAAAGTGAACATAAAGAAAGCCAGAGGGTAACCAAAACAATCCTGAAACAGGCTCTGGTGTTGAAATGATTTATTTTTTTGTTGTACCTTCCAGCTGAATACAGTGAATAAACCACGTCCATGTGGAAATGCCTTGAGCTTTTAGGCTATCAACCAGGTGCCATGGACTAAGTTGCATAAAACTCTTCCATGGGGATGAATTTCACCTGCAAATTGTACCAGGTGCTCAGTGCTCACCAGTAACCATGCAAACTGGAAAAGAATTCTTGCTGACCACTTGTTTCTCCCACCCTTTTCCCTGGAATATGTCTGATTTGCGGAGCACTGGGATTCCTGCCGCACCACATTCCTGGGGAACAGTGCCTGAAGGAAAGGTGGGAAAAGGGGCTCTTTATCAAGGAGAGCAGGGATAGGAAAAGGAGGGGACAGTTTTAAGCTGAAAGAGGGAAGTTTTAGATGACGTCTTAGGAAGAAATATTGTCCTCTGAGGGTAGGGAGGCCCTGGCCCAGGTTGCCCAGAGAAGTTGTGGCTGCCCCATCCCTGGAGGGGTTCAGGCCCAGGTTGGTTGAGGCTTGGAGCAACCTGAACCACTGGAAGATGTCCTGGTCCATGGCAGGGGGGTTGGAACTGGATGATCTTTAAGGTCACTTCCAACACAGACTATTCTGTGATTCTACGATGTCCTTCAGAGAAGCCTAAATCTGAATCAGAAGGTGCTGTGTCTGTGTAATGGGCCCACATGCTCTGTCACAGCCTTTCAGAGGAGTCTGAAATCCAGTGCTCAGATTTCAGACAATGTGTGTGTGTAGGTAAAAAAACCATTTTTCTTCCCAGTACTTGGTGGGGAAAGGAGAAGCACTAATGTATCTTAAGTGCACTTCCTTGCATTATAAAATACAAAAGGCAAAATTGGGAATAAAAACTTTTGCAGTGAGCAAGCTTTACTTTTATTTGTGGAGAAGAAATTTTGGCAGCAGACATCAAAAACGACGTCGTAACCTCTTTGCGATAGATGACCTTGGTTTGCACTGTAAAACTTCCTGCGCTCTGCTTTTCATTAGCTTTTTGCTTATGAGAGTTATTTACTGTATAGATAAAAAAAATACATAAAATATGAATTATGACACAGTTTAGACCTAACACAAACCTTAGGGATGATGTGATCAAGATTATAAGAGCCAAGCTCTTTGTGGTTTGACGCAACACAGTTCTTACTGAAGTCAATGTGTGAGATCACTTAACTGAAATCAGTAAAGGTCCAACAGCTTCTGTAATTCTGGCTGAAATGCTCTGTCATGCGTACTTAGGAGTCATATTTTTCCGTCTGGGGATGTTCTTGGTATTCACGGAGATATCTGATAGGGAGAAAGCTGGCTGATAACTTGGAGGGAGCCTCTTTCATCCTGCTCAGATATTTGATTTAATGAAAAATTTAGCTCAGATACTGAATGCTTTTAGTTCAGTGTTGTATCCTGGAACTTACCCCAGCCCAGAAGGATTAAGAGTATTATATTTTTTCCCATAATGTTAGCTCTGATGGGAGATTAATGGAAGATTAATGGTTATTACTGGAGCTGTTTAAGAGGATTCACCATTGTATGAGCTGCATATTGAGAAGCTGATCCTCATTTCAAGTCGTCTTTCATCAGAATGCTCCAGCCTACATGGGGGCAGGGACAAAAGGAAAGTAGAAAAAAGTCTTTTGCCAAAATACCTTTCATATTTGCCTAAAGATTTTTCCTGTGAAGAGTTAACAGTTTACCAAATAGAATTTATGTATAGATGGAACCAAATCTTGCACAGAGTGTGTCAACTGCATCCAGTTCTGGAGTTCTCAGCACAAGAAGGACATGGAGCTGTTAGAGTGAGTCCAGGGGAGGCCACGGAGATGATCCAAGGGCTGGAGCACCTCCTGTACAAGGAAAGGCTGAGGGAGTTGGGGTTGTTCAGCCTGGAGAAGAGACAGCTGTGGAGAGACCTTATAGTGACTTCCAGTAGTGAAAGTGGCTCCAGGAAATCTAGGGAGGGGCTCTTGATCAGAGAGTGCATGGATAGGATGAGGGGAAAGGTTTTAAGCTGAAAGAAGGGAGATGGAGATGAGATTTTAGGATGAAATGTTTTCCTGTGAGGGCGGTGAGATGCTGCAACAAGGTTGTCCAGAGCAGTTGTGACTGCCCCATCCCTGGAGATGTTCAAGGCCAGGTTGGATGGGGCTTGGAGCCCCTGATCCAGTGGGAGGTGTCCCTGCCCATGGCAAGCGGGTTGGAACTGCATGATCTTTAAGGTCCCTTCCAAGCCAAACCATTCTATGATGCTAACTTTCATGAAAACCTGAGTTCCCATATCCTGATATTTCCACTGTATTAGGGAATAAAAGCTGCATGCGTGCGAACAGAGCGTTTCCTACATCCTTTCCCTCAATTGCAGAAGTTTTTTCTTCTTCTGTAACCTAACAGTCATATTTGTACTTCCTCAGTGTATGCCCAGCATTGCATCACATTTTAAGATGACCAGTTAGTCAGTGTATCTGTGGGTGATGCCGAGGACACGGGGACATCTCATTTTCCTTAACTGCCTTTGGGCTGAACACGGCAGTTTTAAAAAGCACATGGCAGGAACCTTACAAACAGTTTAGGCCAAGAAGTGAGAAGAATGTTGAACTATGTGTTCACACGTGAGTTAAAGCAGTCAGAAAGATATTGTTAATGTTAACTGTGTCGGGGTTAAAATTCCAGATTTCAGAAAACAAGTGATGTGAGCTTGAACGGTTGTACCTCTAAGAACGTGGTGTGCAAAGTCCCTGTGTTAGTAAAGAAATGAATGGTCCAAAGCTGGGGAAAAGTAGCCTGGGGGTTCCGTCTAGTTCTGTAGCACTTGTCTCCTTGTAGCCACAGCATGGAAGCTCACTTGTGAATCCTGTGTCTGCACAATTACATGAAAGTTTTATCTTTCATTTGAAAATGATGGCACAAGAATAAGCTTCAGGTTGTGTCATAGAATGGTTTGAATTGGAAGGGACCTTAAAGATCATCCAGTTCCAGCCCCCTGCCATGGGCAGGGACACCTCCCGTGAGATCAGGTTGCTAAAAGCCTCATCCAGCCTGGCCTTGGACACCTCCAGGGATGCGGCAGCCACCACTGCTCTGGGCAACCTGTTCCAGGGCCCCCCCACCCTCACAGTGAAAAATTTCCTCCAAATATCTAATCTCAATTTATCCTCAGTGACTACAATGCTACAGGAACATCTCCCCAGCTGAAGAGAGTGTAAAATGATTGCTCTCTCCTAACCTTTGTAGACCAGCACTAAGGCCCTTGGAGCATCGTCAACACCCTTTGGTGGTGGTGTTTGACGACACGTGGGAGCCAAGCCACCTATCTTGTCAGCAGACGTACTGGCCGCCCCAGCTTAAGTAACATGGCAGTGAGTATAAACTCTTCCATCCTTCCCACCTCTCCGTGACCATTTTTCTGAGGAAGGAGAGGGAGGGATCCTGAGCAGGCCAAGGCTGCAATGATCTGTGGCATTGGGAAGTGCTTCAGGCTTCGTAAATGCACCCACCAGTCCAGCCCTGACTTCTCAGCAGTCCCCAGACTGGGTTATAAACATTTTGTATGTCTGTGGTATAGTAGTTTTTTTAACTGGTCGGACAGCATTGCTGTGTGGGGGCAGCTACTGTTTATTGTTTTCCTTTCACCCCAGCAGTGGCCACATTTCCTTTTTCCAGGAAGCATTGCCTATGAACTTCCTTGTTTAAGTTCTTATAGATACTTCAAGATAAAAGGAATCCATAACGCTGTCTCAGAATTAATGATGTGATGCCAGCTCCATCAGAGAGTTTATGAGTCCTGGCTTCTCAGACTCTCATAAAATAGGTAATTTATCAGCTGTGCTAAATGAGAGAAACCACCCTCCAGCTGAAGTCAGGAACCTGTGTGCTTTGATTGTGTTGGGAGAGGAGGAGAACATTATTAGGGAGGCCCTCATATTGTCGTTAGGTCAGCACCTTATTTTATTTTGGAGTGAAATTGTCAAATATTGAAAAAGTCTTCTCTATTTATGATCTGTAAATACTGAAGCATCAAATGACCTTTTTGCATGCGTTGTGCTTTCCTTTTCTAAGCACAGCACCACGCACGGAATTCCGTGGCACACTGGCACTATCCTTCAGTCTAACTTCCCATCAGCACAAATGGCTCTGTAGCTTTTGAGCTGGAGCTGTGTTGTGTTCATCTTTCTTTACGCATTAACCGAGAAAGCTCATGCCTAAGAACTACAAATTCTGGAAGTCTTAGTAAGAGATGCTCACTGTCCTAAGAGTCTTATGATTGTTTAGAAACAAACACACACCACTTCCCCTTCCAACAATAACAACCAACCATCCAAGGAGCAACATGGAGAGTAAAGAGAAGGAATGTCTTTATTTCTCGTTATAGGTAGCAAGTTTAGAGACGAGATGCAGACTTGCCCACAGCTCTGGAGAGAACTATCTAGGGAGGGAACCCAAACCTCCTGCAAAACCATTTCTCCCTGCCTTTTGTACCAAGCAACTTGCTAATTTGAGAGTAATATTGTTCCAGTTCTCAGGCTATCGAGACTGATGTAATATTTTGGCTGCAATCAGGTGGATCATAATAAATTTTCTGGAACTATTTCCAGTTCTCTGTTTCTTTTCTTATAAACAACTTCTTGCACTTGGCAAATCCAGTTTATCTCAGAATGCCAAAACTATGGGTAAGTTTTCTACTAATTTCTAAAAGCAAGTCTTTTACTGTTTTCTCAAAAAGCAGAAATAATAATAGTGAGGGATCCTGCTTAATTTATGATTTTCCATATTTCAGCAGTTTCTACTATTTCTACAAGACGTGGTAGTGATGTAAGGGTGTGATTTTGTGGCACCTTAAGCCAAACTAAATGGGGATTGCTGCAGTCTCACCCACCCCTTTTTGCCCCTAAATGTCTATGCCTGCACTTGCATTTATGTGGTTGTACAGTGCTTAAGCTGAGGCAAGGAGTTGATGTGACCAAAGCTGAGCCTGCCAGGCGAGGGAATAACATAAATAAGAGACATCCCTTTGTTTTGTGAAGCATCTTACGATACAACTGCATGAATGCTAATTCTGACAAAAGCAGAGGCCAGGAACGCCAAGCTCAGGGTCCAAGTAGAGAGGCAGGAGCGTGGCTGATATTGGAGGTGGTGCAATGGAATTTTCAAGTATTGTAGGTGGTAATGAGAGTACCAAGCCCTCAGCTCATTTTTAATGCCCTCGCTCTCCTCAAGTTATTACCTTTCTCTGTGTCGGTCTGCATGGAGTGGGTGAGGTGGAGACACACGAGTGGAATCTGGTCTGGAGCGTGTTCTAACAATGATCTTTCATCAGGTCACGTCTTTAGAGAGGTGAGAGGCAATTCCATCTCCAAAGATAACAAGTTAGACAAGTGCCAGTCGCCACCTGCCATTTGAGCAGGATTCCTACTGGCTTTACACAGCACAGAGTGCTGTTTATTTGCACTGAGGATCCAAAACTGGCTCGGAGAACAGCAAGGAATGAAAGGTTTTACTGACTCGAGTGTCCAGGCACCTCATCCAAGCCGTGACATGGAGGCTCATCTTGCAAACAGAAGAAACCTAGCTCTTTTCTTTTTTTAAGAGTCTTGGACACATAATAGACAACTCTTTTGCAACTAGGCAATGAGAATAGCAGAGGCTATAATGGTTGCAGGACTTTGATGTATTTTCTGCTCTCAAAAGCTGCAGCTTTTGCCACCTGTCAGTGCCACAGTGAGTTTTTAAACACTATCTAGTGCATACAACTCTACTACTGCATACAGCCAAAACTGAGAGCACTGGGCTTGTCTCCCACTCAGCTTTTCTCTGTGTATACCCATTTTTTTGCTCTCTTCTGGTTTTGGTAAAACTGCAGTTGCCAGCTTTGATTCAAACAGCTCCTATTTGCTGCCAGTTTTGTGTAGTTTTATGCTCTGACAGCACCACCAGCTACTGAGAAAGTACTTTTGTAACCAAGAATTGGACAGAAAAACTATCTGTGAACTGCTGGTTTACTGGTAAAAGCAGGATTAGAAGAAGCTGAAAGAGAAAGTGAGAGAAATCGCCTTCCTGTACTGTAGAGTTGGTTTGGTGGACACTATAGTGATGTTTTTCAAGGTGAGATGAAGGAGATGGATTGCTTACACCTGATTGAGGGACCCAGTAAAATACAAATAGAGGAACAGTGCGGCTGGAGAGCAGGATTCCTACTGGCTTTACACAGCGCAGAGGTTTCCACATTAGTTGCTGTCAGCATGGAGACCCCTTGACATTATTAGGTCAACGAAAGGTGCTAATCCATCACAGAAAATAGCTCCGCACTTGATTTATATTCATTTATCTTTGCTCTGCGCAATGCTTTGTTCCTTGTCCTTCTTTGAATCAGGCCAGCCTAATATATTGGCATCTCAATCATCATTTGGCTCCTACTGAGATGAAGAAGCGGTGCTCAGGCCTGCGGGGCCGTAACAGTAAATCAGTGATTTATTAGTAAGAACAGGGCAGGAGGGTGAAGAGGATCTGGAATGAAATAGGTAGTTAGAAGACTGTAGCATTTGTCTGTTAGTGTTTGATTATTCTGTCCGGGAGAAGTGGAAAACAGCAAAACCGGAACAAAATCAAGTATCTTCGGGTTTCAGAGCATATTGTTAAAGTGGATTCATTTATCTTTGTATCTTGTTACGGTGCCCCTGAAATAAGCTCGTGAAGGTGGTGTGGAAGCTGAATGACTTTGCCCAGATGGCTACAGTGGGTATCGAATTCCATCGGCATTAAGAGGCGGCACATCCAGCTCTGCTGGCTCACCCTTTGTTTATTGTGCCACTTTCCAGGGAATGAGGTGAAGGGAATGGAGACAAATGATATCAGGGGTTAAAGGATACAGAGCGTTGTAAGTTCCTCTCAAGATCTTGAAAATTTCTAAGAAAAAGAAAATATTTCCAAGAGAGGAAAGCAGAAGCAGCTCTTACTTATTGGACTGTTTTCTAGCACTCTCCCATTCTTTAATTCCTTCAGCAGAGAATGTTTGGGGTTTTTTTCCTGTTCCTTTCCCACCAGGTACCTATTTCCAGCCTCTCTGAGTCTTGCATGTGTTCCTTTCCCCTTCCATGTTGCTGTTGTATTTCTTGTTGATAAAATGATAGGTCTAAAGTACAATTTAGACTCCAAATAAATCTACATTGTGGAGCACCTGGGTTTCAGATCCAAGTGAATTTCTCCTCTTTACTCCTCAGGTGTGCTGTTGGTTGGTTGGTTGGTTTTTATTGCAGGAGAAGGAAGCAATGTATGTTTGTTTTTCAAATATCTTAAGATTCTTAGGACAGTAAGCATCTCAGATCCTATTCCAATCTTTATTCCTTATCTGCATTTTGAAATTCCCTAAATGGAAGTGCAGCGCAGTCTGGTTTTAGCCTTTACCAGCTTGTCCTTTTTAACAGAACAGTCTCTCATTTGAACACTTGCATCAATAATTTGGTGAAAGGAATGGAGTGCTATTTGAGGAAAAAAGTATTCTTGGATAGTTGATCCTCCCCAGATTTACATCTGCCATGGTTCTTGCTTTTGCTTTCCTCCGTGACAAATTTAGAAAGCCTTCTAAGACGTTTTTTTTTTCTTGGCAACAGTCAAAGCTATTAATGTTACTGGGTTATAGTGGCTGCATACAAACAGCTGGATCCCAAAAGTGGGACGTGGGATGGGATTATTTACATGGCAGGAACCTTTGCTTTTCATCTACTTCCATGCTGTGGATCTCTGCTGTAGAGATGCCATGCGCTGCCATCAGAGAGAAAATCACAATGTCAACCAGAGATGGTTTCCTACACCTCACATCCCACAGAATTTGCCAGCAGGGATGGGGCTGAGCTCCTCTTCTGGCAAAAGTGCAAGAAATGCCACTTCGTTTTGCAGTTAGCAGTGAGAATTCCATAAAACGTAAAGAAAACTATTTTTAATTCTTCCTCTGGTATAAGTGGTGGGCAAAAATCACAATGTTGGTTTTGCTGTTGTCAGTGAAAACAAGCACTTCTGTATTTGGAGCCGTGACTGTGCTCCTATCAGAACTGTTCTGGCACGTGTGTAAATGCTCCCTGAGCTACACAGAATTCCTCCTTTCCTTTTTACTTCTGCCATGAGGCAGTTTTTCCTGTTTTTTCATCATCTCACCTGAAGGCAATCACGTCTACAAATAATTACGTTCCAAGTGTCAAGAAAATAATTGCCCACTGTGAAATGGTGTAATTGGAAACTCAACACGTGAGGAAGCTTTAAGAACACAGCACGCTGGCAAAATCAGTTGGCTTGAATGATTGAATCCATTGCAGATATGGAGCGCAGGTCTAATAAAGATATCAAAATGCATTTTCCCTGTTTAAAAAGGAGAATAAATTATAAGATTGAGACTGTAGTTTTCATCCTCTATGCAGATGCTATCTGGAATATGTGAAAGTGTTCCTAGATCATAGAATAGTTTGAGTTGGAAGGAACCTTAAAAGTCATTCAGTTCCAACGCCCTTGCCATGGGCAGGGACACCTCCCACTGCATCAGGGGCTCCAAGCCCCGTCCAACCTGCCCTTGAACACCCCCAGGGATGGGGCAGCCACAGCTTCCCTGGACAACCTGTGCCAGGGCCTCACCACCCTCATAGTGAAGAAATTCCTCCTTATGTCTAGTCTAGATCTGCTACTCTTCAGTTTATACCCATGGCCCCTCGTCCTATCACTACAAACCTCTGTAAACAGCCCCTCCCCAGCTTTCTTGTAGCCCCTTCAGGTGCTGGAAGGTCGCTATAAGGTCTCCTTGAAGCCTTCTCTTCTCCAGGCTCAACAATCCAGACTCTCTTAGCCTGTCAAAGAACGATGTCTATCCAATGTGAGCACTGTAAACATTGCTGCTTTTTATACTTACGCAAAAAAAAAAGATACTGTTCTAGAATGAAAATACAAGCAACCTGTTTTTCTTCTGAGATATTTAGAGTTATAAAACAATGCTGAGGATCCATCAATCAAAGCAATTTTCTGACTAATTATTTCAATATTAATGTAAATGTCTATAAGTAACATAGTGGCAACGGCATTCTTTTGAAAGCAAAATTCAAAGAGGTACTGTTTGAAAAGTGAATACTTGCTTAGGGCAGTTATATTTAGGGCTCTAATGGAAGTGTACAAGTTACGCTTTTTATACAAACTATAAATGGCTACAACCAAAAGGCTTAGACTTGGAAATGCGTTTGGCACTTATGCGATGTGAGAGGCATACCAGAGTCTTGTAGAGGAGTTGTTGGGGTGCTTTCTTCTGTTAGCTTTACAAATATTACTGAATTCTTATGGTGTTGCTGCCCTTAAAGGGTAGGTTCAAAAATAGATATTTTATCTGCTATTGTTTGTAATGGGTGTTGAGCCTTGAAAGGCTGAATCCTGGGGAGAGTGCGCACATGAGGATGTTGATGGGGGAACAAGAAGGGAGGACGCAGACTCAGAAGTAGAGAATAAAATAAGTGCTGGAAGCCAAAGCAAGTGACATATATCATGGAAGAAAGCCAAGCATGAATGTAGATGGTGTGAGATGGTCCTTTGTGCCACACGTGATGTGAGAAGTGGACTAAGGTGTGGCAAAGAGTGAGGGCAAAATGCAGCAGTTGGTGGATAAGTGGAATTCCTCAGCTCCACTTCTGAGTCTTTAAACAAATTGGTTGTGGTTGAAAAGCTCACCAGGATGAGGTGAGGAAACAGCAAGTTGCAAAATGTTATCATTAGTAAAAGACTGATTTGCTCTATTGTGGGGGGAGAAATAAGTGCTAAATACTTTGTAGACCAGCTTGGGTTGGAAGGGACCTTAAAGAAACACTTCCAAGTGTTTGTTTGAGGAAATAAAAAATTAAAAGAGGAGCACCTTCTCCTCTCAGATGGAATTGTTGCTGATCTTTAGTGCTATCAAAATACTCCTAGAGAGTAAACCCTGTCTAATGGTGCACATCGAACACAAACATTGTTGTCTGTATGGTGGAGATTTGTGTCTATAATTGTCCCAAAAACTTGTGCTCACCAAAGCTAATATAGGGCTCCAGGCAGTTTTGGGGTAAAAACAGCAAAGCTTGTGATTCATGAACTACTCATGCATGTAAATGCTGGTGTGAGCAATTTATTGTAGCTACTCTGATAACAATATTGGTATCCAATCGACAATATACTGTCTTTTTCCTCATGAATTACCCAGGATACACCCACCCAAAGTTTTGTGTTGTCTGGGCAGTGACTCAAAACCTGAATCATTTTCAGCTGCTGGCACAGTCTGCGTGTGATCGTCCTAGCGAGACTCCAGACCTTGCCCTCTTGAGGTCAGACTTTATAGTCTCAGGACTGTGCTGTGTCTCATATAGGTAAAATTTCAGTCTTATACCGAGTGACAGATGCATATTTCACCCTACCAATCAAATCTGTCGAGCCTGCGTTGCTGGTAGCTAATGGAGACAATCCTTGGCTCATGGAAAGACGACCAGTCCTGGAAGAGCTGTAGTTTGGTTATGGTTGACTTCTTGTTTCTTCCTGACTTATTAAAGTCAGTGTAGAATAAACACCTCTTAGGATGCTCTAAATCATTGACTGATGGAATCACAGTCTTGCTGTTTATTATCAAGTGATCACAGTTTCTAATATTTTACTTTAATCCATATTTGCTACAGCCAGGAAACTCTAATGAGGATGGATTTTATCAGGCCAAGGACTGACCTGCATAAAGAAGTTGATGGGCAGAGGTGTGTAGGGTAAGGTCTTCGAGAAGATTACTGTGGAATAGCTGAGAAGGGATAGCATGGGGTTATTCTGGAGTTCTGCCTTGGTTAGATTCTCCATCTAGATGTTCCCTAAGAAAAGGAACTGGGAGTGACAGAGGATATAAATTTACTGTCCTCTTTTTGTGTTTGGCAAGCGTACAGATCACGGGATGTATAAATAGAAGAATTGAACACAAGTAAAGAGAGGTCATTATGGCATGTACAAAGAGCTTAGTCAGACCACATCTGGAGAACTGGGTATGATTCAAAGACCATATTTCAGGAAGGACAGTGAACAATAAGGAACGGATTAGAAGAGGGTATTGTAGAGGGTATGAAGGCTCTAGTTGGTGCCTGCAATTGCTGCAGTCCCGCTGGTTGCTCCAAATGAAGCTGGTTTTACTGTAAAAGCACCTGAACTGGAGACATCTAAAGAATTCCAAGGAAATGGAGAAAATGGTATAAACCTCATCTACATAAGATTTCTAATCCTTACAGTAACAGACTTAGTGTTTCTGGAGTTGCCACTATTTGCCTGTTCTCTCTCTCTCTCTTTTAATAACATTTGGGTTTTAGCTTTCACATATTGTTTCTTGTGTGTGTGTGTGTATACTTTCTTATTTATAAATTCTCATGGTATTTTTGCTATGTTTGTCAGAATTACTCTCCTGATATTGTATCCGCATCAAAATCTCTATTAGGGTAAAGTGCATTTTGCCTTTCTTAACCCTCTTATTTAGGTAAAGCTTCTCTTCTTGTATCTTAAGGTCTCTTGAGGTGGAATTATACATTGTCACAGTGTCTTTTCATCTCAGAAGTAGCTTTGGGATTGTTGAAGGTAAAAGGAGCAAGGTAAATGAAAGATGAACTGTCACTAAAGGGCAAGAGTTGTCCTATTGTCACCTATGGGAGGTGGGGACACTGCTGAAACATTGAGTAGCTTGAAGGAGTAAGATGAGAATGAGAAATGAAGCAAAAATGCTGCTTCTGTCAGACTACCCTTAACAGCGATGAAGCAATATCCTCCTTTTCCAGATAAGTGGACTGGGACACAGATTGAGTAAACTGATTAGGCTTTACACAACTAGTTAATGCTTAGTCTTCTGCCTGTTGGGCCACAGAATGTTTTTGGCACAGGATTTTGGTTTTGTATTTCTTTCACACTGTTCATAGTCTATTTATAGCACGCCACATAAAACTTTCTGGTTTTTTCATTGATATTTACAGCCTAATATGAGGTTTTTTTCTTTCACGTGCTTTACTGGATCCTGAAAATAAGCATCCTAGAAATGTAGGTGGGTTTCTCTCTCAGCCTAACGTTGCAGTCTAGTGGGGGCCTTTGCTTGTCTGCAGAGCCTGCGTAGAAGATCTGGAAAACCACATGTGCAAAATTCATAATGGATCAGCCTTGTTTTAGGGATGAAGTTGTTGACCCTCTAGCATACATAGAATCACGGAATCATTAAGGTTGGAAGAGTCCTCTAAGCTCATCCAGTCCAACTGTCAGAAGTCTTTCCTAATATTCAGCCTGAACTACTCCTGGTGCAACTTGAGGCCATTTCCTCTCCTCCTCTCACCTGTGATTTGGGAGAAGAGACTAGCACCCACCTTGCAACAACCTCCTTTCTGGTAGTTGTAGAGAGTGATAAGTTCTCCTCTCATGCTCCATTTCCAAAGCAGTTGTTGTCATAGTGCTACGAAGCACTTAAAGTTTGTATTTACAGATCATATCCTCAGAGGTCTTGTATTATAACATATAAAATAGGTAGCACAGTTCTACAAACCCAGAGTCATACCCTGCAGTTATGCCATTTATTTCAAATCTCTGGCTCCGGGTAGTGAGACCAATGGCTCCATGCTGACCAGTTTCATACAGGCAGGATCTAAGGGGACAGGGATTCTGAACTGGGAGATGTGGCACTTCGTGGAGTGGTTTAGTAGACACTGTGGTGTTGGGCTGACAGTTGGACTGGATGATCCTAGAGGTCTTTACCAACCTCTGTGATTCTATGATCTGGACTTTGCAAAGACCTGGTTCTGATGCGTGAGCTTGGCAGTTGCTTCTCCATTTGTCTCTCTCCATCAAGGAAATGGGGACAATCACCATCTTATAAAAGCACTGATACCTTTTATCTTGCAAAGTACGCTGCTGCTGCTGAAGATAATATTTGCTATGTTTTTGTGCATTCATTAAAGGAAAAGCCAAGACTATGTTCCCTTGAGCTCAGGTTCAGTTACTCACTTGGGGCTAAGCCAGGCTAGTGGTGTCCAGAAGACCACAGGGATATTAAAGTGGGACTAATGACTCAGTAGATACTGACTCAGTACTAAACCAAGGCCTTTCTCCTACTTTTATAGTAATTTATCATCTTGTAGATCATAAGTGGATTCAAATATAGTAGTTCTTACAGGTACTTCTTGCTTTCTCCCATCCAAGTTCCAGCACAATTCCACCATTTTCATAGAAAAAGCCATCAGACAGATGTGTCCAGAAGTGTTGGATGAGGAGAGCAGCTCTTTGGTGGAGTGATTCAGTTGGGCACTTGCAGAAGATTTAAAGATCATCTCTCTCTGCTTGAAGCTCCTCCCTCTTCTGCTTTTCCTTCTGTTTTCAATTATAGTATTCCTGTTTAATGTGGATGCAGATACAACTGTGTTTGATTTTTTTTCTTATTGCTGACAGAGATAAACTGAAAGAGATGCCTGCCTGCTTTATAGCAGGAGCCACATTATTTCCCTATATGTTGGCAATTAGATGCATTGTTTCCTGATCACAAGTCATTCTCGCAGTCTATAGCATGACTGTAGTTAATTATAGAGCCTGATGTGTTTAGATTTGAGTAAGTTATGTCAAGTTATGCCTGGTTTTGGGGGTGTGGAAGTGTTTGTTTGTGTTCTGTCGGAATGATTCTGGCTCATTTAATAAAATAAAGGAGAGTTGAGCTTTTCTGGCAGGGGTAGCGCAGCAAGAAGAAAGCACAGCTCCAGGAATTGGCAGTAATTCTAGGTAGTGCCCTGGACTCGGAATTGATTGGCAAGAGGGAACTGCATGGCATTGTGTGGCTCGATAGAATGGGAAACAAAAAAACAAGGAAAGCCTTGAATGCTCCTTGCCATGAAGAATTACAGGACTTTGTACAAGGTGACAGCCATCCTGATGACACGGCCAAATTCCAATGTGGGAACTGTAATTGCAATTGGATGAGGCTTTTGCTGGGTCCATTGAAATCGGTGGGACTTGGCTGTTCACGTCAATGTAGTCGGATCATCACCATCAGCCTTCCAAATCACAGCTGAGTTCACTGGGATCAGCCATCGTTCTCACCTCACAGAATATTTCTTACGGAATTTATCACAAGCCAAACACAGCAAAATATGCTGATACTGGAGACCAAGACCACTTTTTCTTACTCAGTTTCCTAATACATTTTTGTAGCGTATTTATAGCAGCTCTAATTTCCCGTATGCGGCTTTTTTGCGGTATTAGGGGCTTTCAGAAACAATTTGTAACGTATCAAGACAATCCTGAATTTTTGAAGGCTTTCATATCTGGTTGGTTTTGCCAGGTAGATACTTGTTCCCTGTTGTTCTAATTTGTATTATGGTAGCGATCAATAATGGTCAGCGTTGTGTTGGGTGCAAAGCAAACACAATGCACAGAATCATTGCCTGGAGATCTGCTTTTATTCTTGCCAAGAAAGAAATCGATACACAGTATATTGTCTCATAGACTTCACAGGTTTATTAAAACCAAAAAAGGCACTTTTTTCTGTGTTGGTATTTTATGGTGTATGGCTCTGTCATCATTATATTTCTGATTCTAACCTTTCATGAATCCAGCCAGTGCATTTCTGAAATAAGGGAGTTCATACCCTGGGCAATTTCCTTGAGGAATTCCAGACAGCAGAATTTGAGTGTTTTCCAGACAGGTCTTCCTGGCCTTTTGCCACTTGTGATTGGCCCCATCTTAACCTCCAGACATCATGTAAGTGTTTGAAAGTCATCAAATGACTGATGAGTGAATCACTAGGAAGTTGTCTCCCAACGTGAAAGATTTGAACTGGAGAAAGCACAGAGAAAATCATTACAGCAAGGTAAAAACAATGAGGAGTCCTTTTTTGTGAGCGTAACATGCAAGCAGCATGAAGATAAGATGGGTAGTTTATGAATTAGTTAAAATAAGGTTTTAAAAAATATATTGGGCAGCCTGATCTAGTGGGAGGTGTCCATTCTATGATGATTCTATAATCCTGAATTATAGTGATAATTTTTTTTTTAATTAACCAAGATTTAAGTATGGGCTCCAAGCCCAGATGAAATTAGAGAGAGACTATTGATTTGAGCATGACTTACATCAAACCTCAACAGCCCAAGGAGTGAAGAAGTCCCCCTCTCTTGAGCAGCGTGAGGCAGCACGCTGTAGCAACTCAATTGAAAGCACATTTTCAGTGCTGCCATTAAGGCATAGCTGGCTAACGATTTATTTCTGATATTTCCATTGACTTTGAAACAGAAAATGGAAATAAAGGCATATCTGTTCTACCTTAGTTAATATATGAAACCTGTCCATGGGCATTTGCTGCCAATGATCTTAAAGGCAGTCATGACTGTGTGAAATTCCAGTTAAGCAGTTCCTGAAACTCCCAATTATTCTGCTTTCCGAAAGAATTTGAAATTGTTGTCTGTAATTCAGCACTTTTTGAATAGCAACTAAAAATGTTTCCACAGTCTGAGCTAAGTCCAGGGAAAAGTCTGTTCACACATTTGGACATCTTTCTGGATCTTCCGAGGGTCTTAGCTATGATGTGGTTGCTCCCCAGGGGCAGAGCTGTGCAGAATTCTGTATGGGCATTTGATCCAATTCTCTAGCGAGGAGAACTTGGATCCATCTCTGAGTGTCCCATGGCAATTCAGAGACTGGCGTCGAGTTCTGCTCTTGTAATATCAAGACAGAATCGTATTATAGTTTGGGTTGGAAGCGACCTTAAAGATCGTCCAGTTCCAACTGGGCACCTCTCACTGGATCAGGTTGCTCAAAGCCCCATCCAACCTGGCCTTCAACACCTCCAGGGATGAGGCGACCTCCAGGATATGGCCAGGGTTGTGTAGGAGACACAACGTAGCCCACATCAGAGAAAATCTTGTTAGAGCAGTGGTGTGCATGCCTGAATGGTTCACTCCTGCACAGTAATTATGTGCTGGTTCACATTGTTGTCTTGCGGGGAAAACATGTCCTTGAATGTCAGGAAATAAATAGGCAGTTTTAACGTGGTTTCAAACAGTGTTTTGACATGAACTGGTTTCTTTCAATTACAATTCTGCCTATTTAGCTAGCCATGGTTCAAACCAGTGTTGCCGCAGATATAAAAATACAGAAATGTGAATGCCAGATAGAAATAGAAATTGCCCCTATAATTTATAACACCTGTTGACTACAAATTTCTTGATTTGGGTGGGAGGACAACAGGTTCTGCCGTTTGAGCTACAAGTAGTTTTTACAATGCAGTTGTCTCTGTTATCAAACAATGTGATTTTAATTGGTAGCAAAGATTAAGTCCTGTTCCTAATTATGATACCAGTGGGTACAGCTACTGCAGATGTCCTTCTTAAAGGGACCTACAGGAAAGCTGGGGAGGGGCTTTTTATCAGGGACTGCAGGGATAGGATGAGGGGGAATGGTTTTAAGCTCAAAGAGCGAAGATTTGTATTAGATATTAGGAAGAAATTCTTTATTGTGAGGGTGAGGAGGCACTGGCACAAGCTGCCCAGAGAAGTTGTGGCTGCCCCAGTTGTGGCTGGAGGTGTTCAAGGCCAGGTTGGATGGGGCTTGGAGCAACCTGATCCGGTGAGAGGTGTCCCTGCCCACGGTAGGCGGTTGGAACTGGGTGAGCTTTAGGGTCTTTCACAACCCAAACTATTCTCTGATTCTGCCTGAATTTCTGATCTGATGAGCAAAGAGCTTTTCCAAGTCCACGCAGTTACTGGAATTTTCTGAGAGAGGAATGGTTGGACTCGATGATCCGGTGGGTCTTTTCCAACCTGGTGATTTTATGATTCTGTGATTCCTGGTAGTAGTAATAGTAATAGACATAGTAATTGAGAAGTAATTGTGAAGTATGAGGTGTTAAGGGGCATGGTTTAGTGTTTGATAGGAATGGTTGGACTCGATGATCTGGGGGGTCTCTTCCAACCTGTTTTTTCTATGATTCTATGTGTCTTTCTGGCTGCCCGTTGGGTCACTGCTCTCCATCTGCCTCAAAACCAGTGTCTAGAGGTGTGTTTTCTCTTACCTGCCGAGGTGTGGGAAGCCTTTGTGAAATCTTCATGTAATGAGGGCCTGATTCATATCCCATTGCCCTCCCTGGGAAAATCCCCAGTGGCATCACCGGGCTTTGGCACGTGGCTGGAGTCTCAGTAACTTCCTTACGTCTCTTGTACATAGGGGATATTCCTCTGCTGTACTAAAGCAGATGAGAACATAAATCTCACCCACAGCTATCTGCTATGAGTAATTTTTCCAAAAGTAAATAAATCCTCCCTGTTTCCTCTTACCCACAGCACTTGGCAAACTGTTAACTGAGAAAATGTAGTTTCATTTGTAAGCCAACTTAAATAATTCTACAAATCTTTATTTTTTAATTCCTTGTTGGAAAACAGAACCAACTGAAACTGGCTGGCAGAGGAAACGTGCCCCCTTTTTTCCTCCCCCTCAACCTGGCTCAGTAATTAACTGCCCATTTCTGGGTTTGCCTCTGTGGAATTCTATGCCTCTATTTGAAACTTTTGACAAATCAGTCTATTTTCATTCTCCCTCTGCCGTAAATTCAATCCATATGTCTTAAAACATCCTTTCATAGCTTTGACATGGAAAAGGAAGTGGCTTAGGCTCTGCATAGGAGGCTCCAGTGTGTTTAAAGCAAGCTCTTCTTTGCATGCATCGCTTCTGTTAGCTCCTAAAGCCTCGACTTCCTAATTATTCAGGTTACAGAGGGCATTGGCAGAGTTTTCTCCATTAACTAACAGTGATGTACAGTGAAAAAGCCCAACAGGATAAATCATTCCCTTATCCTCAAGCTATCCAGGAAGTTTTTGATGCAGCCCTTGGCTTTGCCACCAAGCAGGATGCAAAGAGGATGTGAAAAGGGTAGGGGAGATCAATTCAGCATGAAATTTCAAAAGAAAACATCAAGATGCAGCAACAAAGCTCATACACAATGCGCCGCCGTTCAGCTGGCAGGGTTTTGTTTGAGGAGAATACACAGCACCTACGTGACAGGAGGTCGCTGCCGCAGGAGAAAAGTGTCTCCACATCTAAGGCTGAACAGGGGTCAGGAGGTGAAGGTGGGAAGGAAATGTAGGTCCAAGCTGGAATAGATCGATACGGCTGCACATGGATCAAAGCTCGAAAAAATACAGGATGCAGCGGGGTAAGAGCACAGACAATTGGGGCTGTGTCCTTGTCTGAAATCAAGGAATTGCAGGATAGATCCGTAATTAAAAATAGAGAATCATAGAATGGTTTGGGTTGGAGAAGAACTTGAAGATCATCTAATTCCATTCTTCCCACCGTGGTAGCAACTGAATACAACTGAAAATGTGGTAGCGACAAGAGTATGGGAACACTGGGAACACTGCAAAAGGCTTTTTGGATCCACCTGCACCATGGATGCAGTCTCACACTGTGTTTCATCAGATCCAGCCCCAGCAGGTCCCCTCTCCTACCCCAGTCTCAGTCACACATCCACCCTCCCCACCTCATGTTGGCTCTAGAGGTCACATTCCCACCCTTCCTTCTCTGCCACCCAGAGCAATTGCGTGGCCAAAGGCAACAAAATTCAGCTCGCTAATTTGAAGAGACACTTTTCAACTAATGGATTTCTGGGAGGAAAGCAGAGAAGGCTTTTTTTGGTCTCTGTGTGCACTGACCTGCATTGTGGCTGCAGATCTGCTGTCTTCAACCAAAGATAACAGATGAAAAGGGTGACTGGGGGGAGCTGAATGACTGCACCTTTTAGAGGTTGCCTGCTTCTTAACATGAAACTGTATGTCAAATTTTTTTTTACTGTTAGATTTAAATAGATATTAGGAAGAAATGTTTTCATGTGAGAGTGATGGGGCACTGGCCCAGGTTGCCCAGAGCAGTGGTGGTTGCCCTATCCCAGGAGGTGTTCAAGGCCAGGTTGAATGGGGCTTGGAGCAACCTGATTCAGCGGGAGGTGTCCCTGCCCGTGGCAGGGGGTGGAACTGGATGGGCTTTAAGATCCCTTCCAACCCAAGCCATTCTGTGATCCCCAGTCGTCGCTACCATTCCCAGGCAACGCACCCAAATGGTCTCTAACTTGCCAATAATGCACATGAGTTCCAGGGATATGTGCAAAGTAGGATAGGGTCCCAATAATCACACAAAACTGCTTTCAAATCCTGTTCAGTTCCTTTGCATTTAAAGTTCATGTGTGCAGGAAGATAAAATGGAAGGAGTGTGTGTGGTGTGAGCGCTTGTGAGCAATGTAATTATCCATCTAATTTCTCTTTTTCATAGGGGGGTCATTTATAGCGATGAAAATACACTTAGCCACAAAACTTGTGGGCGTAGTTTGGCACATCCAAAGGTTCATACATGTAGAAACCACAGTCTATGTGTTTGAAACCACACGAAGGTTCAAAGAACTGGCAAAGCCCATTGTTTTTGTTTTCAGGGTTGCAAAGATTGCAGCTATTATACTGTTTACCTTAGATGGACTTGAGGTTATCTTCCACACCTCTAGAAATGAGGCCCTTATATCTTGCAATCTGCATACAGCTGCGTATGCACAGCTGAGTTGTTGTATAAACAACAGGAGGGACTTCACTAAAGCTTTTAATGTTGTTTTATCTCAACTGCAATTTGTTTCTAGTTTTTAAAGGCTGTAGAAACATCCAACCGTACTCCCTGGAGCCAAGTTTCACTGTTTCAGTCATTCCAATGATATTTACGGCACTGTTTGATTTGATTTGAACTGTTTGAAAGACCTCAAGTCCCCCCAAAAAGATGCGAACGTGTTCAAGTTCCTTATCGCTCCTCTCAGTAGAGATTCTTGCTTTTCCACTCCCATAACTTCACTCGTAACCGGACTGTTTGCTCTCATCCCCAGGTGTGCTGTCTCTACCTGCCTCCTTTAGCCCATATAACGATGGCTCTGTGTGCAGCGATGGACGGGCGGATGCTTATGCCCAGCTGGAACTCCGAACTTTAGAGCAGTCTCTGTTGGCAACTTGCGTTGGAAGCATCTCTGAACTGAGTAAGTCTCGGATATAACCGAATGTGAGTTTCTTTCAATGAAGCAGGAGAACCAGTGCCTCCACTACTGAGGTCAGTGGGAGAGTTGCCATTGTTGACAGTGCGAGCAGCAGTTGGCTAACATTGTGCAAGATTTAATTGTCTCATGGTGCTGTTTATGAAAATCAGGATGTTTCATTGGGCTACTCCATATTTAATTCACTTTGGAGATGTGGCTTTTCTAGCCTTTTAGTAGTTAGGGGTGTCGGTGCCAACAGAAGATTAATGGTTTTGCCTTGATGCCTCTGGAGGCTTTCTTGTACATCTGTAGAACACAGCAGTGACACCTCCCTCAGATGGTAAAGAGGGTTCTCTTTGTTAATGTTTGTACAGTGGAAATGTCAAGGGTGCAGGATATTCAAGGAAAAGCTTTCTGGTCACTTAAAAAGCAAAAACACAGTGGAGGGAAAAAAAATCTGAGAGCTGTTTGGTGACTAAAACTTGTTCAAAACCTTCTTTTTTAATGGTAACCAAATGAAACGTTCCATCCCTAGATTATTCACAAAGCCCCTTTAATGTATACAAAAATGATTTGTGTTTTCCTGGTCTACTTTTTCCCTTGCAACGTTTCTGCTGGCATCACTTTCTTAGTCTCCACCATCTGAATGCTAATGAACATCAGGGCCAGCAAAGAGCTTGTGGGTTTCACCATTTATTTTGCAACCTGCCTTAATTTGAGGTTTTCAAATTCCTTTAACACACCTCTATTTATCCTGGAACACAAGAGAACATTTGTAGCATGGGGCTGAGATTGAATACAGCTTCCTCTCTCTTCCCCCGTCCCTGCTTTGGCCAACTTGGTCATTACATTTAGTGAATAGATCTCCTGATACAGTTGACTACTTTCTCTTTTTAAAAAAAACCCAAAAATTTGCTGCATGTTGCCAGAAAAATAAAGAGAGCAAGTGTGCGAAGGAGAAGGAACGTTATTCTGAGCAGAAAATTTGAATTCCAGATGCGTTTCTGCTGTAACTGCGCAGACTTCTGTGTTAGTACCAGTGCTAGATTCATGATAATCTCATAAAATGGTTCCATCCTGGAGAGTCGGGAGCTACCGAAATGGAAAGGCAGAGATGTTAGAAGGTTTTTGTGTTCTCAAGTGGATTCTTAAACTGGATGTACTGTGCGACAAAAGAGTGCCATAGGTTGATGTTGCAAAGTGGGGCTTTTAATACTACGATGATCTCCTGCTCTGCTCTGAAGAGATTTCATGTGGAGTCCTCCATTCACTTCTGGAATCCTCAGCAGAGGAAGGACAGGGAGCTGTTGGAGCAGAGGAGGCCACAAAGATGGTTCAAGGGTGGGAGCACCTCCCATACAAGGACAGCTGGGAGAGCTGGGCTTGTACATCCTGGAGAAGAGAAGGCTCTGGGAGACCTCATAGCAGCCTTCCAGTACTTAAAGGGGCTTCAGAGAAGCTGAGGAGGGGCTCTTGATCAGGGAATGCAAGGGTAGGATGGGGGGGGAATGGTTTTAAGCTGAAAAGGGGGAAGTTGAGAAGAGATCTTGGGGAGAAATGTTTTCCTGTGAGGGTGGTGAGGCGTTGGCTCAGGTTGCCCAGAGGAACGGCTGCCCCATCCCTGGAGGGGTTCAAGGCCACGTTGGATGGGACTTGGAGCAACCTGATCTAGTGAAGGTGTCCCTGCCCATGGCAGTGGGCTTGGAACTGGGTGATCTTTAAGGTCCCTTCCAATCCAAACCATTCTATGATTCTGTCATCTGAACCTCTAATAACGCTGTCTTATTTAGACATCCAGAAGCTTTGTGGGGGTTTCTCTCTTACCTGGTTAACACCAGAACTCCATGAGTTCAGCTGGAGGTTGTTGGGCAAAGTCAGTATATTTCGTTTAGATATAAATGAACAAATAATAACTTCCTAAGAATTTCAGAGGGAGGTGTGACTAATTCATATGTGGCGCGACTGAGTTCAGGGCACTCTCTCAGGAACCAGCTTTGCGATGGAGCGACTATTTCAGTTCCATCCTTTCCCAGTATTGTAACTATAGGACACAATAGAGTAACGTTTCCTGTGAGAGTTTTAGGGGAAAAAAGAGGATTCTCTCAAGGAAAAAATAGATCCTAGCTATGTATAGTAATCTATAGTAACATTTTAGCTCACTGGTAGGGTGGTCACAAAGATGTAGTGTCTGAAGCTTTTATTGCAAAGCTCTTGAAAGTTTTTAATGCACCACAATAAAAGGAGAGTAAGCAGGGTGTGCCCAAAGGAAGCTTCTTACACAAAGAGCAGCTTTATGTGGCTGCATAGCTGCTGTCTTGGGGTCATCACGCTGTGAAATCTTTAAAAATCTGCAGTCTTAAAATCTTTTCGAGTACAGACTGTGTAATACGGGTTGACTTCCTCCAGGCTTCCTCAAGTCCACCAGTACTCTGACACAGGGGCAGGCTGGCTCGAGTTCAAACACCAAGAGGACTGAGCAGCCTAGAAAGCTCCCGAATTGAGCTTCTTATAAGGCTCAGGGGCAAATTTCTGGCAAGGCGTGTGACAGTCAGCATGATACAGATTGGCTTTTTAATGAGAGAGTCAGGTCTTGTTATTCTGGAGAACCTCGCAGTTAAAGTGAGAATGAGAGAAGCAGACTCCTAGAAGAAGGGATTTCAGTATTGAACATAACATCATTCGTCACAAGTGCCTGGGTGCGAGGGTAGAACATCGTCGCCTAGTTGAAAGAAATGGTAGCATAAAATCATAGAATCATAGAATCACCAGGTTGGAAAAGACCTCTTGGATCATCAAGTCCAACCAATGCTCATGTCAACTATGAGAGTAAAGTATTTGCACTGGTGTTACTGGGTTTGCCTTGTGCAAGCTGTGCTCCCAGGTTGGGCAGTCGGCGTTTTTCAAGGTAGTTTTTGTAGGCAGGCAAGAAACTGGTTTACATAGTTGGAAGGAAGAGAAAACCAGCAATAAAAGCAGCTAGAAAAATCACTGTAAAGCTGTTGTTCTGAGTGTGTGGTAGCTGAGAGAAGTTTCATTCCAGATTTGGTCAGTTTTTCTATCAACTTGTAATTTGAAAGGAAGTTAAATTTCCCAGACAACCTGTAGAGTGGCAGCTTGAGGACACCTTATTTGAAAGAAAAAGAGTCTGTACACACAACAGACATTTCCCTTAGATTTTATTTAGTTCAAAAAGTGTTCTTAATAGGACTTTAGATGCATAATCAAGAGGTACTTTTGCATTCTTTTTCTTTGTGCAGGTGATTTGGTATCGCGAGCAATGCACCACATGCAGTGCTTGAACACCATCCGCCCAGGAATGAGCCCCATTCGGCAAACCCGGCAGCAGCAACCCATCTCCTGGTCCCCTGATGCTCTCCACACCCTCTACTACTTCCTACGCTGTCCTCAGATGGAGTCCATGGAGAACCCCAACCTTGACCCTCCGAGAATGACCCTGAACAACGAACGGTATGTGGGTTGGTCAAGTGGGAACTGGGCCAAGAAGGTCCCCTTGTGTAGAGTAACTGGGCAGCTCAGGCAGCTTTGTGGGATGCTACCTATCAGGCATCAGCTATTCCTGCAGTCAGACCAGCTTGCGTTGTCAGCCTTGCCAAGTTTATGAAGCCTTGGAATTGGAACTGGAAAGTGAGCTGTTTTTTCATGCAGTCTTTCCGAGCGAGGCATATACTGTATGCTGCCAACGAATCTTGTCTAGAGTCGCTGCCAAAAATACATGTGGTTGCCTAAAGCAGTAAAGACCCTCACCAAAGAAAATCTTACCTTCTGAATAGAGCAAATTAACGATTGTCATTGGGAAATTTGGAATGACAAAAAGTGATGTCATTTGCCATGGAGAGGATTGAAGGGATTTATGAATGTCTTCTTAAGGATTACTTCAGTTGATGCTGTTTGTCTGGTATAGAAAGAAATTTATGTAGGAAGCCAGTAACTAAACAGAAAATGCAGCGGGTGTCCCTACCTTCTGCCAGCTTCCTAACTGACTCTGAAAGAAGGTTCATTATTAGAGTGGGTCAGAAATTTTCCAGCGGGATGTTTTTTCTGTTAGAAACCTCCCTGGTTTCCTTCCTGCCCAGCTCCTTGGCAGGCTGCCTGGCAGGCTGGTGGCAGCGGAGAGCTGAGGAGCCTGAGAGCCTTGGCCACAAGCTGAGTTCCTTGACAGGTCAGGCTGCTCCTGCTCCTCAGCTCAAAGGCAGATTGATAGCTGGCGTCCTGCAGGGAGACCCAGGCCCCTCTGGACTTGTTAGGTTTTCTCAGTTTGAAATGTGTATCCGATTTTGTATTTATTTCAGAAATCTTACCTAAATGGGAAATTCAACCATATTTGAGAAGTCACGGAAGTCCAGTGTTCCTGATGCTGGCCCAGGTTGCCTAGAGAAGTTGTGGCTGCCCCATCCCTGGAGGTGTTCAAGGCCAGGTTCAATGGGGCTTTAGGCAGCCTGATCCAGCGGGAGGTGTCCCTGCCCATGGCAGGGGGGTTGGAATTAGGTGATCTTTAAGGTCCCTTACAACCCAAACTATTCTATGATTCTGTGAATTAAGGGAAGTTGAATAGAATAGGAAGAGGCACAGCTACACAACTCTGAGCCTGTTGGTAGCTTCAGTTTTTAAGGTTCACTAATCATAATCCAGTGCCTTACTTGGTTCAAAGTGGTTATTTTGCGTTTCATGTTAGCACACTGTGCAAAAAGAGAGTTTTCATGGGGCCAGATTCTGTTAAGTTGCACCCCTGGTTCCCACAGCTGTACAGCTGAAGCTGCTGAACAGCTTTTATCAGAAGCATAGATTAGGCTTTCTATTTTATGTTGTACTCTTTTCAGTGCTCTCAGTATAATGATGTTACCGCAGCTACTTGTTTTGTACACTGAGGATTAAAAATGAGTTAAATCAGGAGTGCAGTTATCTCTCCAATTGCTCCTAAACAATGCTTTTCACACGGTTCACTGGAGTTTTTTGGAATGCAGGCTGCAACTCTATTCTGTTTTAAAATCCACACTAGATTCTATAACAGCTGGTGTAAGGGAAATTTCTGCCATTTTTTTCTGAACAGTACTTAACAGTAAAGGAAATTAAAAAGGATATATTAAAATGGAGCAAAAACTGACATTAGGGTGAAAAAACCAGAACCTGAGGACTGTTGGGTTAAATGGTTTGCTTTAAAATGTTTATGAAATCTGGAAATGAAATTAATACTGCCTGGTACACCAGAAAAATGAACATCCAACCCTGTCTTTCACTTACTACAAGATGTGTCTGTATGTGTCTTGCTCTGTTGACCTCTGCACATGTTATTTAGCATAGCCAGTGGGATAAATACTGCTTAGCAGCACTTTATACCAGAGGTAGTTTATTCCTTTCTAGCTTAAGAGGAGCGATGGCTGAGGCTGCGTGTGAGATGCTGGACTCGTGGCATGATAGTTGAGGGCACCGATTCACCTAATGTGCCTTGGCAAAGCTGTGCAGCCCAGTTCTTTTCTTCTTTCCTGAGCTGTGCTAAATCAGCTGCAAACTCTGCGTTGCTGTTTTGTGCATTTATGCTCTCGCTCTGGAATATACTTGTTTTGTGCACTTCAGTCCCTGTTTGTTTTGTACGGAAAAAAAATCTCGGTCACAAACAAGGACAAGAACGCTGACCTATTCTGTGTTTACCCGTGCTTCAGTTTTGAGGTTGCTGTATAAAACTATTAGTATTGCATCTTAAATTTAGCAAAGAGAGGCTGATAGAACGGCAGATCTGGTAAAACCTGATTTTGGGAAGATCTGTGACCGACATCGATTCAGTGGAATTGCAGTTGTTCAGTACATCTGGAGACCTGACCACCTACTGTCCGCCTTGCTTGGCTTCCTGTTGTCTCGGAGCTCTGTGTCACGCTGCAAAGCAAAGCGCTGTGGAAATCATAACACTTTTGGGTCTCGAAGGTCTTTGCTGTTCTTCTGTTCGACACAAAGGCAAGTATAGAATTAATCTCTTGCAGCATTCTGCTTAGGAAACCGTCAGCCTCTGGTCTGGACAGGCGCCCACTCTCCCGGGTGGAAAACTGGTTGGATGGCCGGGTGATAAATGGAGTTAATTCCAACAGATGGCCTGTCACAAGTGGTGTCCCCAGGGCTCAGTGCTGGGTCCAGCCCTGTTCAGTGTCTTTATCAAGGACCTAGGTGAAGGCATCGAGTGCACCCTTAGCAAGTTTGCGGACAATAGTAAGCCGGGAGGAAGTGTGGATCTGCTGGAGGGTAGGGAGGCTCCAAAGGGATCTGAACTGGTTGGACCACTGGGCTGAGACCAATGGCTTCATTGGTCACTGAGGTTCGACAAGACCAAATGCCGGGTCCTGCACTTGGGGCACAACAACCCTGAGCAGCTACAGACTAGGAGAAGTCTGGCTGGAAACTGCCTGGAGGAGAAAGACCTGGGGGTGTTGGTTGACAGCGACTGAACATGAGCCAGCAGGGGCCCAGGTGGCCAAGAAGGCCAAAGGCATCTTGGCTTGGATCACACACGGCATGACCAGCAGGTCCAGGGAGATTCTTCTGCCCCTGTACTCGGCACTGGTGAGACCGCTTCTCGAATCCTGGGGTCAGTTCTGGGCCCCTCACCACAAGAAGGATGTTGAGGCTCTGGAGCGAGTGCAGAGAAGAGCAATGAAGCTGGTGAAGGGGCTGGAGAACAAGTCTTATGAGGAGCGGCTGAGAGAGCTGGGGGTGTTTAGCCTGGAGAAGAGAAGGCTGAGGGGAGACCTCATTGCTCTCTCCAAGTACCTGAGAGGAGGTTGCAGCAAGGTGGATGAAGGTCTCTTCTCCCAAGTAAGGAGTGATAGGGCAAGAGGAAATGGCCTCAAGTTGTGCCAGGGAAGGTTTAGATTGGACATTAGGAAGAAATTCTTTATCGAAAAAGTGGTGAAGCATTGGAACTTGCTGCCCAGGGCAGTGGTGGAGTCTCCATCACTGGAGGGGTTCAAAAACCATGTGGATGTGGCACTTTGGGACATGATTTAGTAGACACAGTGGAGTTGGGCTGATGGTTGGACTGGATGATCTTAGAGGTCTTTTCCAACCTTTATATTATGATTCTAGAGAGGAAGCACCCAGGTATCATAAGCAGAACATTTGAAATATTTCCACAATAGCTGCAGCTGCTTGCTGTCTGACCAAACCCTGACCTACTTGGAAGCCCCAAATGATTAGATTTGCTGCACAGACAGTAAACCATCCACCATCCACCGTGTGGTGTCAAATAGGCCATCTGAGGGGATGTTTTGCAAACACAGAGTGCCACTTGTGCAGTATTTTGGCAAACAAATTAGACCCAGAGGTGAGAATGAGGATACACCTGACTGCCCGAAGGCTAAGAGCTCCTCTGCCATCAGAGAGCGCATCTGTCTTGGTGCTGCAAAAAAAAGTGGCTCTGCTGGGCAATAAGATTTTTTTTGTTTTTGAGAGATCACAGTTTGTATTATGTCAGAGTTCAGACAATGTGGTTTTGGACCATGAAGAGTAAGCAGACGCGTGGCACTCCTTCTCTCTGCTCTGTTTCTACTCTGGGTTATTTCCCGTTGCTTATGTCAGGCTGGCTGAGCTTGGGAGCGCTCTGCAGTGTGAGATCATGTCCCAGAGCAGCAGAGCGAGTTTGCTGGGATTGTTTGGGATACTGCAGCTTGAGAAAGGCCATCCAAAGGTAAACGAAGTTTCTTTCTCCCTTCTTCACTTTCTCCTAAGTGGAATATAAAAGCTTTTGTCTTGTTTTTAATGGTGTGTCAAGGCAAGAATGCTCTCTCAGTGATACTTATTTTAAGGAGTATTTATCTGCTCCCCATAGAGCACAAATCCAGGTCCATTTTATAGTCTCATTTTCCATCTGGGTGGACTAGTCCACCCAAGGTGAATGGGCCAACATAGCAGTCCAGCCTTAAAGCTGGGTATAGATGCCATTGACCCCTCTCACCCTATCTCTGTTGGGTTATTTTGTGTTGGTACAGCATTTCTTGTAGGAAAAATAGCATGATCCAATACCTAAAAATACGGAGAAAAAGTTAGATCCTGCTTCCTTGCATGGCTGTTCATCTGTGTGTCTTTGGTAGGCTGAGATGACTCCTCTTCCAACTACCCTGTTAAAAAAGCTATAATTGTTTGCCCGCTGTTGATGCTATTGGTCTATAGAACATTCTAAAAGCAATTCTGGGCTCATCCGTCAGTGCCCATGGATCCAGCCGTGTCAGACTTTTCTGAGCTATCCATGTTGCAGACGTGCCAAGTTTTACACATTGTCTGAGTTTGCTGGTGCATTGTTTTATTCCAAATGTCAGCGCAGCAATTCACATCAGCAGAAGCACACAGACTGTACCCATCTGACTCTTGTCGGTGAAAATCCAGTATAACGCTAATGAAATTCCACAGCTGATGTAGCATTTGTCAGCTGCCAACAGTAAAATTTGGAGCTTGCCCAACTGATGGAAATTCGCGGCTCTTCAGCTGGAAAAGCTGTGGACACTGCAAGAAGCCAACAACAATTGCAGAGGGGGCCACCTCATAGGAAAAGAGAAAGCTCCATTCTGTTTTCCATGTGCAGGCATGTAGAAGGCTTGATCCTTCAGATTTCCTGCTTCTCTAGAGGATGCAGTTTTGTGAAGAAACCAAGGATCAGTTGGTTTCTTCCCAGTTGCATGAAATCCTTCAGAAATGCTGCTGCTCATTCTGCTTTCAGCTGGATGGCTGCTTTTATCTACAAGGTTCAAAAGGGATCTAGAATTTTTTCTGCTTCCGACTGAGTCGTCCCATTACATCTGTTACCTCACGTGATCCACCACTCATGGATAAGCCTGCCAATCATATTTTTCAGTAGGGTCAAGCAGGAGAAAATGGATTAGTGTCTACTCTCTGCCTGCAAGGAGGTTGTAGAGAGGAGGGTGCTGGCCTCTTCTCCCAGGTGACAGGACGAGAGGGAATGGCCTCAAGCTCTGCCAGGGGAGGTTTAGGCTGGACATTAGGAAAAAATTTTTCACAGGAAGGGTCACTGGGCAGTGTCAGAGGCTGCCCAGGAAGGGGGTTGAGTCACCTTCCCTGGAGGTGTTGAAGGGACAGGTGGACGAGGTGCTGAGGGACATGGGTTAGTGTTTGTTAGGAATGGTTGGACTCAGTGATCCAGTGGGTCTCTTCCAACCTGGTTATTCTATGATTCTATGATTCTCCTGTACCATGTTAGCTGGGCAGGAGAGGGAAGGAGCTGAGCTTGGGTTTTCTTTGTGTGGAGTATTTCTAGCAGTGCCTGCTTGGGAACATTACTTTTTGGGAAAGGATGAAAAATGCATCTGATGCTGCCAGAAGAAAAGATTGTAGCTATTTCGTGCTAATTTTGAGTGTTATTTGCTCAAATGCTATATTCTTCCAACACCTGAGCTATTGTTTTAAATCATCATTAGCTAGAATGCTTGATGTTCCTGGGGAAGAGAAAGCTCCAAGGAAACCTTATAGTGACCTTCCAGTACCTGAAGGAGGGCTACAAGAAAGCTGGGGAGGGACTGTTTGCAAAGGCTTGTAGTGATAGGATGAGGAGCAATGGGTATAAACTGGAGAGGGGCAGATTTAGACTAGACATGAAGAATTTTTTTTTCACAATGAGGGTGGTGAGGCCCTGGCACAAGTTGTCCAGGGAAGTTGTGGCTGCCCCATCCCTGGAGGTGTTCAAGGCCAGGTTGGATGGGGCCATGGGCAGCCTGATCTAGTGGGAGGTGTCCCTGTCCATGGCAGGGAGGTGGAACTGGATGGGCTTAGAGGTCCCTTCTAATCCAAACTATTCTATGAGTCTATGGTTTTATCTTCTGGCGTATAATCCACATTTACTCAGATTTACACAGGCCAGCGTGGAAACCAGAGATGTGACTAAAATAACCCTTCCTGAGTTCCTGGTACAGTGTCAAAATCCTGTCCAAGCATCCCATACCTCAATGGTGATCAAGTTTGCATCTTGGCTTATTATATTCTTAGGCTTCAATACTCATCCTCAGATCAGCCTGAGCAGAGCAGCAGCGTATGGTATCTTTCATACTTTATAAAATTCACTCTGTCCTCAGATAAATCAGAGACAAATAATTTCCAAGAACTTTGTGCATTTACTTTCCTATAGCACTACTTACAAGAGCCTTCCAATGTAATTTCCCTATCAAGGGTCTTGCAGTGACTGAAGCAAATCAAGAACCCCAGTGCTATGGCTGTTTCTGAGTCCCCAGTGACCCTCAGATGAAAACAGCCTCTTCATCACATCTAAATTTCATGTTTTGAAAAAGCATTACTTTGCTCTTACTTAGCACCTATTTGCTTAATGATCTCTAGGTGCATCATTAGGCATAATTAGGGCCTTTCAGCTCATTCTGTCATGGTTAATTGCTTTCTTTCCTTCTGTTCATAAACTGCCTGGCACAACTAAATCTTCATTCTGAAACTGCTTGAGACAGGAGCGATTTGGTCGCATGGATCAAATTTAGACAATGATATAGCTCCATTCCTATTAAAGAGCATACTAACATCCCAGTTATTAACGTGAATTGTCTCCAGAAAGTGTTGCTCTGTGTTGCATGGGCATCCAGCTGGCAGAGAAGGAAGGAAAATCAGGAATAACCTGCAGAGCCTGCTGCCAAGACCTGTTTGCTTGAACGGCGTCCTCATCATCACTGAGGAGTATTGCTGCTTTCAGAGCTGGTTAAGGTTTTTCAGGATAAATCTTTTCTCCAGATGGATGTTTCCAGACTCTCACTGATTTGTCATGAAGCCTTTTTCCCCCCTCTGCTTTTTTTAACTGCAGGTCTATGGAATTTTATTAAGTGCAATAGCTACATCATTGTCTGCCTTTTAGATTTATCTGCTCCCTAGTCTTTCCTAAATCAAACTTAATATATTTATGTCTGAATTCTTTTATTTTACAGCCATATTCCATTGTTACCATGCCACATCAGGAACAGAACTTGATACACTTAGTTCAGCAAGCTGTCTGTTTGAAAAGGTCTGCAATAAAATAACTTCTGTGATCTCTCGTCTGAGAGATCTTAATATCTTTCTATTCTGTCTACAGCTGCCTCACCAGGCAAAGATAGGTATATAGGAATAATAAAGCTAGACCCTGTTTCATATGCCTTGAGAGAATTATGTTGTAATCATACATTCATGTTTAACAATACTTAAATCCAAAGTCAATGGAGCAATTACAAAATGAAGTGTTGGTGAGCATATTCCAATCCCACCCCGACGCAATAGTCCCATTGATCTTGTTATAAATATACTGATTAAATATATGGAAACAGAAAGAAGCTTCACATTCAGCTGTGCCTATCATGACATTGCTTGTTCAAAGTGGACATAAGAATGTGCCCCTCTGTTTTAAAGAAAAAACTCTATTAGCTGTTGATGAAAGATTAGTTTGGTAGGTTTATTAGAAGAGTAAGGCAGCTGTAAACAGATGTGAGCGTCCTCCTGCACCAACACTAAGGAGAGAAGCTGTTACCATGTATTTTTGACCGTTTCAGACTTTGAGCAGTTAATGTCAGACTTAATAGTGATTTTGAGATACTCATCCACAAGGAAGGTGCGGTGGATTGCCCTATTTTAGAGGCCATTAAGCTAGAATCAGCCTGTAACTACTGACTAAAATTACCTGTTTGTTGGCAGTGCTGGTCCTGGCTTAGGCATGGTTATATATTTATTGAGCCCATACCGAATTGAACCATACCATCATAGAACGGTTTGGGTTGGAAGGGACCTCAAAGCCCATCCAGTTCCAACTCCCCTGCCCTGATCTGGGACACCTCCCACTGGATCAGGTTGCTCCAAGCCCCATCCAAGCTGGCCTTGAACACCTCCAGGGATGGGGCAGCCACCACTCTCTGGGCGACCTGTTCCAGTGCCTCACCACCCTCACAGGAATGTATTTCTTCCTAATATGTCATTTACGTCTCCCCTCTTCAGCTGCAAACTATATCCCTTCATCCTATCCCTGCACTCTCAGATCAAGAGCCCCTCCCCAGCTTTGCTGTAGGCCCCCTTTAAGTACTGGAATGAAGCAATATCTTGAATATCTTCTACACTTTTGAGAAGTGAGCAGATCTGTCACTTAAGAGGAAGAGTCAGTAGCTTTATCATACTTGGGGTGAGCACCTTTCCCCTGTCCTGCTCTTTATGGTGACATCTCAGCACACATTGTAGCAGTAACACATAGCCAGATAAAAGTAGAACCTCTTAGCAATAACCAACCTGCTAAAGGAGCTGGATCCTCTGCTAGCGAGAATCCACTGTATGTGCCCCTTATATCCTTACTGAAGGGCTGGAGAGAGGTCTAGGATGAATCGTTTCTGTTTGCTTATCACTCTGTATGTGTCCCAACACGCTCTGAGCATCAAATCACTTGATATGTGAAGTGAATTAAATACAGGTCACATTAAAGTCAACAGGTGACAGTAGTTATTTTTTGGGTTCCTCGATGCATTCCTGCCTGGCATCATCAGTTGAAGTATTTTTAAGTCTCGTAATTTTCTCTGTTGTTCAGTTCTTTATCGTTCAAAGAATGCAAAAGGGGAACATGATGGGTGACCTTGGCAGCAGTGAAGGGAGTTCCCTGCAGTCCCTGAGGATCGAATTCATCCAAGGGCACCTGCTGAAGCTGGCAATGCTGTCTACCCTGAATTTCCCCCGTGTCTTTTATGTTGTTTGTATAAACAAACACCACTCAATGTTTTTTATGTCTGCCTATCTCACACCTGGGGAAGATGAGCCTTTCTTCCATCCTGCTGCCTGTAAGCAATTTGTAGTGTGGCTGGAGTGTTTCCAAAGTAGCCTGTATCTTCTGATCTCGATGTATTGGAGCAGGGGTGCGGTACAAACATAGGTTATTTAAATTCTCCACAAAATTGCAAGGAGGAGAATCTCACTATATAGAAAATAAGTTTAGATTGGCTATTAGGAATATTTCTTTACTGGAAAAGTGGTGAAGCATTGGAACAGGCTGCCTGGCGAAGTCTTTGGAGGTGTTCAAAAAACATGTGGATGTGGCACTTCATGATATGGTTTAGAGCTGACCATGGACTTGATCTTAAAGGTCTTTTCTAACTTTAATGATTCTATGAAAATTGGGCAGCACAGACTGCATGGAGAGCAAAGAAACTGCCTTCCTACACCAGCCTTGGCACACAGGGAAGGCAGCACAGGTCAAACACAGCATACACAGTGAAATGAGAAGTTAATGCTAGTGGCTTTACATGGAGCCATGTAACAAAAAATCAGGCTCTTGGGCTGTCTTGACTTATGCTCTGGTTGCCATGGACAGTAATTAAAGATGGTGTGAAAGGTCTCGGTTGTCACAGATAGACAGGTCACCTGCAAGTTTACCAGTTTTACATGATCCTGGGCAACCTGTCCTACCTGACCCTGGTTTTGAGCAAGGGAGATTGGACTAAATCTCCAAGGGTGCCTTCCAGCTCCAGACATTCTGTGGTTTTGATTATAGTATTTGGGCACTGGAACAGGCTACCCAGGGAAGTGGTTGAGTCACCTTCCTTAGAGATGTTAAAGGCATGGGTGGACGAGGTGCTGAGGGACATGGTTTAGTGTTTGATAGGAATGGTTGGACTCGACGATCCGGTGGGTCTCTTCCAATCTGGTTATTCTATGATTTTATGATTTATCCCTTTAAATTGTTTTACATGTGTCAGCCTGGTAACTTCCTAGTCATCCATGGGTATCCATAAACTATTTCCTAGAACTGGCTGTTCAGGTTAGTCCTTACCATCTCCCTAGAGAAGTATTCAGGCATTTGACTATATTTGTCCTATCAGTTACAACATATTTATCTGAAAACCATGACTCTGCTTTCATAGGCATTTTGCAGTAGACTTCAGTGCTTGCTGGGAATCCCCGGAGAGATGTCTTTGACCCAAGCCATTTCTGGCCGATGTCCTCTGTAAAAGCATTTGAAAACTAGCGAGATGATCTTTGGCTGTCTTGTTTAGCAATGAAGAGTTGACAGGCATTATGCCTGTGATCTGTTTGTGCCAGCACCCTGCAATTACTGTAACTACAGCTCCAGTAATTACCGTAGCTATTGTAAAGATGCCCGTGTTAAGTTCTTGGCTTCTCCTCTTAAGTTTCCATCTGTTCAGATAAAAAAGAAGGTGTGAGAAAATGAGAGCCTGGCAACTTAGCTGCCTGGATTCTCAGGGCTGGTTCAAACAAATGTTCTGTGCCTGTAGGCACCCTGTGTTGGGTATTGTTTGTTGTTTGCTGTTTCATGGGGAGATGACGAAGCAGCAAGCCAGCATCAAAAATGAAGAGAAAATAATCCAGAAAAAAAACTTAAAACAAAACTGTTACAGCATATGTCGTTAAAAAAGCATTACAGAAACAGAGAAAGAATAAGGCAACGTCTTCTGGCTTCTTTTTCTACCTGTTCTGGTTTGATCTAAAGTAGAATCAGTTTTCTGACTTCAGCTTAGCCACGTCTAAGTAACTTCATTTTCTGAGAGTTCACTACATATTTTTCAGATAGCGTTTCTCTCTGCAAGTGGGAACACAGAGCATTGGGATGCAGAAGGGCATTGCTTACATCTATCCCTGTGGAGACAAAGGTCAGCCTCAAGTTGTTAGAATGCCATAAGTGAAAGGGGAAAAAAAAGGAGGAGCAGACAGGTCAGGGGACCCAAAACTTCCCTGAAGAGTATTCCATCCTATACACACCACACTTAAGTATAAAACTGGGGTATCACGAGGGTTATGATTCTTTAAGTACCAACATCCAGTGCGGACCTTGTCTGTCTTTTTGCCCTGATCTCACATCCATGCATTCCTGAATTCTCCAGTTCCCCCCTGCCACTGAGTCCCATACCAGCTCTGCAGCATCTGTAGTGACTTAGTCATGGGGGGAGAGGGCGCAATTTCATATATTTCTGTATATTTCATTATTTCCTTATTAATAGTATTTTCTTCATCATCATCATCGTCATTATTATTATTGTTTCAGTAAAGCTATTGTAGTTTTAGTTTCCAACCTGCAAGTCTTTTCCCTCCTATTTCCCTTTCCCTGGGTTGGGGGAAGGGAGTTAGGATCACAGCTGCCAAATTGAGCCAAGCTGGGTCAAAACCATAACACCACCTTTCGGAGAGTGAAATAGTAGAGGGTTGACTGAGTCTGAATTGCTCTACTTGACGCTTGCTGGTTTGCTGTCATTTAATATCGACCTGTCTCCATTTCTGCTAGGCGTAGATCCTTACAGACAGTATCTTGATACGAATGTAGTAGTGCTCTTATCACTGATTTAAGTAAAAGGCAGTGGAGGAAAGGTTCTGAGCAAAGAACAATGATGGTTACAAGCCAACAAGTTTCTTCTTTTTCAGTAATTGCCATTTCCAATTGAAGTTAATATGATTTCCTATTGGACTAAATTACAAACCATTGCTCACAGAACTTGCCTGTTTCCTGAGGAAGGAGTCAGCCCGTGCTTTAACAAAGGCCACACTAAATAAAGACACAATTTGAGCTTTAGCTGTGCAGCAGCCAGGCCTGGCAGGTTTGTTAGAGTTTTTGCTCTTATTGTTCCTGACATCTTGGTAACAGAGAACTAAAAGCAAGTTCTTGTGGAGACTAAACGTTTCTAGGTGTAATTTATGATAATAGCAAAACCCATTCTTAATCTTTGACCTCCTGGAGATTAGAAACTAAGCTTACCCTAGGGTAATCCTAGATTGCTGTGTCTCTGCTTTGCTCCCTTTTCTAAAGGAGACTCTTGCACTTGATACTTCCATGTCCTGTACCTGCGAGTGCATCTATTGCCATGACTCCAGGGAGAACTTAGAGCAGCTTCCAGTACTTAAAGGGACTCCAGGAAAGCTGGGCAGGGGCTCTTGATCAGGGAGTGCAAGGATAAAATGAGATGGAATGGTTTTAAGCTGAAGGAGTGGAGATTTAGGTTAGATATTAGGAAGAAATTTTTTCCTGTTAGGGTTGTGAGACAGTGGCCCAAGTTGCCCAAAGGAGTGGGGGATGCCCCATCCCTGGAGGTGTTCAAGGAGGGGTTGGATGAGGCTTTGAGCAACCGGATCCAGTAAGAGGTGTCCCTGTCCATGGCAAGGGGACTGGAACCAGAGGATCTTGATCTTCTGACCCAAACCATTCTATGGCTCTATAATTCTATGAGACCTGATGATCTGTTATAAAGCTAAACCATACTGGTTTGATGATGTTTTTACATTAAATGCTGAACTGACTGTTTTAAAAAGCATATCTGCTCTGCAAGAGAAATCCTATTCAAATGAGTTACATGTCTGAGCTGATTCAGCTCTGGTTTGTGGATTCTTCTAGGGCTAAACAACCTTGTTTTGACACAAGACATGCTAGTCTAACATGTTTGCTTTGAGAGGAAAGAGACTGAGCTGTGTTATGCTCTTACTGCTTATCAGCATGAATTTGGAATGATGCTGATGAAAGGGGCAGTTTCAGTCTAGAGTCAAATTACTGGGAACTCTAGATCCATTGAAGAGTTTATACCTGAAGTTTTTTTCCATGGATTGTAGAATCATAGAATCATTAAGGTTGGAAAAGGCTTCCAAGATCATCCTGTCCAACTGTCAGCCCAACACCACTGTGCCTACTAAATAATTTCCCGAAGTTCTACATCTTTGTGTTTTTTTAACACCTCCAGGGATGGTGACTCCACTTAGAAAGTGCGTTGTAAAGGCTAGAGAACAGAGAGGGGAGACAGAATCTGTGAGTTTTTATTCCTAGCCTTGCTGGAAAACTCTCTGCAACTGTCAGGAATTCAGGTAGCCACTTCTCACCTCTTCAGCTTCCTTCAGAAATGCAGAAGATCCCTCCAGAGAACCATAGAGTTCTTCTGAGCCAGGTACTTCAAAATTAGTAGGCTTTTTCAGTAGGAAAGGATGAGTTGTTCCTGATGCAGTATTCGGAGGAGATAGTTAAGCTAGTTGAGAGGAATACGAGCACATTAGCATGAAATTATAACAGGACTAATATAACCTGCTCAGAATGGCTCTTGTTATAATTACATTGCTTCCAGCATCCAGGCTGCATGATTAAGAGTAACCACTGTGCCAGGTAGTCAGTGCTCAGTTCTCTGTTTTGGCTGCCAAATTCTTCAGAAGGGATCGCTCTGAAGAGTTGTTGCATTAGAACATCGCAGAAACGTATGTTCCTTAAATGACTTTCCATCTGGGCATCCCATTCTTTCTATCCAAGAAGTCAGAATAGTTTAATTAGCTCATTTTGGAACCTCTTTTAGTCTGCTAAACTCTCTGTGTTGAGACAGTATGCTTAAGGGTAAGGAGCCAAACTAACTTAATCTGACTGTGTGTATAGAAAGGGCATTCACCCCAATATAAGTGATGTGTTCTCTGGATATGTACACCTTTATTCACATAGTCAGGGCTCAGATCTATCTGTTGTGAAGAAAGGCAAATGAAAACTAGTTTATCTCTCAAATTATTTAGTTTCTTTATTTCTGTTTGAAGTAAAAATTCTGAGATGGGAGATGCTGGTTTGCTGTGTTTGCTCTTATTGCTTATTCTTCCTTTGTGTTTGGAATGCTGGGCACTGATTGTTGATAGAAGGTTTTATTCAAGCAACAGGTTATGAAGTGTAGAGCAGGCAAAGATTTTGAATGGTAGTATTTTTCTCAACAAGCTCCAAAAAATTATTGCGCACGTCACTCTTGGCGTTAGAAGTGATGCAGGTTTAACTTAGTCATTCTTAACATACCGTTCATCCATGCTGCTGTGGTTTTAAAGCTGCTTTCTGGCAGCAGAGTTTTAACAGGGCTGATGAGGAAATAGCCTTGTTATTTGGTATAAGAAACACAACTTCACATTTTGTCATGCTGACAGGTAGCTGGAGCTTGAAATTCCTCCGTGTTCCTGTAGTAACCACAGTGCTGCACTCTCTGCCGTGGTCGAAGTGAAGCAGGTTGGACCTGTTGCAAGAACAGGTTTTAACTGAGCATAAGAAATGTTTATCTAATCTATTAATATATGACTGTTTAAGTGTGTGCCTTTTTAGAGAGATGGGGAAGCAGATGACCTGGGTATGGTGAGTTTCACGGCAGTTGGGTTTGTTAATTTGCCTCCCAGCCTGTACTACAGATGTCAAGGGCACAAACATCGCTAGAGCCTTACTCAGCCATTTAAAAACTCAGCATGAAATCTGCAACTCTGTAGAGTATGAGATACAAAACTTTGGTAGTGTGGCAAGTTGCTTTGTAGGGAATTATTGCCTTATGCTGCATTGGATGCTGCTGGCCTCCTATTTGGGCTAGTGGTCTTGGCAATTGCATGGTTAATGGAGACAAGATTTGAAGGTAAGACCTTTACATCTCTCATTTGTGAAGGTTCCCTCTACTTCTGGTGTGGAATTGCATGTGTTTTGAAGAGTGGATGAAGTTACCTATTAGCTTCTGCAATGTATAGATGGATAACATGGTCGAAGGGTGGTTAGGCATTGGAACAGGCTGCCCAGGGAGGTGGTTGACTCGCCTTCCCTGGAGGTGTTTAAGGTGAGGGTGGATGAGGTACTTAGGGGCATGGTTTAGAGACTGGTGGGAATGGTTGGACTCGATGATCCGGTGGGTCTCTTCCAACCTGGTTATTCTATGATTCTAAACTGGAAGAGCAGTTTTGTGGGTTAGCATTATGGGCTGACAGCATTTGAAAGACTTTAGACCCGGCTTGCCAAAGCTCATGATATTTTGTCAACTGTTACGATTGTCTGCAGCATCTAAATTCACTATAATAGGAACCCTACAACTCTGGCCGTAGATCTGTGTGTCTTAGATCTAGAAGGACATGGAGGTGTTGGTGGATGAGAAGCTCACCATGAGCTGGCACTGTGTGCTCGCAGCCCAGAAATCCAGCCAGATGATGAGCTGCATCAAAAGAATTGGGACCAGCAGGTCGAGGGACATCATTCTGCCCCTCTAATTCTCTGTAAAACCTCACCTGGAGCCCTGCGTTCAGCTCTGGAATCCTCAGCCCAGGAAGGACATGGATGTGTTGAAGCTAGTCCAGAGGAGGCCACAAAGATGATTCGAGGGCTGGAGCATCTGCCATACAAGCACAGCTGGGAAAGCTGGGCTTGTTCATCCTGGAGAAGAGAAGGCTCTGGGAGACCTCACAGCAGCCTTTCAGTACTTCAAGGGGCTCCAGGAATGCTGGGGAGGGCCTCTTGATCAGGGAGTGCAGGGATAGGTTGAGGGGGAATGGTTTGAAGCTGGAAGAGAGGAGACGTAAATGACATATTAGGAAGAAATACATTCCTGTGAGGGTGGTGAGGCACTGGAACAGGTTGCCCTGAGAAATCCCGGATGCCCCATCCCTGGAGGTGTTCAAGGCCAGGTTAGATGGGGCTTTGAATACCTGGACCCGGTGGAAGGTGTCCCTGCCCATGGCAGGGGGTTGGAAGTGGATGATCTTTGAGGTTCCTCCCAACCTAAACCATTCTATGTTCTGTGGCCCTTTTTCTAAGAGAAAGCCACGCAGTTTTTGTAGCTCAGTAGAGATGTCAGGATGCTGGTAGTACCCACAGTGGCAAAATCTTATTAGCTTAACTTTACATGTGTCTTGTTTGCATTTTTCTTGAGTAGATCAAGCTGTTATTTGTTACTTTTAAAAATCTCTTGAAGGTATATATTGAAGTATTGAAACATTATATTATTTGAAATTCACTCGAAGTTCATACATGGCGTAACAGTGAAAGCAGGAGGCTCCTCAGCAGCATTTCTAGCAGATCTGAGTAACCGCGCTGAAAACAGACTTAATAGCTGGAATTTGTGGCATCTGCTGCGATGTGCTTCAGCTCCAAATGTTGAAATTTAATGCATGTATGCTCTAAATTTAGGATATTTGGAAACTGAAGGAGTTTGAACCTTACCAATTAAGTCCAAATGTCAGAATCCCATCGTTAAGCAGTTAGGCCTGCCATTTGGAATGGTTTGAGTTGGAAAGGACCTTAAATATCATCTGATTCAAATCTCCCTGCCATGGGCAGAGACACCTCCCACTGGATCAGGCTGCCCAAGGCTCCATCCAACCTGGCCTTTGTAGTGCTACTCAGCTTCATTGATATCAGTTGATTTGACGATAAAAATCATGAGATAAAGCATTAAAAAAGTTTGAAATTAGGAGATTTCACAATAAAAACACCAAACGAAAGAGTGAGGGGATTTCTAGTCTGGCAGAGGAGGACTGACTCCATCACAACAGTGGTTTTCGTTACATTCAGGACACTTCTGTTGCTTGTATTTCTCATATCTATACACGGCACTATTTATTTAATTACCTAAGGCAAAATGCAAACAGATAACTCCTCGCGCTTTCCAGTAAAAACCAGAAACATATTCATTTACCACTGTTTCCAAACATCTTTGGATGAAATAGATCTCTTTCTTCATTTCTGCCCAGCAGCTCTTTTCAATATTTTAAGACAAGAACTGAGGAACAAAACAGAAGCTTCTTGAAGATAAAGGTGAAACGTGTTCATCAAGCAGCTTGCCGTTAGGACAAAGTGGTGTTCTCTTGCAACATAACAATTAGAAAGATGCTGTGCTGTTATCTATTGCATCCAGCAGTGATGTTACTCCTCCTTCTAATCTTTCATTAACGACAGATCTTATGTGTCTTACCTGGCGCTGACTTAGAAGACTACTGCCTATTCATTCACAAATATTACACCCTGCGGGTTTGATTGCCTTTTATTCAAGAAAACAGACTGTTAAATTTTGGCTGTTGAGACCTTCTGTGATTGTAATACAGCAACCTGAACCTGGCTTACATAATTACACTATTGGGCACATGATTTTAGTGCACGCATTAGGTTATTGTACCTAAGAGAGCTCTAAAATCAGTTCTTTTCATCTGCGTGTATCAGTATGATCCTCATGCCTTCCTTCTGGATTAGTTATTGGAACTTTTTAGGTTCCAGGGATGTGAATAGCCAAAAAATTACTTAGATTTTCATTAAGAAAACACTGACGTCGGCATCAGGCGAGACTGACGTTAGGAGAAGGCCGTGCTCACAGCAGCGTGACATGGCACAGAAGTTTTAACATCAGTCAAGACATTAGAAAAATAGAAGTTTCATCAACTCTACTTTAAAAAGAATCGTAGAACGGTTTAGGTTGGAAGGGACATTAAATATCCAGTTCCACCCACCTGCCACAGGCAGAGGCACCATCCACTGAATCAGGATGCTCATCTTTTAACCTTGAAACATTTAGCCTGTAGATAGCGTTATTTTGTGTTTGAAAATTCCCTTTGTGAAGTATTAATTAGTTTTTGGCTTGTGCTGTAAGGCAAATGGGAAACGTTTCCCTATTTATTGTGGAAACCTCTTTGCTTCGGTGAGGATTGTCTTTGTTTAGCTGAACAAACTTCTGCAGTTATGATTAATTAAAGGTTTTCAGCATTCCAGAACTGCACGAAAATATTTATCTTTCTGTCTCTTTGTTCGCACAGTTGTAACTTGGGCTCAATTTCCATAATCATGGCAATGCTCTGCCTGCAGGATTTTACAGCTGGGCCCTGGAAATTAGTTCAGTGATGGAATCTGGTGGATTGGTTTTGGCTTGAGAAGCAGCATATGTTTTTAACATACGCATGTTAGCAAATCAGATTGAAGTCAGAACTAAGAGGTCTATTATCTCCATCCTGCTAGGACTTTGGGGAATTAAATACGAAGGGCTAAAAAGGGTGAGTCTCAGAAAATGGGTGGTGAAGAGCTGCACTGACCCCAGATAAAAGGTGTTGAAGGCCAGGTTGGATGGGGCTTTGAGCAACCTGATCCAGTGGGAGGTGTCCCTGCCCATGGCAGAGGGTGGAACTGGATGGGCTTTAAGATCCCTTCCAACCTAAAGCATTTTATGATTCTAGGAAATCTTCTTGCAGATAGCACTGGTTCCTTTTAGTTTGCCAGCGTAGCTGCTGGAATGAAACATAGGAGTTACCTCTTGATGTTCCCACCCACAGAATCGAGGCTAATCCAAGAACAGCAGACAGCCCATTCTGGCTCGCCGCCTGTGTTTATCTCTCCCTATTGCATAGCATGCTGTTACAGGCTCATTTCTATAATGCATGTAGTTTGTATTCGCCTCCTGCTCCAAAATGTTCTCCTTTGCAAGCGGAATCGTCGCACGTGGCAAGGTTTCCTCGGTCAGTCCCCTGGGTCCTGGGTACCAGGTCTCCTTCGCACGTCAAACCGGTTGAGGAGGGAACAAAACATGCCAACCGCTTCTTTTCTGTTAGCCAGTGATGCTAACTAATATGAATAAATCAGTAGTTTTTAAAATAAGGATGTGAAGGGACGTGTTAAGATTTTCCATGTGAGTTTATTTTGAAGGACAGCTAGAACTTTGAGACAGTTTCAGACCTGCTGTGGAACTCAGCACAAGTACATTTGAGCTTCTAGAAGCTTAAATTGTAAAAGCAAACCTGAGAGACGGCAATTTCTGAGGGAATGTGGATGGGAAGGGTCTTTTCTGCCAGTCTGAGGGGCAGCATGAGGTGTGTTCCCACCACAGGTGTCCAGCAGATGCAAGCACTGCTTTCTTCAGGGCTGCTGTTGTGAAAGGGCTGGGCCATGGGTAGATCTTGTCCAGAAAGCGCTTTGTGTTATAAAATGGAAAGCATACAAGTCAGGGAATTATAGAATCATACAATGGTTTGGGTCAGAAGGGACCTCAAAGCCCATCCAGTTCCAATCCCCCTGCCATGGGCAGGGACACCTTGGATCAGCTCCAAGCCTCATCCAACTCTCAATCTCCTCTTTTTCAACTTAAAACTGTTCCCCTTGTCCTGTCCCTGCGCTCCCTGGTCAAGAGCCCCTTTCAGTCCTGGAAGCTGCGCTAAGGTCTCCCTGGAGCCTTCTCTTCTCCAGGCTGAACAACCCCAACCCTTTCAGCCTGTCCTCACGGGGGAAGCGCTCCGGCCCTTGGATCGTCTTTTTATTAGAGGTGGGAAAGGCTTAACAGATGTGATGCGAATGACCTGACCAGAGCCACCGCTCTGTGTTGGGAAGTGACTGTGTCTCAGTGATGATATGAGGATGCTCTCAAACGATTAGACATGGGATTTGAGACCCAGGTCCTTCAAGGGAGATCTGTAGAATTGACCTCTGTGAGTCTGGTCATACAAGTTGACAGACAAGTCACCAGCAAGTGGTGTTTTCTGTGTCTAGTTCCACAGATGTAACAGCAAGTCAGTCCTTGAACTTGCATCTGGTCTTCTTGCAAGTGATTTAAACATACAGCTGCATATTAATTGGGGTCAAGACTGCAGTTAGGTCCGGAGTCACGCTAGAATAATTCATCTCCCAGATTGTTTGCAGTAGTTTTCAGCTGATGGAGAATTTTAGGATGTCAAGGAGTTGAGAGGAGGAAGAGAAGCATGATCAGTGGTTTCCCTTCCTCCACGCTTCCTCTGTGGAGGTGGCTACTCGCCATGGCCAGTAGGGATCAAACAGCTCGGGGGAGGCAGATGGAAGTCAGTCACGACCCAGACCACATAACTATGACCATATTGTTGTACGTAAATCTATTGTGTATATCTATCTGACTCTTATCATCAACTATATACAATTTAAGCTGCTTCTAATTAATTTCTGTCTGTCTAGAAACCAAGAGTTCCTTCTGCCGCAGCATCCAGATGTTACAAATATGTTTTTCTAATGAGACACATGGCATATTCCAGAGCAGCACAAGCACTGAAAATGGAATCTTTCCCCTGTTGTAAAAAGAAAGTTTGTAAAATGTGATTATAATAAATAAAACACAGACTTGAGGGGCTTTTTTAAGATTTGTAGCAAGTTCCTAATGATTACTTCGTGGGGTTTCTTAGTGAGCTTGAATTTAGTTTTTACTCTGATTTGCACTTAACGCAAAGTAAAATCGGTCTGATGCTGAGCCTTATTTCTAAGTGCGGTTTGCAGGCAGGGGTGGAAAAGGGGAGATTCCTGTCTGTGGTTGCTAAGAAAGTTCAGGGCTGCCAGTTCTAGATTTAAACTATTCTTATACCAATGGATATTCTATGAGCAAAGGAAACTGTGAATGCAGATTCAGTGGAGAAAGGATCCCAATAAATCTAATGTTATCCAGATGTTTTTCATTCCGTTAGTGACTGAAGGATAAGTCGCTGAACTGTGGCAGTTAGTGTCATGGCATATCCAAGCCAAGACCATAGTAACTTGATAATGATCAACTCAAAGCTGAGAACTCTTCATCTTCTAAGATGCGAGCCAGTCACTGCTTCAACTGAACACAGAGGAAAACTTACTTTTTTTGGCCAGTTGGTGAGATTAAATCTCTTCTTCCCTGTCTGGGAAGATCTGGGACTGTCTGCTTTGAAAGACGTGGCATTTGTTGAGCTTGACCCTTGGATCAGATCCCGCATGGTAATTCCTAGCTTTTCTCTGTAAACATGGGAGGTTTTTTTACAAATGCAGTAGAGTATTTTGAATCCAAAAGGAATGGCTCCTGGCTTCAGCTGGTTGTATTTTAGAGCAAAGATTTTGTGTTTTTCTAGATCATAATTTCTGTTGTTATTTTATTCACATATAATTACATACTCAGAGACTTTTATTTTTCCTCTTGGAGAGGGGTTTAGTATTTGAGAATCCACTGTTTTCCCCATTAATGTGATATGGCTTAGATTTTGGATACCCTTGCCTCAGAGTCTTTTCCCTTCTCTAGTTAATGAGATTTCACTCTGGTTTTGTTCTGACTGTTGCCATCTTGGGAGTTTTTCCATCTTGGTGTAAAGTTTCAAACAACTTCTTCTAGCCACCTTCCTACACAATTCATCATTCTGTTGCAAATTAGGCTTATTCCCACCTTTTCCCCCTCTGTGTGGTTCTGCTTCTTGGATATGGGTATCCCAGAACGTGTAGTGAGGAGTCTTGAAGAGCAATGGGAAAGCTTGCTTGGCTTATCTGCACTCTGGCTGGCATTCCCAGTATCTCTGCTGCTCGCATTACTCCCTTCTCTGTGTGCACACATGTGACTTTTAAGCGTATTCCTTTTAAAAAACAAATTGAAATGGAACAGGTGAGACTGAACTGCAGCTTTTTATAGCTGTTTATAACTTGCCTTGTGTTAGTGACTTTCAGCTCGGTCATTTTAGGGTAGAATGGGACTGAACCCTAGAATTTGGTTCCAGCATTAAACCCAAACATGAGCTTACTGAAGTAGGGGCGCACACTCTCCTGGGTGAAAAACTGATTGAATGACCGGGCCCAGAGGGTGGTGGGAAATGGAGTTAAATCCAGCTGGAGGCCAGTTACAAGTGGGGTTCCCCAGGGCTCAGTGCTGGGTCCAGTCCTGTTTAATGTCTTTATCAACGACCTGGATGAAGGCATCAAGTGCTCCCTTAGCAAGTTTGCAGATGACACCAAGCTGGGTGGAAGTGTGGATCTGCTGGAGGGTCGGGATGCTCTGCAAAGGGACCTGAACAGGCTGGACTGCTGGGCTGAGACCAACGGCATGAGGTTTAACAAGGCCAAATGCCGGGTCCTGCACTTGGGGCACAACAACCCTAAGCAGAGGTACAAACTAGGAGAGACCTGGCTGGAAAGCTGCCAGGAGGAGAAGGACCTGGGGGTGTTGGTTGACAACCGACTGAACATGAGCCAGCAGGGGCCCAGGTGGCCAAAAAAGCCAATGGCATCTTGGCTTGTATCAGGAACGGTGTGACCAGCAGGTCCAGGGAGGTTATTCTCCCTCCGTACTCGGCACTGGTGAGACCGCACCTCGAGTCCTGTGTTCAGTTCTGGGCCCCTCACCACAAGAAGGATGTTGAGGCTCTGGAGCGAGTCCAGAGAAGAGCAACAAAGCTGGTGAAGGGGCTGGAGAACAGGCCTTATGAGGAGCGACTGAGAGAGCTGGGGTTGTTCAGCCTGGAGAAGAGGAGGCTGAGGGGAGACCTTATTACTCTCTACAACTACCTGAGGGGAGGTTGTGGAGAGGAGGGAGCTGGGCTCTTCTCCCAAGGGACAGGGGACAGGACGAGAGGGAATGGCCTCAAGCTCTGCCAGGGGAGATTTAGGCTTGAGATTAGGAAAAAGTTCTTCACGGAGTGGGTGGTTAGGCATTGGAAGGGTCTGCCAAGGGAGGTGGTTGAGTCACCGTCCCTGGAGGTGTTTAAGGTGAGGGTGGATGAGGTACTTAGGGGCATGATTTAGGGATTGGTGGGAATGGTTGTACTCGACGATCCAGTAGGTCTCTTCCAACCTGGTTATTCTGTGGTTCTGTGATTCTGTGAATGGAAAGCCTTTCTTTTTTTTCAGTCCTTTGTGGAAAACACAATGATCTCTAAAGATCTGGGATTATTCTCTGCACATGAGCTCCTGTATAGTTTCAGTAATTCAAATGTGGGAGAGTTATCATGACCCACCCTACTCTGACCATAAGTATTCTGATATTTATGCAGGGTTTGCGATGCGCGGGTTTGAAATATTAGCAGGTGAAGGGAAGAGAAAGCTTGTTCAGTCAAACCATTTAGAAGACTCTTTGACAGTATGGATGGAAGACTGTCTATTCCATGTATGTCCCAACCAGCTCAGACTGCCAGAAGAGAGACCGATTTTGCTGTCTCACCTGCTTCCATTAGGACAATATTTTCCTTCCTGCTTTAGAAGAAGAAGGTACTTGTTCAGAAGAACAAGGGGTTTCTTTCTTGATGGCGCAGTCGCTGTTGGCTCCCTCTTTGTTTTGCTGTGGCAAAACTGTAGGCAGTGGAAAATAGCACAGGAGGAGAAGAGAGGTGGCTGCCAGGAAGATGTCCTCCTCCTCACCTTGCTCCTCCTTTCTTCAGTCACTGGAGCCTCCTGGGGACACAGGCAGATGGAAGAGTTTGATAGCATGGCTGTTTCTTTTGGGAAGACCTACTGCTTCCGCATGAGAGAGCAGGCAGTCCTCACCTCTCAAAGTCCAGCTCCAAGTGTATTGTCTGAGCATTCAAGGCAGAGGAAGGATGGCAGAACTTTCTAACTCCTGCGGAGGTCTTTCCTCTTTTTACATACAATTAACTTCCATCTGCCAAAAATGCCTTGGCCTCAAGGCTCTTAAAAACTCTCAGAAGAGCCCACTTTGGAGATTGGTTTCTTTGTGATGCATGAGTTAACTGAATGTCTGTGATCCCATAGCACGTCCTCAAGGACTGCCCACATGATCTCCGCATGCCAGTCATGTCCCAGGCCATTCCCATCAAATGAGTGTAGTACATTTGCCAGGAAACAGTTACAACTTGCTTTAAATTCTCTGCCAAGCGCTGCTGCCACTATCCTTTCTGGTTATGTCAAAATAAAATAACATGTTGTAGTTCAAATGAGGGGAAAAATCCCACCGTAGAGTCCATTTTTAATCAGAGCACACCTCACCCAGCTCCAACCTTGGGAATCGTGGAGAAAATTTAAAAGAACCTATGGATAAAGTATTGACAGCACATGACCTGGAGGAGAAAAGGCTCTAGAGAGATGTTATAGCAGCTTTCCAGTACTGAAAGGGGGCTTATATGAAGGTTGGGGAGGGGATCTTTATCAGGGAGTGCTGGGATGGGGAATGGTTTTAAGCGTAAAGAAGGGAGATGTAGATGAGATCTTGGAAAGAAATGTTTTCCTCTGAGGATGGGGAGGCTCTGGAGCAAGTTGCCCAGAGAAGTCACGGCTGCCCCATCCCTGGGGGTGTTCAAGGCCAGGTTGGATGGGGCTTTGGGCAGCCTGATCCAGTGGGACGTGTCCCTGGCCATGGCAGGGCAGTTGGAACCAGATGATCTTTAAGGTCCTTCCCAACCCAAACCATTCTATGACCATATCAGACATTCCTATCATTCTTTACAAGGTGCATAGTAGGTGAGCAGTGCCTATTTTACACTCTACTGCTGTGTGCTTTCTCAATTTACATGTAGCATCACTCAAAGACAACTTCATGGCCAGAAACTGAACAAAGCACTGGTGACATTCTTCACAGAAATCAGAGTCAATGTCCCTAGTGAACTACTGCTGCAAGTATGACAGTTTCCCAGGGCTAGATCACTTCATGTGCAGGATTTAATGAGCTGCCAAATGCTTCTAAATGTCAGAAAGTCCAGAGGAAAATGTACAGTACAGAACATGGCACAGACAGAAATTAATTCTTTAGCTCGCAGCACCTCTCAGTTAATTTTCCATGAAGGTTTTTCCCCTTCCCCTCCTCCAGTGTGTTTCAGACTGTGAAATGATCTGTGTTTCCCTAGAGGCAGAGAGACACTCAGGTGAAGGGCCGCAGGGATGATAATTGCATTATTTTCTAGAAAATGAATAATTGCATTTGTTTTCTTAGAGCAATGCAACCCAATGCAGACATTTCATTCAGCTGAACTCTTCCTTTCTACTCAGATCATGGGATAATACTGCCTATCTGATGTGGTGTCAGCGTGCAGAGGCGCACGGAGCTGTTCCCACGAGCATGCCCAGAAAGAAAGTAGTTGGATAAAAGAAGAGAGTGTGTGTATCGGAAAGTAGAATAGAAAGCCCATCCTCAAGCTAGAAATTTTCAAGAGAAGTAAAGCTGTTACAGCAAAATAGAGACTGAAATCATTGTAGACATTCTTGGTAGAATAATGATTTTTCCAGCTTGCGTGTGACTGGTGGGGTCGGGACAAATTAAGATAGAAGTATGAGGAAAGCATCCTTCCTAGTATTTCTTTTTGCAAGCCAAAGCCTGCTGTTCTTTGGGCACAGGGTAGCGAGGCAGTCTATTGAGCTGTGAGTTCTAAAGCCTTTGGAAAAATCTGAGAGTAAACATTAAAAAAACCTCCTTCTTCCCGTTCTTCCCAAGCCAGGTTTTCCACATTGAAGGTCTGCCTGGGCACGCAGGCCATTTATAACCCTGGCACATGTGAGTTCTTTACAGAGTGGAAATTTCTTCATGATACGTGTTGTTTCTGGTGCAGATTCCATGGTAGTTCCAATCGACTGGCCACGCTCTCGTGCTGCCCGGCGCAGTGTGTCACAGTGACCAGGGTTCGGCTGACTACCTGATAATATGTTCAGAACTATGCTGGATCAACATCTCTCTCTGTCCAGCAACGTTCCCACCATGCAAGTGTCAGGGAAGCTGTAATGTGGTCCAAATAGCTTGTCTACCCCAAAAGGTGGGAGATACTGTCACTGTAAGATGAGTTTTTCCGTTGCTCTTGAGGTATTCATCCCATCTTGGGAGTTTCAGGTCCTGTACTAGAGGCTCTGCTGAGTACTTAGAAAGTCTAAATAGTTAATTTAGGCTCCTCTCTTAAGTGCTTGAATTTAAAAGGTGTAAACGCCTCTTTTGTAGACCAGGTAAGGGTTGGAGTTCTCTGGAAGGGACTATTGAAAGGCATCTTCCAAACGCCTGTTGGACTGGATTGCTGCTCTTCGTTAACTCTGAATTGGCTATGTTGGAGGGATTCATCCCATCCCATGAGTCTGGAACAAATTAGAAAGCCTAAACAGGCTGGGAAATTCGACCTGGACTTCATGGAAGTCTTTCAACTGATGAGCTGCTGGGTAATTTTCAAAGTAATGAATGTAGCAGCCCTGATATTTTGGTTGTTGGGCATAGAATTAAGCTGGTAGAGTCAGTAAGTAGATCTCCTGCTAAAAACACCCTTGTATTGGTGATGCAGGATTGATCAGATGCTTCAAAGGACCCCTGACTTCATTGATGCTGCTTCCAGCTTAGAAGAGCAGGAGCAGAGTGAAAAACAGTGTCCCTTTTTTTTGAAAAAGAGACATTGGCAGCGCTTTAGAGTGCACCTTGCAACTGGCAATATGGAAACAGGTGGCATGTATTTTACAGAGTAGAGTTATTCCACCCTGAAGGATGTTTGAAGTCATACAAAGGTAGTTCTGCTTGCAAATTCCATTACTGATAAATGGTTTCTAAGGGATTGATGCTGCTTACTCTTATTGTGCTTGCACATGTGTGCATCACACATACCTGCACTGCTTTGAAAATGCCTATCAGGGCTTCAGCTCCTTTTATTAATGCCAAAATATTTTTTTAATTTTCTGATTTGTATCCCTTTTTTCTCCAAAATTTGTAAAGGAATTTGTACCTTCTTCCCTCAGTTGTTTTCTTTTGAATGATTCAAAGAAAAGGGTTTTGGTTTTTTTTCCAGTGTTAATAAATTCATTACTGGAAACAGGAAAGGTGTTCCAATTACAGCTGGTCCGAGTCTGCCACCAGGATGGACGTATCCTTGGAAAAAGGGTAAAATAAGAGATCAGTCTGGCAGTATATTTAGAGGATGGATGAGGTATGCTGTGTATGGAAGTATTATGGTACCTATTTGTTACTGTGTAATCTCAGTACTGCATTCATTCTTTAGCAGCAATAAAGGGGGACTCTTCATAAGCTAGTCCAGAATGGCTGTTGTTGGTATTGTTATTACCTTATTTATATTCCTTTATTGCCTTGCAACCTTTCCTATCAAATAAAACCTCACTGTGTTGGATGCTGTACAAATTAGAAACAGATAAATTGCCTTCCCACAAATTGCTTGCCGTTTAAGTAATGTTGTACATTTATTCTTCCTCAGAGATGCCTGCGTGCTAGTTGGTGTCTTTTTGATTCTACTCATTCCTCCCTAGCAGAACAGTTTGCATTAAAACGTAGCTGCATCAATTCACATTAAACCGTAGCTGCATCAGTTCTGCTGCGGTCTAGAGTGTCAGTGGTACAGAAATAGAGGTCTGAAGGATGTGAAAAGTCATCGGATAGTAGTAATCTTACAAAGTTCAACGGAGGTAGTACTGAATTTGGCTGGTTTATTGAAAGTTTCAAAAAATCGAGTATTTTTGGTGTTACCAAGTAAGCCGTGGAGCAGCCTGTAAGTATGGATTGTTTAGAACAACAGACACAATTATTATATGTGCTGCACCCCTGGATGAGAACCTCCTGACCCAAAATGAAGCATTGGCTGCTTGAGCGAGGGGGGCTGACCGATAGCTGATAAGGGTAGAAGCAGATCCCATCTGTTCAGTCTGACCCTACATCCCACAGAGTGGTAAAATATATTGCAGGAAACCAGCGTGTCCCAGCGTGACCCCAGGAAGCAGTTTGATAACCAAGCCTGCGCGGTTCCCATTCCTTCCACCCATCGTGAGCTGCCAGTCTTGCCAAGCGCAGGGACAGAGTCCTGTGCGGGTTTTACCCACGCCAGCCTCCCACAAGCACACCCAGGGACTGCTCAATGAGTTGTGCTTTTGCCTCTCAGTACAAGGTAGTGTTAACTATGATGTATTTCTTCCCTTCTTTGCACAGACCCTTCATGCTCCTGCCGCCTCTGATGGAATGGATGCGAGTGGCCATCACCTACGCTGAGCACCGGCGCAGTTTAACGGTTGACAGTGACGATATCAGGCAGACAGCCAGACTGCTCTTACCTGGACTGGACTGCGAGCCCCGGCAGCTAAAGTAGGTGGACTCTATAAAGTACTTTATAAGCAGCTAAAGGAATTGTCACTGCATACAATATTCTCCTTACTGTATTTCACAGGAGCCAGATCTCAAAATACTGCACAGGCAAGACGTGTTACAGTATTCCCAAAAATGAAGAAACTTTGGCCTAACAATGCAGCTGGGGTAGAAAGACTTTGTCTTGCGAAAAGTTATATAGGAAGAATGAGATAGAAAAGGATTGAAACACAAGTATTCAGGGGTTTTATGCCGAGATTATTTTTTGCATCAGTACCTTTTAAAATCCTCCCCATATTGAACAGGGATTTATAATTAGCTTGGTTCATTAGCACATCATAGGTGATTTCATAGAATCACTAGGTTGGAAAAGATCCATTGGATCATCGAGTCCAACCATCCCCATCAATCACTAACCCATGTCCCTCAGCACCTCGTCCACCCGTCCCTTAAACCCCTCCAGGGAAGGGGACTCAACCAACTCCCTGGCAGCCTCTGCCACTGCCCAATTACTCTTTCTGTGAAAAATTTTTTCCTAATGTTCAGCCTAAACCTCCCCTGGCAGAGCTTGAGGCCATTCCCTCTCGTCCTGTCCCCTGTCACTTGGGAGAAGAGCCCAGCTCCCTCCTCTCCACAACTTCCTTTTAGGTAGTTGTAGAGAGCAATGAGGTCTCCCCTCAGCCTCCTCTTCCTAATATCTAATCTAAATCTCCCCTCCTTCAGCCTAAAACCATTCCCCCTCGTCCTCTCCCTGCACTCCCTGATAAACAGCCCCTCTCCAGGTCAGCCCAGGAAAAGATAAAAATGAACCATTACTCTTAGAATTATTTTTCATGAACAGTAAACGCAACAAGAGGCTTTTAGTAAGGAGTCTTTGGATCTGGTTATGTTGCTTTTTACCTTTTCCTTCTGGCAGCCAGAAGATTCCTGCTTTTTGCTACAACTCTTGTCTTCCCGTTTGTGTATTGGAAGGTCATTCTTATTCCCCTCAAATTCAAATTCCCTGACAGCTGGACTTGATGAACTTAGAGGTCTTTTCCAACCTTAATGATTCTATGATTCTAAGGGGTAGCTGAATAGTTGGCAAGAATGCTGGTGCGATGAGGTGACTGCTCCATCAGCTGCAGCTGACTACTGGTCGTCTTCTCAGCTCTCGGTTCCTGCCGTTCTCCTGAGAGGTGGTACTTGACCCACTGAGGATGCTGCTGTTTTTCTGAAAGTGAAGTTAAATGGGTGATCCTCAGCAGTTATTTAAGCTCTTTGGCCTCAGGCTGGAAGGGAGCAGCTCAACTTGGACTTGGCATCCCCAAAGCAGGAGTTGCACACTTATTCCTGGCACGTTTTCCTTTCCCTTTTCTCTGCCAGAGTGCGTTGTTGGACTCGGTGATCTCACAGGTCTTTTCCAACCTAAACGACTCTGCGTGCCCTGTGTCAAAACACAGGCTGCTCTGCCTTACGTGTGGATGGTAGGTGCTCCTGTAGGCAACTTAATCTGGACTAAACTAATTTCACAGATGTGCCTAATGCTTGCCAAAGCCCTTGAAATTCTTTGATGAACAGAAGACTAACTGAGCCACAAGTACTTCCAGCCAGCTTCATGGTTTTCCTTTCAGTCTCTCCTTTAGAAAGCCTTTTGATTTCAAAACTGAATCCAAACCTTCTGCTTCAAAGGCATCCTGTTCTGTCTCTGCGCTGGTTTTTTGTGCACATTAACGTCCAAAGCACGGGTAGTCCTTTAATTTATGGATCATACACCTTATAAAAAAATAAATATAAGAAGTGGATTTGGGTGTTTGATTTTGCAGCTGGTGTGAGCTAAAACACTTGGATACAGCCTTTGTGGAAATGGGGTTCATCTCAGGAGCGTATAATACTGCTATGAAATGAAGGTCTAGGTAGAAACCCGGGAGGTTCAAAATAATGTAAGCAATAAATAAAGTGAGGAACAGGTATTAAGGGCCTCAGCCACACTAAGTGGGATATTCTGGCATAAGATAATTGTTGGGTTGTTGTTCATCCTGGAGAAGAGAAGACTCTGGGGACACCTCCTAGAAGCCTTCCAGGGGCTCCAGAAAAGCCGGGGAGAGGCTCTTGATCAGGGAGTGCAGGGACAGGATGAAGGGAAACGGTTAAGTTGGAATAAGTGAGATTTAGGTGAGATCTTGGGAAGAAATATTTTCCTGTGAGGCTGGCGAGGCCCATGGCACAGGTTGCCCAGAGAAGTCGTGGCTGCCCCATCCTTGGAGGTGCTCGAGGCCAGCTAGGATGAGGCTTTGAACAACCTGTTCCAGTGGGAAGTGTCCCTGCCCATGGCAGGGGCGTTAGATCTGGATGAGCTTTAAGATCCCTTCCAAGCAAAACTATCCTGTGATTCTGTGATCATCTTTGAAGTAGAGGGCAAAAATCGAACTTAGGCTTGCTCAGGTCTTTGCTCTGAAATGTATTCCGTAAGTTTTATTTTCAGAGGTCTGAGGATGCTCTGTGATGTGTGGGAGGAGAGAGATGTGTGCCTTTTGCCTCATGAAAGATTTAAACTAACAGATAAAACTATGAGGAGAGAGCAGTGCCTTGTTTCCAGTGTCCATTGACTGATCCTTTAGAGCAGTCCTTTGCATTTAGCCATTACAGCACCTTTCAGGGAAAAGCGAATCTTGGAACTGAAGCCAAATTTATCCCTAGCTTTGTTGTGTGACTAGAGGCAAATTGCAGCTCGCTTTTCCTCATGATGCGCAAGCTAAAAGTCATTTAATGATAGTTCCTTGCAGTGGTGATGTATCAGGTAGGGTATGTTGAAATCCCTGAAAGAGAAGTTGTGCAGGAGAACAAAGTGTAATTTGCATAACCTGAAATTCAGACCACTAATATCTACTCTTTGACAGAGGCTGCTTGGGCAGCAATTGTCTTCCACAACAACTGCTTGTGTCTTAGAGGAGGAAGCCTTCCAATAGATTGCTGTCAGTTTGTGTTTGCCAGACAATTCTTCAACATGCTCAGTAGTCACTTAAATGATAATATAATGCTGGACTGCGAAGAACTGTGTTTCTTTTCCACCTACTTAAATATAAATGTTGGGATTTTAGTATTAAGTTATTATCACAGGCTGGTTTCTTTTATCATTATTACTTTTTCCTCACTGCAGTCCAAGTTTAAATCAGTCACTACCGGTATTTAAAGTAGGAGTTGCTGCTCATGAAATTCAGAGAGCACACCGGGCTCCTGCTCCCTCTTCAAGCTCTCCCTTCCCAAAGCAGGAGCTCAACCCTATCCCTTTCCTTGCTCTCTGGGCACTGATGTCTCTCAGTCCAGTAGTTCAGTTCATCCCCTGGGCACAGCTCAGTGTATATGGAAGCTGCTCTCTGGGTGACTCCAGGAGCAAAGGCTTTACCCTCAGAAGCGTGCAAGTGTTGGCCTTTCCTCTCCACAGGAAAACAACTCGCACATGGAAATCCTGCTGTGGTTACAGCTGCTGCACAGCAGTTGTGTGTGTGTGAGCTTTCCTCCCCCAGCTCTGGTAGGATGCTCTAACTTCTCTCACATCCAAAAGAGCGAGCTGCTTTGCATCTATCCTAGAGGAGCACGCTGCCAAACCACCTCAAGCCAACAGCGAGCGTGCCGTAACTTTTGCACGGGCTGAGCCTGCAGCTCCCCAGGAGTAAAGCTTACAAATTCTGACTTCAGATTCTTGCGCCTTGAACTGGGCTTCCAACAGCTTCACTCCAAGGTCTCCAGCCCACATTTGCTCCGGGTTTCTTTAACACCTCTGTGCCACCGTTTTAGGTTGCGGATTGCTCTGCAGGACTCATCAGTGAATTGTCCAAGCATGACCCCTGTTCCAACAGTGCCTGTAAAAACCAAAACAGAAACAATGTCCAAAGACTGGTACCATTCCTTCAAAAACTTTTGTTTTCCGAGGTTCATTAGATTTCATTTTTTTGCATTTTCTCCTTCTTCTTACTATACAAAGTCATGTATGATCTACGTAATATCATAGCATCATGATTGGAATAATCTCCCCAGGGATGTGATAGATTCTTCTACACTGGCTACTTCTAAGGCTGAGCTTGACAGGGTGCTGGGCCATCTCATTTAAACTATAGATCACCTAAAAAGTTTGGACCAGATGATCCTTGAAGTCCCCTCTAACCTGGCATTCTATGATACCAGTTACCACAACAGAACAAGATTATGAATCCTAACAGCCTAGGATTTATGGATGTCTAGTGTTAAGCCTCTTGCCTCACTGTCCTCTGTGTTCTGTAATGTGTGCATCCTAATTTAGTATCTGGGTGCTTCAGAGGTCTCATCTCCTGATGCACTTGGCTGCCTTGGGGACACATTTTGTTTGCAGATGTGTCCGCAAAGACCTACTGACTCCAAGACTGTCACTTTGCTTCCCTGCTGACTGTTCCCCAGACCATACCCTGATGTAGTTCCTTTCTGAAAGCACCTCTGGTAAGATGTTGGTTTCCCCTTGGACAATGTGACTGGTCACCAGGCTGCAGAGGAATCTTAGCTCAGCATCTTGTTAGTAGCATCTGCTCACCATTTGTCAACCACCACCAATGGAAGTTCAGAAGCATAAAAAATGACCTGCGGAATTAAATTGTGAAGAAGATCCATCTTCAGTCTTCTATGTGAAGCGATGAGTGTTTTTCTTATCTAGCAGGCCATACAACATTCCCAGAAGAGGTTAGCCCTGTTGAAAGGATCTTATTTTTCAAAGGAACTTGGCAGGCTGATATCTCCCTCACTGAGAGTTTGCACAAGAGCCTGTAGTGAAAACCAGACAGCTAGTAGAGAAGGCATTCACCCCGAAATAACATCAAAGGGCTGACCTTATCGTTGCCCAACTAAGATAGGAGACACCTCCAACTCGGCGGTGTTTCTTCAGAGAAGGAGATACACTTCCAGGTTTGGAATTCAGAAATCTCTGCGCAGATAGCCAGAGGGTTTACAGTAATCTCTGGGCTCCTTCCAAATGAGATAAAGGTCGTTTTATAGTCATCTGAAGGATAAGGATTTATTAGAGCCTCATAGAATCACTGACATGCTTCCTTTTATTGGAGCGCCGGAAAAGTCGGTAATGCCCCACTACCTAAATTTGATTTCCATTTTTTAAATTTTGATTTTCTTTTCCAGAAAAGAGTAAGGATCATTATCTTCTTTTAGAAATTACTTTTATTTCGAAAGAATAGCTGATAGACAGACAGTGTAATTGTTCCATCCTAGAACTACACTGGTATTTTATTAGAAATACTTTCCACCTTTTTCTCCTCCTTGCAGTATGTCTTTGTATGTGTTCAATGGACTATCCTTCAACAAGCAGGAAAATACAGATACAATATCCAGAATATATACACCTAATTATTTACCTCAGCTGAGGGTTTTTGAGAAGGAGAACTAAGGAAACACGGTTGCTGCAGGTTTGCAGCCTGTAAGAGCAGTCCCACCATAATAACTTCACTGCTGCAGGAACCCTGGTTGCTCAGTGCCCATTACGGGCATATTCCAGCATCTCCTTCGCGTTTTGCAGGATAAGATGTAGCAGGAACGGTAACAGTTCCAGAGCTGCTCTTGTATGGGTGGAAACTATTGCTCATAAACTACTGCTCATGGCAAGGAATAAGGATTTCTTCCTACCTTTCCTTCACAGGAGGTTTCTCTACTTGGACACCATTTTTTTTGTGTAGTGCGTACATGATCTTAGTGTCTTTCCCCAAGAACTAACGTTTCTATCTCCAGTACAAGTGATGTTAGCTGGATTTTCAGAAATGATTACACAGTGGGGAAGGTGTATGACAGGTAAACCCATGAAAATCCGTAGAGCTGATTTCTGCAGGAGACAGGGCTAAAAATAAAAGAACAAATCGAGAAATTATTTTGTCTTTCACAGACCTGAATGCTGCTTTAGTTCGTTCCGGAGACTGGATGCTAAGGCTGCTACTGAAAAATTCCAGCAGGATCTGGGTTTCCGAATGCTGAACTGTGGAAGGACGGATCTGATCAACCAAGCAATCGATGCACTGGGACCTGATGGGGTTAACACCATGGATGATCAGGTATGGCATACAACCACACATGCACAAATTCCATGTTCCTTTCCACGTGGGAAATTAATACTTGAAATCCTAAGTGTTAGTTGCCTCTCTAAAGCTTTGTGAATTCGAGCTTGGGTTTTAGTCTGCAAATGTGTCCCTGGAGTGAATTGTTTCTTTATCAGCTGGAATGTAGGTCTGTTTCTGGCGTGGGCGGTCTCCAACACTGATGGAAGACAGGTTAATGTGCTGGCTGTGGATGGAAACTCTGCCATTGTCTTAATGCTAAAACAATGTCAAAACAAGGTGGTTTTTGCCAGTGACACTCTCTTCTGGTTCAGCAGCCCCAGTCAGGTCTGGGTCAGTGATGAGTGACCAAAAGGCGTTGCTGTCTGATGGCTTTCAGGCGCGGAGTGAGGTTCATGTTGTCAGTACAGTCTGGCATCTAAGAAACAGCACTGAGAACCCCAGTGGCATTGGAATTAGTCGATATTAGCTTTGTTGAAAGCCCATCATGTGTCTGTCTTTCATTTTGACCTGTTCCCTGCTTAGCTATGTTGAACCATAGGGATTTTGTGGTCTGGGGAATCTTTAGCTGCCTGTGCTGTCAGTCCCAGCCAATAACATCAGTCTGTCCTCTGGGGCATCATTCAATGCATTGAATTAGCTTTTAATTAAAAAAAAAAAATCCCAAACCTCCTCCAAATAAACACTCGTTAGAGCTGTCAGAGCAATGAGAATGAGCTGTCGTACTAAACACAGGATTCTAATGCGTGTGGGGTTTTGAAGTCTTGGGTAATAAATGAGCATTAGAAAGACGGTGAAAGAAATTGGATGGGTTGTAGGGAACCTACAGGCATTCGTAAATAATAGAATCATAGACCCACAGAAGCATAGAATCTGTAAGGTTGAAAAAGACTTCTAAGATCATCCAGTCCAACACCACCGTGTGTGCTAAACCATGTTACAAAGTGCAACATCTACACATTTCTTGAACACGTCCAGGGGTGGTGACTCCACCACTTCCCTGGGCAGCCTCTTCCAATGTTTCACCACTCTTTCAGTAAAGAATTCTTTTCCAGTATCCAATCTGAACCTCCCCGGCGCAGTTTGAGGCCATTTCCTCTCATCTTATCCCTTGTTACGTGGGAGAAGAGACCAGCACCTACCTCACTAACCTCCTTTCAGGGAGCTGTAGAGAGCAATGAAGCCCTCAACCTCATCTCCAGGCTCAACAGCCCCAGATCCTTCAGCTGCTCCAGCAGCTCAATGTCTGTCTTATTGCGAGGGGCCCAAAACTCAACCCAGGATTCAAGGTGCAGCCTCACCAGTGCTGAGTGCAGGTGGACGATCCCTTCCTCATTCCTGCTTGCCACACCATTGCTGATAGAAGCCAAGATGCTTTTGGCCTTCTTGGCCACCTGAGCCACTGCCGACTCGTGTTCATCCCCTGTCAACCAGCACCCCCAAGTCCTTAAATGATTCTGGAGTATCCAATCTTTAAGCTAAGCAAGTTTCTTCCTTTATGCTACCAGTCACAGAGAGTTAAATCCAAATCCTAGCAGTGACTCTGCCAGAGCTGGAATACGAAACCAAATCCCTGGGAAAACATAAGCCAAAGCCAGGATACCCTAACTTGGGAAAAACCAACTTGTGCATGGCAACAGGTCTTGGATAGAGCACTTAACGCTGGCATCTGGTAGAGCTTAGTTCATGTATTTTGATTTCTTTTGATCATGATGAGTCGTCTTTCCCTCTGCACAGCAGGGTGGGACTGCAAACAGGCAGGATCATCTCTCACATGACAAGTACAGCAGAAGTTCCTACAACAAACGGAACTGCTGGACTCATTTAACACAGAGACTTTAGATCCAGTTTCAGATTTTGACCACTTCCAGAAAGTGAGCTTGTTCAACGTTGAGGTGTCTTCAGACCCACCTCTGTGTGTACAGAGATATTTTTAGAGAGAATCATAGAATCATAGAATAACCAGGTTGGAAGAGACCCACCGGATCATCGAGTCCAACCATCGAGTCCAACGAGAAGGCCAGGCTGGATGTGCTTTGAGCAACCTAAGCTTTAAGGTCCCATCCAACCCAAACCATTGTATGATTCTATGAATTCAGAACATATCTTCAGGATCTTGAGTTTGGAGCAGAATCTTATATTTGCTTCTCATGGGGACCAAGTAGAATTGTGGTTACACAGGATTTGAGGTGCTTAGGGAAACAATTTCTTCTTCCCTTTGCATACTGAGGAACACCAGGGAATGCAAAGCTGATGTTAGAAATTAAAAGAAAAAGGAAAGGTTAGGTAAGTCTGTACAAACCTGTAGTTCTAGAACTACACTGATGCAGTAAATATAGGCTTGTGCCTGCAGACCCAGGTTTGGAATGCTCGGTAAAGTTTACTTGTCTCTAATGAGAGTGGATCCTCCCAAGTCCTCCTGATTGCTACCCTCCCTGCCCCTGAAACAGCTTTGGAAATGCGTGTAACTGCCTCAAGTGCAGGAAGCTTGGGATTGTGGCTGTTGTCACAAGATGCCTTTGCAGATACAAGGTCAGAACTTCTCTGTGAGAGATGTAATTCTATTTTATGATACATGTCCCTCTCTAAGAAGCTTCATTATTACACAACAAGCAGCAGAGATGCTGCCTGTGAGAAATTCAAACGCAATAATTAAGGATGGGGGGGAAGCCGTAGGATGTGGGCAGGAATAGATTCTACTAGGCCATTTCCTCTCTGTCCTTGGCTACTTCTGGAATGAACTCCATGAGTAAGGCTCATTTCTCTCATAATTCATCTCTGAGCCGTCATGGTTTGCTGGTTAAATAGAGAGAGAGAGAGATTTATGGGATTGAAATGCTGAAATATTGTAGCAAATAGGACTTTAGCAATGGGGATAACTTGCCAAATAAATTCAGCTTGTGTATTTTTATGTTGTTTTCTGCTTTTGGTTCATCCGGCTACAAATGATCCAAGAAATGATATTTCTTTTTTGACAGCCTTGAGAAAGCTTGAGAATTGTGGACAACACACGGCTGGGATTTTCAGCGATCCCTTTTAGATTCTTGCAGTCTTGTCCCCTGATGTTTTGTCTGCATCACTTTCCAATACTGGTGCATTGTGCCCTTGAAACAAAAATGTTTTGAACATATATATATATATATAGAGAGAGAGAGAGACATGCTATCCCTACACACACACACTCTCTCCTGTACATTGAGATCCAAACTCGCTGTGTCCATGGCAGTTTCCCTGTTGATAAATATAAAAAGATAACCTTTCTTTTATCTTCTTCCTGCAGGGTATGACCCCACTAATGTACGCCTGTGCTGCTGGAGATGAAGCCATGGTCCAAATGCTTATAGATGCTGGCGCAAATTTAGATATACCAGTGAGTAATAAAGGACCCTCTCCCCATAATTAGTCATCTGTAAACTAACAGGAGTCGTTATAAAATCTCTCCTAGCAACTGAAGGCTTCATTTCTGGAAGCTTCTGAGCAAGGCGTTTCTTTCAGAAACCATTGCTTCGGGGATTTGGAAAGCAGATGAAAACCTTCAAAAGCTCTTGGAGCACTCAGTGGCTCCAATTATGTTTGGCATTGGCGAGGCTAATAGGCACGGTGGGGGTAAAGGGGCCTCCCTCCTAGAAAAGCTGCCACGAGGAGAAACCAATCAGCCCATTAAAAGGGCCCAGGGGACTGGACGGAGCGACTGGTGCTGGCAGCGTTCTCTAGGCTAGGTTGTCGTTCCCTGGGGTTGTCACTTACAAAAGGAAAAAAGCCAGTTATGTGCAAGTCTGCAGATCACGGCAGATAGGCACTGCAGCGGTTCGTAACCACTGGGTTCCTTTTTTCCCAGGTTCCCAGTGCGTCTCCACGATACCCTTCGGTCCATCCCGACAGCCGGCACTGGACTGCTCTTACCTTTGCTGTGTTACACGGGCACATCTCTGTGGTTCAGGTAAGCGGAGGAGATGCTGCATCCTCACTGCCGGCCTTCCTGGGCACGAATCCAGCACAGGCTCCACGTGCACCTGGAATCCTTCTAGAAAGCAAGGAAAACTCGCTTTTCTTGGGGAACCGTGAATTGATGACATCATTCTTAGCAAGGCCTCGAGTACTAAACACTTGTAAAAAAAAAAATTCCATATTTTCTTTGGTTTCACCATTGGTTCAGGGCTTCTCCCTTCCAGAACAAATGCTGCGCGAGCATTTTGCTGGTATTAGGTAAACCAGTGCTTTTGTGGAGTGGTTACAGGGAGATTGCTTGATTGGGATGCTTTCTGGCATTAGATGTTAATTGGTTTATACACTTAGATGTGCAAAAATTAAGTATATACTGATTTCTGCTGTAATGACAGCAAATGATCTGTAACTTCCTTTATAATTCTTGAGAACTGCATGAACAGGACTTAAGCTGTTGTGGGAGTTGAGCCTCTCGCATCCTTCTCACTCCCTTTTTCCAGGGAATTAAAGCATAGGGCAGTGGAATGGGGTGGAAACCTGGAAATCCTACCCAATCTTCCAAGAGGAATTCAAAACTGATCACAGAAGAGAGTTGATAACTGGTAAATTTAATTTACCTTGTGCTCAAAGCGGTTAAAAAAAAAAGATGTGAGCACGTGGAGGCTGCACACTCTCATTTCTTTGCTCATGTATACTTGGAAATAATCACAAAGATTAATTCTACTGAGCAAATTGCCAGGGCAGCCTTAATTTACATCTGAGATAAGAGGGTGATTCTCCCAGGAGATGCAGCCAAGTATATCAAAGCTCCTCTTGGGCTGCATTACCCGCAAGGTTTGTTTCTTTGATTTTGGTTAGAATTTCTAATGGTTACATACATTTTTTTTTTCATTCGGCAATTATTAAAAGGCTAAATGGCAGAAATTAATGTATAAAATTGCCATTTCATTAAGGTTGGCCATGTGATACTTGCATGGAATAGAGAGAAACAAACCAGCCAGTGAACCCGCAGCTGAGCTCTGCAAAGAGGTTAATAATAAAAATGTGAACGTGTTGCGGTTTGTGCCAAGGTCATCGCTAACCGGGGATGGCTGAAAGTGTTCAGTTGTGAGAATGTTGTAGGACAGAGCCAGCTGGACAGGCACATGGGCTCATCCTCCCACTCTGCACCTGCACACGGAGCTCTGGGTGCCCTGATGCTCTCTCTGCCAGCCCTACGTGGCTGTGAAAGGTCCTCATCACCTTGTGACCTTCTCCCCTTCATCTGAGAGGGGGATAATTTCCCTTGCGAGCAGCTCAGCGCGTTCAATGAAAGCAGGTTCTGTGTGTGGCAAATGACTGCAGCTGCCAGGCTCCACAGGCTCCAGGAGACCAAGAGGTGTCTTTGGCCTCCAGGGCCAATTCTCTGGAGGAACCTCATTTCCTGCTCACAGCGTGAAACTAAATGAGACGGACTTCCTGCACTAAAGAGAAGGGCTGATTGCAGAGCTCTTTGGGAAATTACAATTGCAAAACGATGTTCACGAAGGAGAGTTTCAAAAAAGAAAAAAGGAGGTAGGTGCTGTTCCCCAGGCTGCCAGCTGAGCACCTTTCCAGCACAAACCCACTATTGACAGCACAGGGAAGCAAAAGAAAATGAGAAAGCTCTAAATTGACGCTCATGTGGAGACTTTAGCCCTAGGCTGAACGAGGAAGCAAGAGTAATTTCCCTTGCCATGGATATTTTGCTTTAGTCTTTGAGAAGATCCCTTGAACCTACTGGTTTTCCTTTCTAACACACAGCCTCTTCTGTTTTGTCTTTCTGAATTGCTCTTTTCTGAGCTCCTTATCTTCCACGTGTCTCTTGCAGCTGCTCTTGGATGCTGGTGCCCACGTTGAAGGCTCTGCTGTTAACAGTGGAGAAGACAACTATGCTGAGACACCTCTCCAGCTGGCCTCCGCAGCAGGTAAGTCCAGCACCGCCACAGAGCACTGTGGCTTTTGATAACACAGAGCAACCACCACAAATTCATGCGTGGTGTCTGTAAAATGACTTAGGAGTCGCTTTGTATCGCGTTGGAAGGTACAGGGGGACGTTAGGGGCCTATAGGAAAGCTGGGGAGGGGCTCGTTATCAGGGTGTGCAGGGATAGGATGAAGGGGAATGGTTTTAAGCTGAAAGAGAGGAGATTGAGATGAGAGATTAGGAAGAAATAATTTCCTGTGAGGGTGGGGAGGCCCTGGCCCAGGTTGCCCAGAGAAGCCATGGTTGCCCCATCACTGTAGGTGTTCAAGGGCAGGTTGGATGGGGCTTGGAGCCCCTGATCCAGTGGGAGGTGGCCCTGCTCACGGCAGGGGGTGGAACTGGATGAGCGTTAAAGTCCCATCCAACCCAACCAATCTATCATTCTGTGACATTAGAGATGTCAAATGGGTTTGACACAGCAAGTGGGCTACGAAAAAGTCAACATTTTTTTTCATTTCCAAAACCCCAGTAGGAACTGGGTCTGTGCTGGCAGCAATTTAACAGCTGTTGTCATGTGGCAAGAGCTTAAGGGCCACTAAATGTATCTCCTCTTGCAGCTAGTCCCAACGCTTTCCTCCTGCCAGCGGCCTCCACAGTAAAGTTGTCTGAAACAGCTCCTTTGCATAGGACAACATCAAGGAATTATAAACCAGCTACTGTCTAGTCTGGGCATATCTTGGATCTAAATAACTTTCAGATACAAAAATTAACAAGTTTTTTTTCCTCCGGGCTGAATTGAAAGAAATTTGTTATATTAATTTATTAAATACAAGTAAAATTCTGCATTCTTCTACCTAACTGTCAGGAGAAGAGAGAGCATTCTGGGAACAAGTCTGTGCTAGCCCAGAAGTGCCTGTTGTTTTTCAACACTTTGCAGCTCTAACTGGTTTTGCTCTTTTCCCTTCACTTCTTTCTGCTTCATTTTTGCGTGTTGACGAAGACGAGCCTGTGGTCTCTTATTTTGCCTTATTGTAAGGGTAAAAAGACCAGCCTCTTTCCCTCCCAGTGACAAACACTCCTTGTGCTGGGTCTCTTCCCACCGCTCAGCACTACATCTAATGGAAAAGGTGGAAAGGAGACTGTGGTCTGCACCGATACCCTTGTCTTGTTAAACTGGTTGTGTACATTCCTGATAGGGTGTATTGAAAGCACCAGCCCATTTTAATTCTCTCTTCTTTCTACCTCTAACCAAATGTGCAGTATTAGGTAATTTAAGTGCCTCGTGCCTCAGTTTCTCTCTCTGAGGTGCTTGCAGGATGCTCTGAAAGCCTTAGTTGGTAGCATAAAAGTTGCTGGTACAGTGTCTGTTACCGGCCACATGTTAGGTGCTTTCAAAGAGGTAACGGACATGAAATCATCATGATGTTTCTGTCAATGTTTTCCTAGGAAACTACGAGTTGGTCAGCTTATTACTAAGCAGAGGTGCTGATCCGCTTCTGAGCATGCTGGAAGTCAACGGTATGTCCTCATCGCTTCATGAAGATATGAATTGCTTCAGTCACTCAGCTGCGCACGGGCACAGGTAAAGTTCCATTTGTGTTCACAACAGGGGTTTTGCCTGTAGCTGCCACTGTAGCTATTCCTGGGTGATTTTTTTATCACACATCTTGGACCCCAATCCTAGAAGACAGTGTTGTCACTCTCTTGGTAGCAACCACGTTTTAGCGCAGCACGGTTTGTATTCTGAGCTTCCCCCCTTTTGAGCATCTGGAGGAACTGAAAGAGCCTTTAAACTGGTCTCTTTTGCTCTCTGTTACATCCCTTTGAGAAAACATGATGCAAGACTTTCATTACTCAGCAACTCTAACTTTGATCAAAGAAGGCATTATATTCTAGTCAAAAGCACAAAGTACAAGAGAAAGATCTTTGTTTTTTTTCTTATTCTCTCCCTTGCTGGTCCAGCTCTGTAGCACTAAAAGCGAATAGGAACTGGTTCGAGGCTATACACGAGCAGAATAAGTCCCACCTACATAGGGTCATGAGATTGTGGTTCATGTTCTGAGACAGAATCTAATCGCACTTAGATTGCATCTCTGGTTTCTGGATGCCTGACGAGATCAGTCATTAAAATGCTGAAAACCCAGCCTGGGCTTTCCACCCTTGTTTTCAGGGCAGTTAGTTAGAAATAAGGAAAAATAGAAAGAAACACTTACTACCTCATTGAGAAATTCTTCTGATGCCAGAAAAGAAAAAATGCTAGTGTAACAAGGCAATTAAAACCGCCCGTGCAGATGGGCTGTGAGCCGTGCTTTACAGTGGTGCCAAAACTGCACCTCCAGGTACATCACACATCTGGATCCACCACGGGAAAATATCCCGAGCTCAAATAAAGCCCAAACTCTGTTCCAGCTGTTATTTACAGTGTAGGAGTACACAGAGGCTGTTCTGTTCCCAATTTGGTTCCCCTCCCACCATCTTCTGCAACATCTGACTGTGCAAACTGTGAAATTTCAGGCTTATTCTCCAATCAGATAGGGCAGGAAAGCACAAAATTAACCTCTTTTCGGGACTGCTGCCTAGGGTGGGTGCAAGGAGAGCACCAGCTAGTGGCAAAGCAGCAGCACAGCCGAGGACTGGGGTGGGTGAGCTGGGATGGGGAACGTCTGGTGCAGCTGGTTCCAGCTGTCTGCAGGGACACCGGGGATGTGAGCTCTCTAAAGTGGCTGGACACAAACAAGAAAGTCTCTTTCTTGCAACTGCTGTGTGAAATTCCAAACCGAAAAAAGAAGGAATTCTCCCTGGATTTAGCGATGCAGAACTTAGCATTTTTTAATGGTTTCTATTTACTGATGCAGGAAGCGAGTCTGACTAAAGCAACGTAGCAGGGCTTGGAGAGGTCATTTGGGGAAACAGCAAGGGTTCGAACAGACGCTCTCTGTTAAACTCAGTCTTACTTCAGAGCTTAAAATGTTACCATGCTCAGGGCTGGCAGAAGGAAGCGGGCTTCTACGCCGAAGTGCACACCGCAATAAAAACCAGTTTGCCCTCCTCTTCTGAAACGTGCCCTTGTAGCTGCTAAAGCACAGAATATCCCACGCTTTTGCCTCTGCTACCAGGGCACGTGGGATAGGGAAGGATGAGTGTTTTAAGTTGGGTTTGTTTAGCCTAGAGAAGAGAAGGCTCCAGGGAAGACCTTAGAGCAGCTGCCAGGACTGAAGGGGCTCCAGGAAAGCCAAGGAGGGACTTCTTATCAAGGAGTGTAGGGATAGGACAGGCAGAATGGTTTTAAGCTGAAAGAGGGGAGATTGAGATGAGATCTTGGGAAGAAACCCTGGCCCAGGTTCCCCAGAGCAGTGGTGGCTGCTCCATCCCTAAAGGTGTTCAAGACCAGGTTGGATGGGGCTTGGAGCAACCTGATCCAGTGGGAGGTGTCCCTGACATGGCAGGGGGGTTTGGAACTGGATGATCTTGAAGGTCCCTTCCAACCCAAACTATTCTATGATCAACTTCAAAAGAGCCACAGAAAAGCAATAGCGCAGAATGTACCTCTAGGATCTCAGTGGATGCTCTCCCAAGAAAGCAAAGCTATTCCCACCTTCCAAATTAAAATTATATCTTTCCCATAGCTAAATAGTGATTGAAATGGCCATTAATTCTACGACACCCACAGGACAGTGGGAAGAAAATACAGAAAATTAGGCTGAGATTGCAAATTATCATATTGTTCACAGTTGTCATTGAAATATTTGGGGAATTATTCCACCTTGGAAATATTTTTCCCCTGCCCAGGCCATTTGCTATGTAATTATTATATTTCCTATTGTGTAAAATAATTCAAATATCCTTAGAATATTCCCTGGGCAATTGCTATGCATAAAAGCTTCACAGATGGCCTTAAGATCACTTCCAACCCAAACCATTTTATGATTCTATGAAAAGCTGTCTGTCTTTGGGAAGGAAATTATTCTTTACAGAGCCAGACCCCTAAACCTAAATCACCATAGTCTGGTGCGAATCGTTGCTATTTCATTAAACGGTAAGTGGTATCTCTTCTTCCTCCTCAGGAATGTTCTGCGCAAGCTCCTGACCCAACCCCAGCAACTGAAGGGAGATGTCCTCTCGCTGGAAGAGATTTTAGCCGAGGGAGTGGAGAGTGACACCTCCAGCCAGGGCAGCTCCAGCGAGGGGCAAGTGCGGCTGTGTAAAACGAGAATGAAGGCTCTGCAGGAGGCCATGTATTACAGTGCTGAGCATGGCTACGTGGACATCACCATGGAGCTCAGGGCACTGGGTAAGGTGTTTTCTTTATTTTAAGCACTGTGCACATTAAAGGCGTGAAAAGCTTTTCCCTCTGCCCCTTTCACTTGGAGAAGAATCTGTTAAGCCCAACTGTAAAGCTATCCCAGGCTTATGGGAACCAGCTGTCTAACTTAAACAAATAAAAATTGTTTAAAGCTCCTCAAAAGTTTTTTCAGATTCCCACTGATCTGGGATGTCACTCGCTTTTGACCGGATCCTCTGTTCCCAAGTATCAAAAGCAAGGGGCAGGTCTTTTCATCAGAAACTGACCCCTAAAACACAGTGTTCGAGAGGCTGGTCTCACAAACAAAGATAACATCAGAGATTAAATGGTTTAACGTGAAAGAACAGATTTGATCTAAAAGTAGGAAAGAGAAGCTTTGAAGTTTGTGTGTCTTGACTGTTTTAAGTAAGCAAGAGAAAAGACCTCACACCATGCTTGTGTAGGGTTAGGTATTCTTACAAGTCGAGTTCCAATTTGTTTGGTAGCTCTGACTGATCGCGAAGCTAAATACACCACAGAGTCTCTGGTCCTTTGCAATCAGCAGCAAATTCCACCTCAATTCCTGGTACTGATCCTCTGCTGGTGTAGACAGGTCGTGTAATCTGTCACTGACCCAGTTCAGTCATCTTTAATAGCAAGACAAAAATATATCTGCTGTTAGGCTGTAGGGAAAGCTGCATTTCAGTGCCACTAAGCATTAGCAGCAGGACCGTTTACTCACGACAAGTCATCATCTTTCACTGTCCTTTCTGCTGTGGTTGCAGGAGTCCCCTGGAAGCTCCACGTGTGGATCGAGTCACTACGGACAACCTTCTATCAGTCTCGTTACTCAGTCGTACAGACCCTCTTACGGGAATTTGTCACCATTAAGGAAGAGGACTATAATGAAGAACTGGTTAACGAAGGCTTGCAGCTCATGTTTGACATCCTCAAAACCAGCAAAGTAACTATGAGTTTTGTAGCAGTGTCAAAATCAAGTGTTTGTTTTTTCCTGTTGTACAAGGTAGCGCACAACAAAAATGAGTGGATGCCTGCACCAAGTCCCTAATGAGTTATGGTGTGAGAAAAGCCTCAACAGCGTTTATCTAAATTCATATAAGAGTGGTCCACACAGTAGAGACATTAGTGTCAATAGAAGTGGAAGCTGGTCTGTTGAAGTCCCGTTCAGTAATCAGCTTTTGAAACCATGTGAATGTAAGAGGAAGAGTTAGCAACGCAGGTTCTCTCAACAGGATCTTCTAGGAATTTTCTGACTGATGCTTTTATTAAACCATGTTTTCCTTCTACCTTTTATTTAAAGGTTGCTTGTGACTGTTTTTCCTTGCTTTTCAAGGTGCGTTTGGAATGGATTTGATCCATAGTGTATAGTTCAGCTGTCTCATTTTGCAGATAATTTCACTACCGTGTTCTGCTGTACACAGCAGGTTTGAAAGTCGCTCAGTACAAAGTGTGAATGATGATACCTGTTCCACCCTCCTTACAGAACGATTCCATCAATCAGCAGCTTGCATCCATTTTCACCCACTGCTACGGCAGCAGTCCCATACCCAGCATTCCTGAAATCCGAAAGACACTGCCAGCCCGGCTAGGTAAGATGCTCACCTAGACAGCAACATTCTTCCAATTTTTTTATTTGTAAAGCATCCACCGTTTCAAAAAAAAAATATTCTTTTTTGTTTTTCTTACCCCCTTACAGACCCTCACTTTCTGAACAATAAGGAAATGTCTGATGTAACTTTCTTAGTAGAAGGAAAGCTGTTTTATGCACACAAAGTCCTGCTGGTTACCGCATCCAACAGGTGAGTCGCTTTCCACAGGTGAGCGTTACCAGCAGGTTTGGCCCTTCAGTCTCTTGCATACATGAGTGGCACTCGGTCCCTCACTGCAGTAAAGCGCCTAGGGATAAGGATTATAGACCATTATAATTCAGGTCTGCGGGACAAAAGAACACTAGGAGAGTAAAGACAAGTTTTTCTATCCACTCCTACTATCCATTAGGGGTTCCCAGAGCTCCATTGATGTAAACTAAGCAGATTATACCTAAAAACCCCTGCAATAGTTGGAGTGGACGTGTCCAGCTATTCACTGCCTTTCCATTCCCCCTCTCGGAGGCCGCTAGCTCGAGCTACATTTGCTCCAGGCTTCCAGGAAACCTCACCCTTGACCTGCCCCAGTGGCAGTTATTAGTTTCTTTCTCAGTTATTGGCATGGTAACAGCATTTTGCAACTGCTATAGGGTGGGGTTGGATCAGACCCAAACAATTTCCAGGTTAAGCTGTCCCTGAAGTTCTAAACTAATGGCCATTAAATTGCAAACAAGAACAAAGAAGGGTCTTTTTTTGCCTCAGCTCAGGCTGTTTGTCAATAGTACTGAGTATGGAAAGCGCTAATACAGAAATCTGTTAAAACTGTTCTCAGATTTAAGACACTGATGACCAATAAAACCGAACATGACAGCCACGGTAGCAAGACTGTTGAAATCAGTGATATGAAATACAATATATTCAAGGTATGTAGCTTTACCTTTTCTTTATTCTTCTCTTCTCACATGCATGGAAGCTAAGAGGACCAAGCCTTACTATCACAGATAATGTACAAGCTAAGATGGAGTTTGTTTTGACACACAAGTATTTCAAGACTTTTGATCTTTGTCAAAACTTTTCAGCTAAGACCAACCTTAAAGCAAACCTCCAACCTGTCTTCTTATTTTCTCACTAGGCAGCTGACTCCTCCATAAAGCAGGAGAATTCAATCTTCTGCTGAAAGTAGTTTATGCTTTTAAGACGTTGTTTGCTTTTAAGGCACAGTTTTCATGCTGTGCTAAGCAAAACATAAACTCATTTATAGCAGCTGGACTGCCAGGCTGTGTATTAATTCAAAAGCAATGATCAGATATCAGTGGTGTCTCATGCAAGAAAAGCTCAAGATTGAGACTTGCACTTTGCTTTTATGACGTTTCAGTATTTAATGGACCTAAGGGAAGTTCATTCACGATGGAGAACAAGTAGGTTACCTAACACATACCCAAGGAAGAAAACAAGGCAGTGAAATGTGATAGTTAAGTTATTCCAGCTTTCCAGATCTGCATTTTCAGTCAACAGGGAACTCTGAAGTGCGGAAGAGGTTGTGTAACTGTTTCATTTCAGGGTTGGGGCTTTTCCTTTTTCTCTTTTTATAAGCAAGCAGAACAGCAAAGCTTTGGTCAGCAGTGCTGTCATCTCACTGCACAGAACGAAGCTGACCCTAAGAACGTCTTTGTTCTACTTGCAAGGGGCTTTACAAGTTTTGTGTTGGATAGATGACATCCAAGTTCTGCAGCTCACACCACAACTGAAAGAAGAAAATGTAATTGAGAATATTGAAACAAACCTCCTTAACAACATTTTTACATCACAAAGTTTCTAAAGATAAACTTCTGCTTCACTGGAGAGAGCAACAATTCAAAATTAAGTAAGACAGTGAAGTAGGCCATGGAATTAAACAGTCTGGTGGTAAATAAAATCAGATGAGCTAAGGAGGTGATGGCATCACAGCAATCTCCGTTGTGGTGCACAGAGAATGCTGAGCCATCAGAGATCGATGTTCAGCTCAGGGCTCTACTGGAAAGCAGCTTCGCTCCCCTGTAATTCTGTTATACAAATGAGACAAGTTTAAAAGTAGCAGCTTAGGTTTTTTACCACTACTGTCAGAAATGGTGCTTATACAGCACCCATGACACCAGAACGAGTTCTCTTTCCACCGCCAAATCCAGTCGATCCTTAGATAAGGCAGGATGAGTTTAGCCGGGGGTGCGCACGCATAGATCAAAGAGCAGAAGCTGCCTCTCGCTCTCCCTGCAAACAATTAGGCCTTTTCCTCTGGCCCTGACAGGGGGACGGGGAGTGCTGGTAGCTGATGAGAAGCACAGCAGGGGAGGTGAGAGGCTGGGAGGTCCTCCAGGCACACATGGTCCTGGCATGGCAGTGTCGATGCTCCGGCGAGCTGGCAGCTCTGCGTGGGACCAGCCTGCAAGGCTTTACAGAATGAGATCCAAGGAACCGCTTCACAAGGACGTTCGTGTTGCTCAGAGACACACTGGCACCCTTGGCCCAAAATCCTCGACAGGGCCCTTTTCAGAGCCCTGAGGAAGAAAGGGGTATTAGAAAGCAGCAGATGTGCAACGCTAGAAGAAAGCAGACAGCAGAGGCGAGAGCCAGCACACCCCTCGATTCCTGTCCACGCAGGAAGGGGAACTCGGTCACTCGCAGCCTCCTGTGACTCCGGTGGGCACAGCTTCATGCCTGGCCTTCTTCCCATTTCAGATGCTGATGCAGTATTTATACTACGGAGGAACAGAATCTATGGAAATTCCCACCACCGATATCTTAGAGGTGAGAGCATTTTCTTCTAAGTCTTGCCAAGTGCACTGGGGCAAAACCACAGCTTCAAAGGCAAAATCCAGGAGCTAAGAGCAAGCTTCCAATCCAGGAGTATACGTAACGCTTTGAAATGAGCTTAAAGTTTCAAAACACCATTGCTTAGAAATGAGAACTAGCAATTAATCATGGTTTATTATATCCATGGGGTGCTGGGGGAAGCACAGGGTAAGCGGCAGGAGAAGGTGGCTTGTCGCTTAGGCTATGCATTGAGTGGCCTTTCTGCTCTTTCATGGGGACTTAACTCTTAAAGCAGGGAGTTAGAGATTGTTCAGAGAGAAAATCATCAGTTTTGTGTGTCTGCTGCCTTCCCTTTCAAGGCTCATGAGCTCAAATAGCCTCTCTCTTGTCCCGATAGCTGTTGTCGGCTGCCAGCCTGTTTCAACTGGATGGCCTCCAGAGACACTGTGAAATCCTCTGTGCCCAGACGATCAGCATGGACAACTCCGTTAACATCTATAAATATGCAAAGGTATATGCCAAACCGCCTTGTTTAAGAATCACAATGGAACAGTGCGCGCACGCTTTCTGCAGTCTCGATTTGTAACTAAATACAACAGGCACCGAGCCGGTCCCCGCTATGCTGGGGACACAACCCCAACCGCAACCACGAGCAAGATGGTGTAGTTGAGTTCCAGGCTGTAAAATCCTACACAGCCCCAGAACATTTTCTTGTCTAAAGCAATCATGTATGAATTTGATGGGAGATCCCTACAGAGCGGGGAGAGGTGTCTCAGCAGGCTGATACAGCAACGCCATCCAGCAAAGCAGAGGAGATTGAAATCCTCAGAGCAGCAGGGGCAATTGATCATAGCACAGCAACCAAGTAAACCCTTTCCTAGCACTTCTACTGCTAACACACACTTTACAGCTCCAGAAGTAGCATAAACTCTGTTGCGTGACACACATTCACCTCTACTGCAAATAACCCACCTTAGCAATAAATTCATAGATAAATACTCTGCCATTTTGGAAGTTTACAGGGTCAGATCCCTTAAAAACAAGCAGAAAGATGACACAAAGGGCTGATAATAACGTGCATGGTTATAGTGTGGGTAGCGTCACACTGATCCTTTTTGATTCCCAACTCACAGCAGGCCATTTTTTTTCCTTGGAACTGGTTTCCTTCAGGACTTAAATTTTGACAGTGGTAGAGAGGGAGAAGGGAACATCCCCTACTGGCCTTTAGTATTTTTCTTTAAATTAATATCTGCACAAAGATTGCAAAAAGAGATGTGTGTGTGCAAAGTGCTTCTTAATACTGAACTTCGAGTTCTTGAGTTTCATTTTTCTCCTATTGCTGAGCCTTCCCCAATGGTTCTGAAGCAAAGGGAACAGGATCACAGCCAGAAATCCACCTAATGTTTTAGAAGCGTAGCATCCCTATTTTCCTGCATTCAGCTCCTTTATCTAGAAGTTAGGATCCCATCCTCTGAACCGTATTCTCATCGCTCTGAGCTCTGCGTGCCATCTGGCAGTGCGGTGTTTAATCTTGCAGCACACGACATCCCCACTTGCAGAGCTAACCAGGTATCTTGGCTGCTCCATCAACCAGCTGCTCTGCTCCTTTAAGAGGAAGAGACCAGGGCGCAGGGCAGCGGCTCTGCCAACAGCAGGACAGCAGGGGAAGGAATTAAAAAAGCTCGAATGCCTCCCTGCTTACACCTGTGCCTGCAAAAAGCCCCAAAACAAATATCAGCCATCAGTAATTCTACTTTCAGTGCTTTTCCAGTGTTATTACTGTCCTGTTTCTGGCTTAGAAAACACTGAAGAGAAAAGCATTACAAGGGAGAAGAGCTCAGTGTGTTCTCGGATGTACAGAAAAGGCTAATTGAGCTTCCTCTCTCCTACAGATTCACAACGCGCCCGAACTGGCTTCTTTTTGTGAGGGCTTCTTCCTCAAACACATGAGCTCCCTTCTGGAACAGGACTCGTTCAAACAGCTCATCTACAGCAGGAACAGCAAAGTGCAAGGCCTGGACCCTCTGCGGGACTTGCAGACAGCTCTGGCCGGGCGCCTGCACTCCGTGTACGTCACCTCCAGGGTGTGAAGTAGGAACAAGGCAGGGGCAGGGAGCACTGGTTCAAACTGCACGGGGATGCATCGTCAGGCAACGCTGTGGCTTTTCCGTTTGCCTTCTGTATCTTGCCAAAAAGTCCCCTCCAAGAGATAACCCCCTAGGCAAGGGTGCTGTGCCTCCTCCCGCTGACGGAGGGGGAGCTGGCTTCTCTGTGCTGCTGCTGTCACAGAAACACTGTCACAGCGCAAACAAGAACTGAGAATGCACGGGAAGAACCCGGACTGAAGAGAAGATCAACGCTGCCATTGAAACAAGCACAACACGAGGCTGTAGAGAAGTGAGGCAATTTACTTAGACCCAACACCTAATACGTAGTGTCTGTCTACACACGTCGTGGCCACCAAGTTCATACACATCGATGTTTGACTTGTCAAAAGGCTACACAGAAGGAGTTTTCCCATCCTGCAGACCACTGCCCATCTAGCGAGTCACCTGTCGAACAGAAAAGCTGGTGTGCACACACGCTACTTCGCTCCAGTAATAAACACCAGCGTCTCTTAAGTGGCAACGGACTCCACCATAAATTCTACCCCCCCCGAACTGTTTGCACCTTGAGAGAGAGATATAGATGTTTATGGCTGAGTAGAAGCTAATACTAACATCTAAAATGAGTCACTCTTTAAACCTAACATGAAGAATCGAGCTGCTGGGGCAGGGAGGGGAAAATTGGGGGGGTGTATTTTTTTAATACAGTTTCACTGTGCTCATTGTTAATCTGGGTCCATTGGAGGGGAGCGTGGAAGAAATCTGTCCATCCCTTCACTATAAAGGTTTGATAGTCCAAATCACTTTCACCTCAAAAACCTGTTTCTGAGTGTTCTCTGTGAGACCTGACACCATAAAATACACTTTCTAACAGACTCAGGTATAGTAAAAGCTAGCACTATGCTGAAAAACTGCCCTAATAGCATAAATAGCAATAAAAGCCTCGCTAAGATCCTGAGGAACACATAGCTTGATGGTTTCTTCTCTCTCTGGAGCTGGTTGGAATCAGAAGCTTCTGGTCTTCACTCCCTCATGGAATGATGTTTCCAGAGATACGCTACCTCAGCAGGGACTGGGCATAGTAAACACCAGACTGGTTCCTAAAGGTAGGCTGCACTCTAACCTTTAGGCCCCAGCACTTGAACAAGATGCCTCAACTCAAATGCCCACGATTCATATTCTCCCTTTGTTCACAGCAGACAACGTGTTTCTGGTCCAACAGGACTCATTCTAAGCCACCTTCTAGCTGACTTTGAGCTAAAAGGAGGCAGCTCACGCTACAGTTTTGTGTCCGACGCGGTGGTTTTGTGTGCGTGTTTTTGTTTTAAATAATCCCAACCGTAGGAAGGCAGGAGGCTGTGTGAAAACACAGACCTTGCTCTCACCCATAGCTTTAAGGAAAGACCTTATTCCTCTCTGATCTTGGTTAGCACCCACCAGAAGCAGTTGCCAAGATGCTTTCATTCACTACAGGGGGAAGGAAGAAGAGGAGGAAGCCAGGTTTTCAGTGGACAACTGCTGCTGCTTAGGAATTCAACACTTACTTAAATTGTAACTGAACACACTGGAAGAAGGAGGCTGAGCTGGGCCCGAGCTCCAAAGCAGGAGACAGAGATGGTTTAGGTAGAGGAAGGGGAGGAGAACAAACTCCAGCATCTCCCCACAGCTCCATCAAAATCTCACATCACCTTATTCCTAAAGGTTTTATAGCAAACTGCAGGCAAGGATAAGGATGATTAGTCCAGGCTCAGTAAAGCTGACAGACAAGTTAGTCCAGGCACACTCCGGTTTGTGCTTTAGGTACACATCCAATTTCCAAGATCACCAGCTTCAATAACCCTATTTATTGTCTGAAAACCACACAGGGGTTTTGAAACTATCACTGGTCTGCCTGAAAAATACCACGAAAGGCTTTATCTTGGAAAGTATTTTCAAGTAGCTGCTCCAGCTATCTGTACAAATACGTAGGTCCTCTTTTTGTTGCTGTAATATTACTTTGCTTTGTTAATTGTACATTAATGTTGTCATTTATGTAAATGTACCAGGATTTTATTAACAAAGTAATTTTAAAATACACAGCTACTGTTATTTATTCTGCTCTTCTGACAATGAGAAAAACCGTATTTAAAGACAATTCTGTGGAAAAGGTTTTAGCATCTTAAATTTGGTTTTGGTATACGTATCTCTTTAGTGTTATGCTTTAAAACAAGGTTTAAGAAGGATCCATTTCCCCTTCCTAGGCTGAAATGGTTTTGGAAGCAGTAAGTTGCATTTTCCCCAGCTGAAACGAGTTTATCTGCTTTCCATCAAAACCAGCAGACAGTAGTGCCTAAAAAAATCCTAATTCTAGGATTCTTCTCTGCAGCAGAAGAGACAGTGGGGGTTAAAGCAACTGTAAACCTGGAGGTATTCAAGCAGTCCTCAGCAATTAAACATCCAATTCCCTCCCAAATGCTAACAAATAAACTGTGAAGCACGTAACACTTCCCTCCCAAGTCGCCTGGGATCCCAGCAGGCTGACATGGCTCTGGCCGGTGCTTCCCAGCAGCAGGATTCACATCAGAGCAGAGCATTTAAGATCGCTGACAGCCACACAGAGTCAGGCATGCAGCAGCGTAGGAAGCAAGGGTGTCGATTTATCTACCAAGCAAGAAGTATACAGGTTTAATTCTACTGTCAGAGCAATAATTTAACCCAGAAATATCGCTCCCCCCACTAAATTTACCCTGTAAATCTTGCAGACCTCCTGCTGAGTTTGGGGATAAGGGCTCAGCAGTAACTCTGAATTCGGTTCTGCCTCCACGGGACTTAAATACCTGCTCAGGGCGCTAAGCACATTTCAGAGGAAACCATCAATACAGCCAGAACCTGTACTTGGCGGCCAAGAAACTTTCTGTAATTGTTTCTTTCCTTGAATTTCCCTCCACACCAGTAAACAATGGGAACCATGCAGCATCTCTCTGGTGGAGCAAGGCTTGAAATCTAGTTCTGTAATAAATTACAGTCACAAGCATCTCTTAGCATTTTATTTACATCATCCAAGAGGAACCTGCTGGGAACGATACACGGCTTTCTCTTGGATTGTGCCCTTACACCAGTAGGCTTGGAAACACACTAATACAAACAACCAACTTGTTCTCAAGGATCATGGAATAGAATCATAGAATCACCAGGTTGGAAAAGACCCATCGGATCATGGAGTCCAACCATTCCTATCAAACACTAACCCATGTCCCTCAGCACCTCGTCCACCCATCCCTTAAACCCCTCCAGGGAAGGGGACTCAACCCCCTCCCTGGGCAGCCTCTGCCAGTCCCCAATCACCCTTTCTGTGAAAAATTTTTTCCTAATGTCCAGCCTAAATCTCCCCTGGCAGAGCTTGAGGCCATTCCCTCTCGTCCTGTCCCCTGTCCCTTGGGAGAAGAGCCCAGCTCCCTCCTCTCCACAACCTCCTCTCAGGGAGTTGCAGAGAGCAATGAGCTCTCCCCTCAGCCTCCTCCAGGCTGAACCCCCCCAGCTCTCTCAGCCGCTCCTCATAAGGCCTGTTGCCTTACAAAACACCCCAGTTGCCCTTTGGAGCACTTTTGCTCTAACAAGTAGGTTAAATACAAATTTCTCCTGAAACTAATTGCATCCCACCACCTTTTTATACACCGCAGCCCTTGGAGTCCTAGAAAGCAACAGAGCAGAGTTTGCTCAGCTTCGGGGAAGCACAAAACTTTGCTCGCTGTGATTATATCATGTCACGGAGCAGAGAAAACGGCAAAGCTCACACATCTGTCAGAACACGCTCGATGACTTGCGGACTAATAAAACCTCTCTGCTTTATAAGCAGCCCCTGCACAGCAGGCAAGCGCTGGCTAACGCGGCTCCGCTGCCGACTGGCCCTTTGCCCTCACCAAATGCTGCCCAAGCCACCAGCCTTCCTGCACCTGCCCTAACGGAGGCAGCCAAGGAGACACGAGGAAAAAAAAGAGCAGAGTGGAGACTCCCTCGAGGAACAGGGGCAGCTAGCGGCTGTCGCCACTGCCTGTGACAGAGAGAGGACTCAAAAGCGAGATTTGCCTCCCCAAAGGGTGGGTTTGAGTAAAAGGGATCCATTAATCTACAGCAGAGGAAACAATATCAGACTCGATGCTATTCGCTCAAGCAAAAGTGAGGGAGGAAAGGCTTCTGTCGTTTAGCACAGAAGGACGTGGAGCTGTAAGAGGGAGTCCAGAGGAGGCCGCAAAGATGAGCTGAGGGCTGGAGCAACTCCCATACAAGGGCAGGCTGGGAGAGTTGGGGTTGTTGAGCCTGGAGAAGAGAAGGCTCTAGGGAGACCTTAGAGCAGCTTCCAGGACTGGAAGGGGCTCCATGAAAGCTGGGGAGGGGCTCTTGGTCAGGGAGTGCAAGGATAGGACAAAGGAGAACATTTTGGAGCTGAAAAAAGGGAGATTCTGATGAGATTTTAGGCAGAAACGTTTTGCTGTGAGGGTGGGGAGGCCCTGGCCCAGGTTGCCCAGAGCAGTGGTGGCTGCCCCATCCCTGGAGGGGTTCAAGGCCAGGTTGGATGGGGCTTGGAGCCTCTGATCCAGTGGGAGGTGTCCCTGCCCATGGCAGGGGGTTGGGGCTGAATGGGGTGTAAGGTAACTTCCAAACCATTCAATCACTCTAAGATATCATAAAAAAGCCATACCAGAGGAGGGAGAAAGGACTTGCTAGCAGCAACACCCAGCCCCAGAGCTGGATTCATTGCCATCCGTTAACCTCCTGTAAGTAGGAAACAAGCAGGCCAGTTCACAATTGCCTGGCCACAGAACTACCCTTGTTCACAGGGCAGTCAAAGCCCATTGATTCACATACTCACTCACTGGATGGGCAGCTCACTGGAGCATAGGATTTAGAATCACAGAATCACCAGGTTGGGAGAGACCCACAGGATCATCGAGTCCAACCATTCCCATCAATCACTAACCCATGTCCCTCAGCACCTCGTCCACCCGTGCCTTAAACACCTCCAAGGAAGGTGACTCAACCGCCTCCCTGGGCAGCCTCTGCCAGTGCACAATCACCCTTTCTGTGAAAAACTGTTTCCTAATGTTCAGCCTAAACCTCCCCTGGCAGAGCTTGAGGTCATTCCCTCTCATCCTGTCCCCTGTCACCTGGGAGAAGAGCCCAGCACCTTCCTCTCCACAACTTCCTTTCAGATAGTTGTAGAGAGCAATGAGGTCTCCCCTTAGCCTCCTCTTCTCCAGGGCATTGGATTTCACCCAATGCCCCTGTCTCCACCTCTAGCCCAGGCAGGAGAAGGCTCCCTATGTCCCTCACCACCTCTCTCCATCCTACTAACAGAAAGCAGTCGCTAGAAAACACGTGCCATGAGGTGCATGTTGTGTCAGAGCTCTTATCAAAAGAGAGGTTGGAGATTCAGAGATTGCACAGGGAAGGAATAGCAACACAGTCAAAGAAAAACCCAGCTGCGGAAGCAAAAAAGCTCCCAAGGCAGCGTCATGATGGCCAAATGGAAGAGACGTGCTTCCTCGTGCCCCTTCTACCCCTTGCCCTTATCCAGAACAGCGATCTTTCCAGAGAGCTCTCTTCTTCCTCACAGAGCCGCGGGAGGCAAGACCCCTCCTGCAAGTACAGCCACCTCGCAGCAGCAAGGAAGATGCTCAGCTTCGCTGGTTTTGCTTCCTCCCCGATACCTCACAGAGGTCAGTTCACTCCAGCTGTCAAAATAGCTCACGGGTCTCTGAGCAAGCAGGATGATTCCACTGACAACTAGGTCACATCCACCCGCCACCTGCAGAGAGCGGCTCAGCTCGACGTGGCTTTCCAATTTCCCTCCAATTAGCCACAGCACTCCATCACTGCAGGCAAACAGGCACAGGAGAGCAGAGACCCGAGCAACGTGACAGAGCGCAATCCAGGGAGCGCTGAAAAAAGGCCATAAACTCACCTTGCAGGTGTAAAATAGGGCCAGAGACACTAACGCATGCGGTTACTGGGCCTTGCAAAGGCCAGTCCCCGCTGACTGGGAAAGGAGGAGGCACAGGCAGCTGCACTCGCTTTGCCTGCGATCAGCAGTGCACCAGGATCCTTCAAGCATTCACAGCCCCATCTGCAGGGGATGCGGGTGCAGAAGGACCAGAAACCTGCTCTAGGCAGCCAAACAGGCTCAAAAGGACCCAAACCAACCCAATCTTAAAATTCGGAGATACAAAACTCGCTCTCCTCTCAGCTCCTGTGTCGCGTGGCACTTTTTTAGTGCACTTCTGGCTACAGAAAGAGGCATTTTTGCTTTGCTGTTGGATTGCATTCAGCTAGCCCTTACTCTAGCTGGAATTTACTGATGGAAAGCACAGACAGAGGAAAATGTGGTTTGACTAGACTTGTTAAAAAAAAAAAAGAAAAATCCACAGCTCTCACTTATTTTAGTATCCTAGAGCTTTTTTCCACTTTGCTGTTCAAGGAGCCACAGACAGGCAGAGGAATCCAAAAACCTGCCAGGAATCATAAAACATACACAGAAAACCTGGAAAAGCATGGTCCAGCTGAATATGTACATTTTCTACAGAACTAGCAAAATTCTGCTTAAATCAAACTCCCACTCAGCAACAGAGGGACAGACACACAGCTCAGATCTTCCAAGCCTTTTAGAGCTAGTACAGGGCACCCAATTCACAGACAACAGAGCAAGAACTACTACAACCTACAGAAAACAGTGGAGGCAGCTCTAGGAAAGCATCTGCTAAAATATTACAGTAAAATCCTAGTTTGCTTGAAGAATCGAGCTTAAGTTTTAATCCTCCACCTTGATTTACAGACGATTTAAAATAAATCCTGCTGGACAACAGGTATTTTCATGCATCAGCTCCTACCCAGGTTGTTATCATGAATGTTTCATGTTCTTTCTCTACCATGGTACGAGTAAGTCAGGTATCAAAGTTGTAACTGCCACCTACCAGCATAACTGTATTGCCTGAAACCCAGAAACATGTGCCTGACTTAAGCCTCGCACAGTAACAGCTTCATCACAGCCAGGCTGGAGAGTGACCACTGAAAGGGCTCCAGAACAACTTGGTTCTTTGTCTCTCAGGACCAAAGTCAGACACAGGCAACATCCAGACAGCAACACGTGCAGCAGACCCCATCCCCAAAGCAAGAGGCTGTAGCTCTTCACAAGGCCACCACTTACCCTAATTTTAACACCAGTAGCAGCAAATCCACAAAGAATTCACACTCACCTTTTCCTCCGCAGACATCCTGGGCAGCTGTGAAGAGCCTGATGCTTCCTGCCTTCTGTATCTGCTCCTTTCACAACTTTAAAACCTGCTTAGGACAGGCAGCCACCACCTCATCCCTGGAGGCTGCCAGCACTGCTCTTTTACACAGCTGGGGGTGATAACGTGCCCCTCATCAAGCCTTTAAGGGCTGCAGCTGCAGTTCTCCCTTCTCAGGGCTCAGCTGTGCCCCAAACGTGGGGGATGTGCCCTCACCACTGACTCTCAGAGCGGGCTGCTCACCAAAGGCACCCCAAGGCTGTGCTGGGCTAACCCCATGCTTAACACAGATGCCTCACAAACCAGCCTCCTAGAGAAGAAATAAATACTCTTTACCTAGGGAGAAACTGTTTCTTCAAAGATTTGATGAGAAAAGGAGCTGTGAGATCTGCAAGTAAATATAATGCAGCTGTGTATCAGCTGTAGGCAATTCTCTGTTCCAGACCCCTAGGGTGTGAAGCTGGAGCATCAAGACAATGCACCAGAGCACTCAGACTTGGGACTGGGATGTTCTGTGTCACAGATTTGCTCTGGTTTTGAAGCCTCTGGAGTCTATCAGACACAAAGTCCCAGCTCCAGTCCAGTGTATATTTACTGCCAAGCAGAGAATGTGGAGGAGCAGAGGGGAATTCAGCTACTTGCCTGCTCAGCTCGCCCCCGAGCTCAGAGAGTAGCACTACGACCAGGTGCTGGTATGGTAGCGCTGATTTCCTTAAACACAAACCTTTATGACAAAGCCCAGCAGCAACTCTAGGTCAGCAGGAAGACAGAATGACCAAAGCAACTTCCCCAGCACCTGTTAATCCTGCCACCCTGCTTGAGAACTAAGAAATGTAAATTACTGAGCTATGGGAATGCTGAGACCCTGTAAGCAAGTGTGAATGCAAAAGAGCAACCTTTATTACAGCTGCTTGAGGAACACAGTGAGCAGGATCTATAGACTACCGTTCAAAATAGGAGTGCTCATTGTATACCCTGAACTCCTGCGAGCAGGGACCAAATTGTGAGTCTGAACTGACAACATGGTTAGTGCTCACTGAATAGCCAGCCCCAAATAAAAAGTTAATTGTTGTTCACACCAAAAAGTCCCTCAAGCTACAAGAGAGTGGTGGCGCTACTGAAGCAGCAGCTGCTTGTACCAAGATGCGCTGCGATGCTAAAAGGCAGAGGCACACAGCAACATCTAAAACATTTCTATCCTTAGTTGTCCAAACTTGTTTTTAATAAAGACATCAAACATTACGATACGGGGAAGTTTACAGACCGATCTGCCCTCTTGGAATGGAAACTCCGTAGCTGATAAAGTGCCCTCATAATACCCCGGCATGCTGCACGCTCAGTCTCGCTTCGTAAAAACCCTTCATAGACTGTCTCCTGGCAGGGTCACTGTACTTCCCATAATGCAAACACTTTCAAAATGCCTATAAGGCTTTTCCTTCCCTCCAGCTCTCACCCTACAAAAGAAAGTCTTTTGATTTAAAGAAGAATAGTACTTCTTCAGTACAGACCCATCGTGTGTTAATTCAAGCTCGCTGATTGGCTTTAAAGTCATTTCTTCCACTTCTGCTTCATATCTTTAGTCTTCTTAAATTTCTTCAGTTTCTTGGGTCCTCTTGCTGTTTCTAACTTTCTCTTCTTCTCACTGGGAAACAGGAACAAAATATCTGTTAAAAGTATACTAGATTCCCATCCAGCTGGGGAATTTTTGTTGTAAAAGGGAGACAAGGGCCTATATAGATATGCGGTTGGGAGAAAACGCTTCCTAGTTCTTGGGTCATTTAAACAGCTGCTAAAGAAAGCAGGAACAAGAGTAAAGCCTAGATTTTCTTATGCCTTCAGATTCTCTAATACAATCTGAATCCCATAAGATGTTGATTTTTAGCAGCTGTCATCGCTTATCACGACTTCAAGTTACATGTCCTAAAGGCAATTCATGCAGGGCATCTGGAATTTAGAGTACCTAGAAAGAATGTTAGCACTGACAGTTTTAAGAGTACAATTTTGTTTTTTAGATTCCAACTAGAGCAAACATGACAGAGCTCTGATATTCATAAGCACTGACAAGACTCATGCCTGTATGGCTTTTGGAAACTCACAGCTTCCAGCATTCATGAAGAAACCATTAATATACAAAGAATGGAATAGAGATCACATCATTACTTCAGCTGTCAGGCACCCCAGGAAGGGGAGATCAGCAAGCAGACAAGTCTCAGCTATAAATCCCCAAGGAAAAGATGAGGAAAGACCTCATGCTGGGCAAGGTAGAACAAAGCAGATGGATGAAAAGGAAGGAAATGCAGAAACTCAGATTCAATATATTGCAGGCTTAAGCTCGCATTTGAAGGAATTACTCTTCCCTGAGCCTGCATTTTCACCAATGGGAACATCACTGGCTCCCACCCAGTGTTAGCTCCTACCACAAATGGGACAGTTATGTGGAATGAGTTCTTTCTTTAGAAGTGACTCAAGGGAGAAACAGTACCAACTTCCGTGCACGATCAGGAGCAAGACTTAACTGTGTCAGAAAAAAAAAGCTGCTTATTGTGAACAAGCTACACAAAGACAGGGCTTTAGAGCAACACAGAATTCACAGCAGTGGTCCCACCACCAAGGACCCAGGAGAGCTCTCAGGTGCTCACACCCCGATTTCTCCAGCAAAAGCAAGAAACTATCAAGGACCCAAAATTCATTTTATCTCCACTTAACTCTTCAGCTTCACTCTTTTGAAAAATGTTACAATAAAGCCAGCAGGAAAGACCAGAAAGACAGACATCTGTGTAATATTTCAACTTGCTTAACCTTTTCAAACTGACGACAGAAGCGTTCTGTCCTGCTTTGCTCAGCACTTCATTCCATTCTTCGTCATCACCCCGGATAATATATCTAAGTGAAAAAAGGAAAGGAAAATGCAAGTAAAATTGCTGGCACAGAGTAAGAAAATAAGGTGAGTATATTTTCAGGCACGCACTACTCTAAAAGCGACTGTCAGCAGCCAAACAGATCTGTATTTGGGCATACACGCAAAATAGGACTGGCAAAGCAAAACAATAACTTGTCAGGAGACTGGGTCCAAACTAGGTCAATAGCAACCAACAAGTGTCTCCATCCAACGCTGGTCAGTGTCCAACGCAGTTCTCTCAGGAGCCCCTATTGTAAACATCACAAAACTGTTCTATGAAAGCCTCTCAACAGAAAAGCAGAGCGCTGAGTAGAGTACATCTGTTATAAAAGCAAAACGTAAGGCCACAAAGGTTATACTTTCCATAGCAGTGGTGTATACTTCTACTTTGCCCACTGGATTTCTTGCAGACCTTCAATCACTACAAACCCTTAGGCCTGACAACCACAATCAGATTTATATTCACTATACAGATTTCTTTATAAATGCTTGATGGCTTTTTTAATTTCCCTCCTCCTCCCAAACAAGAAAAGGATGGTTGTGGTGTTAAGGGAAGAAGATGTGACAAGCAATGGCTTATAATGGAAAGTTAGGTAAATTTTCAGCTGCTTTTAGACCAGGAATAAGCTTTAAGGGGAAGCTTCAGCCCGGGAAAAACTGAAGACCTGCAGCTTTCTTTTGAAAAGAGAAACTGAGACAACAATTGCTATTCAAATATGCTCGTGGTCTGTGCCCCTCGTCTGGGTGTTCAAGTACCCTGGAAATTACATTCAAATTTAACCAGCCAAAGCAGTCATGTAGGAAAATTGAGTGGCTGCTCTCCATCTCAAGTTCTTAGAGATTTAGAACAGAGTGGCCTTTGCTCATACATGGCTGAACAATACTGGACAAAGCCTTTTTAAATAAAACGGCACTCTCTCTTCTATCAGCTTTCTATAACCTGTATTGAAAAGGGTTCAAAATAGATTTTTGTCTCATGGAGAACAGAAATGGGTGAAGTAAAAAAAAGGGAACATGGTCCAAAATGACAAACAAGAATGTAACACTGTTAATGCTAATAAATGGAATTAAAACTTTCTCAAAATTCTGGTTATATTGTTGTCCTAACGTGACTGACCTGCAAGTCACTTCAAATCACATTTGGTTTTGTCCTTCCTTCAAGCAACACAACCAAAGATTCAAAGAAGCTTTTATTCATTTTCTCAGATTTAACAGAGATTAATCTAGAGCCAAACCAGACCACTCTTCTAGGATATCAGTGCAGTAAACAGGATTTACAAGACAAAAAGTGCGAGGAGGAGAGACAGAAGGGAGAGTCAGTGGTACGTGTAACTCCGTTGATCCAGAAAAAGAGACATCTGCTGACAAGCCAAGTAAATTGCTGGTTCAGCTACTCAGTACCTTACAAATTGTCCAGGTCTACAGCTGTTAAAAAGGCACTCGTGCACACTGTAGTTAGTAAAAGAAGCTCTGGCTGGTTGCTCTTTTTCTGTTAGTTTGGGGTTTTGCCGTTTGGGTGGGTTTTTTTGTTAACGGAGAGAATATTAATATTAGCCAGATCCTATTTTCATTTGAGTTGTACACACAGCTAAGCTGAAAAGCAGACAACACCCCCGGGTAGCCTGGTTGGAGGAAACTAATGACTATTTATAGAAGCATAGGAAACTGTAACATTACAAACAGTCCACTGCCAGGCAGCTTGTTTTATTATTCCATATTATAGAACTATATAATTTATATTGTAAAATCTACATACTGTACAAGACTAACACATAGATGCACAGTAAGAGCTATTACGATTTAAGTGACAAAAGAGAACAGATGGAAAAGAACAAAGTGCTCAAGCTCATGCCAAAGGGACTGGGACAGAGCTGATTCATCCAGCTTATTGGCTGTCAAGCACACAATATCCGAAGTTTCCATTAGCATAGCAGTAGACACTTACTCTACCTGGCCACTGATGAAAATACTCACTATTTCCCCTTTTTTTTGTCATCTGAGATTGTGACACTGCAACTATGGCCTTGTGTGCACGTCTCAGCAAGAAGTCCCAGCAGTCAAAAAGACATCAGGGGAAAACTGGATTTGAGACTCGGATAAATTCTTACTGTGTAAGGTCCATCTCCTTCAGCTTCCCCACTTCTCGCTTGTGTTTTTCTTGGAATTCCTTTGCAGCTTCTTCCTACAACCGGACAGCACAAGAGATGCACTAAGTTCTAAGTGCAACAGTGACCAGTAATGCAAGGAAACGCCTTTCCCACTAAAAGAGAAGCACCCCCCCAAAAACATGCATCCCATAAAGTAACAGACCGGTAGTGGAATTCTTTCTAGCCAAGAAAATTTAGATTACAAGGCTTCTACATCCAAGGGAACTCCAAGAAGTGTGTACTTATGGACAAAGGAGAAAGCTCATAATTACCAAATCATCATTTAAAGATTTCAGCGTTGGCTCCATTACAATATCCTTTGTTGCCACCATCTGCTCCTCCACAGCTTTTTCCTGGACTGTGTTGAACAACTGAAAATGAAGGAAGCCAACACAGGTAAGACTTGCTCCAGGTTATTGCTTTAAAATAAATAAGAACTGTTGTCTGTCCCTACTAAACTCTTCTAAACCTTGCAAATATTATCAGGCAGCTGTTTGTTGCTGATGTGTGTGTTCCAACACACAGGAATAGAAAGTTCAAAAGCTGCTCCCTGAAAGCACAATTACATATAGCTTTTATAAAAACTGTAGAAGTAAAAACAGTCAGCACTCAGTGTCACTTGCATAAGCATAAGGATCTTGTAGTTTACAACATGATGTACTAACACATAGAATACTTTGGGTTGGAAGGGACCTTAAAGCCCATCCAGTTCCAATCCCCTGCCACGGGCAGGGACACCTCCCACTAGATTAGGGGCTCCAAGCCCCACCCAACCTGGCCTTGAACACCTCCAGGGATGGGGCAGTCACAACTTCCCTGGGCAACCTGGGCCAGGGCCTCCCCACTCTCATTGTGAAGAAATTTCTCCTTATGTCTAGTTTAACCAATGTACAGCACCATTTGATTCCATACGCAGCTAAAAGCTGCATGTTTATTTTTTTGTATGTTATTTTCTTCAAGATAATTAATTATAAGGGTGTTACGCTGAGCAAATCACCTCTCCAATGAACAACCTATGCCAGGCAGCATCACTGCACTATCCCAAGCCTTGAGAACCAGCAATTGCAAGCAGGTGGCAAGTATTTCACCAAACTTCAAATCCACCTCTGAATGACACTGGAAAATGCTTTTGTCACGAAAAGTCGAGATGCTGCCAGCGTAGTGAAGAATCATAAATGGGTCAGGCTGAGCTGGTGACATGGATTGTATGCTCAGCACTTTGGTCAGGACATTTCAGCGTTTAAAAACATAACACAAGCACTATTATTTGGGACAACACTAAATAAAACAATGCCCTAAACACTTGTTTTTTCCACTGGGATTTTCCCACCTTACAAAGAAGTTTACAATCAACTGCTGGGGACATCTAGAGATACACAGTTCTACTCCACCTTTCCATCAGTGCTAAGTATTGTAATTACACTTTGGTCAAGAAGTTTGCCACGAGGCTCTTACCTGAACCACTTTGCGGATGATTCTGTTGAAGAGCCCCATCAACTGACTGCTGGGCAGTTCCACCTCCTTTTCCAGCAGGTCCAGAGATTTATGTTGTAGGCCAATCCCCAGAAAAAGGGCCTGAGGAAGTGACATATATTTGAGTTATAGAGGCTTTCACAGCAAATACACAACTATAACACCCTCTGTACTCCCTATATTTTGCCAAGTCCTTCCTCTACTCAAGTAGTACAAGGCTCCTCTGAAACTTTGTGCAGACACGCTGGAACGACCCTAAATTATTCTGTAGATGGCAGGTATTATTCCATAATCAGTACAGATCAATGCCCTTCTCCTGAAGTTCACGCGGCAGAAGATTTCAGGGGGGTTCTAAGTCACAGTTCACACCATGTTATAAACGCATGGAGTGCTTCACTGAACACACAACAGAATATAATTCCCTACAAATTGTATTCAAAGCTAGTGCTAAGGGTAGAAGAACACTACAAGCAAGAGAAATCACGAAGAGGACTACAAAAGAAGCAATTAACTGAAGCGAAGACCTCTTCTTAAGTTAGCATAAAACAGGAAACTACTCCAAATATACGAGGTCTGACACAAAGAAAACCCCAACACTAAACTTTTAGCTCGGGAACCAATAGTGGGAGAGGGGAGACAAAGAGATGGTTATAGAGTGTGTTCAAACCTTGCACAGCACGACAAGGCTCAACCCGATTGCTTCACTCAGTATGAGTGGCTGTGAGTTCAAACAGAGATGTTTTCTTAACCTTGACTGGAAAGTGGCAGCGTGTAGGAGTTAACAGTGACTGAACAGCCAGACAACGTGCCAGCCCACAACACTTTGCCTGTGAAGCAGATTTTAGCTAATAACAACATCACTGTGCTTGAGCACTCATCCTATTTGCCAGATCTGGCTCACTCTTCCCAAAAATCAAGTCGGTGCTCAAAAGAACCCATTTTTTGTCAGTAGAAGATGTGAAAGCAAAAATAATGGAGATCCTCAACAGTCTTTCAAAAAACGATCTGCAGAATTGCTTTGAACATTGGCAGCATTGTATGCAGCTGCGTGTCAACTCAGAAGGGAATTAGTCTGGAGGTTGTCATAGTTGATTTTGTTGATTTGTTTATTTAAAGAGTTACAGGCACAGTCTCAGGGGTTTTTTTGGTGGAACTCATATATACAAAGAGAGGTGAAGCATGGTTTCATCTCGCAGGGATACGTACCGACTGTGCAGCAGAGAGAGTGATATCACCGAGCTGGTTGAGAAAAAACATCCTGGCAATAGTAGGTACCATATCCATGATGAGATGATAGTCCACCATGTTGCGAGAGTACATCTCTAACCTCTTCAGGTCATACGGGATGAAAACCGATTCTAATTCAGCACGGCTGATGGCTAATAGGTAGAATAAAAAGACAATGATGTCAAGATTGCTCTTCATAGCTATCCAGGATCTCAGTAGTTAACAAGTTTCATTTCACATCATTGAGTTAAGGCCAACTGCTATCCCACAGGTTCACTTCCCAACACACTTCAGAATTCAATACACTAAGTACAACTGCTTATTCAAACTGGTTTTGGTATTCCAAGTCTTTTCAGACAGACAAACTTCCATATGAAAAACACTGCAACTGTCAAAACAGACCAGCACATCAACTCAAAGGTGCCAGAGAGACTGAAAACAGTGAGGGCTGAGAAACAGTTTGCCCAGTCTTTAACTATCTTACACTGGTTTTCACAGCATCATAAAATGGTTTGGGTTAGAAGAGATCCTCAAGATCATCCAGCTCGAAGCCTCCTGCCATGGGCAGGGACACCTTCCATGGGATCAGGTTGCTCATCCAAGAGAGCCTTGGATTTATTGTTAAAGAGCTTTGTTTCCTTGTAGCAACCAAAACTCTTCCACCAAGACAGACACCAAAAACACACAGGACACAGATTACCAAGCTCTCTCAAGAGCCTTTATGGGGCATACTGAGAAAACAGCATTTTGTTTTTCAGCCACAAGTGACTTTTAGAACTGTCCTGTCTGGCCCCTTCCGTTGCACTGCTTGTGTGCTGCACCCAGCAGGGCTGCACCAGGGCCAGTAACTCATAGTTGAACTAAAGCCTCTCTCCTTGAATGACAACGCATTCCAATCTCCAAATTTCTGATGACAGCACTCTTCCTAAGAACCTAAGCAAGCTGCTCTGCCTACTGACCCTTGCTATTCAAGGTTTCCCTTTTAATTCCAAACTGAATTTGGCAGTTGTCAGTATCCATCCACGATTTGTCAGGCATTTAGTTGTTACAGTCAAGAGTCCTCCAATTTCAGGTTGCTTAAATCTTTGATCAAAAAATCAGGGGAAAAAACCCACACCAATAAATGACCATTATGTGTTCTCAGGGGCAGAAAACGTCCTTTTAGGTTTTACTTAGACACTGAAGCATTTTTCTGGATAAGAGGAACAAAACACAATAACTAATCAAGAGCAATTCATGGCACTTCACAGGAAACATCATATAACACAAGGATCTGGGACTCAAATAAACATATACACAGACTTTAAACTGCAATTTAAACGAACACCAGGAGCCAGGGTACTCACATGGTTGTGGCTGCTGTTTGACATTTTTGTTCTGTAGAATATTCAGTGCCAGCGAGGGTGAGAACGTGCTGAACTGGTAGGAAAGTAGAGAAATGAACCGCCTCCTAAAATCTGTAGGACAAGATGATAAAATAAGCGATTCCTGCGGACCTCTAGAATAAATATTCCAGAAAATTCTTCTAGTGTTGGCCAAATCAAAGTTACCTTTCCAGAAGGCAGTAAGCCAAGGTTCCTGTTCACTTTCATCTTCATTCAGCATCTTCAGCATGATGCACGAATGCTCACCAGTCAGGTCATTCTAATAAATGAGACGTATTTCCCATCATGCCCATGAACTTGTTGCACTCAATGCTCAACCGAAGAAGGAAAAGGTCTTCTAAATCAGTAACAACTCATATCTAGCTGGTGGTGATCAGCAGCAGTAAAGTAAAACCTATGAACTTCTAGAATTTGGTAAATCCCAGCACTGAGGGATTCTGGCATCTTGACATAACCAGTAGTCACCAGTATTGCAAATTCCAGGCACACTCAAGAGCCAGAGAAACAAAATTAAAATGCATTGACACTGGACAAATAAATTGTTATCTCCAAAAGCACTACAACTGGCAGTGCTGTTTTTATAAATATCTAGAAAAATAAAAGCTGAAAGGCCACTTGTATATTTTAATAACCACATTAATAACCCTCAACAGCTGCACTTTTGCTCTCATTTTTAAGTGCCGTGTACTTACAAGACCATATTTGCAACCCTAAAACCTTACACATTTAGCTACCTACAGGTCCAAAGAACAAAAATGAACACAAAACACACCTTAAATGTGAAAAACAAACCCCCTCAGAAAACACTTCTGCCCAAACCACATCTCACAGAAGGAAGATGGCCAGCAATTTCAATAGGGCAGGATTTCAATCAAGAACAGTATGCTACTTACTGGTGTTTGCCTCAGATAAACTGGCACAAACCCAGCACGTTTCCAAAACCTGGGGAAAGGGAAAAGAGAAAATGCACTCAGAACCATGGAGCTGTTGTTTCTACATTAACACTTGTGTTTAAGCACAATTTATCCGCTGTACAACTGTTGGAAAGCAGGCAAATGTCTGTAAGATGTCAATTAATGAAAATGAACACTGACAGAAAGTAACAACAATCCAGCTGACTGAGGTTCTAACTTAGAGGAGTGAAAAATGATGATTGTGACTTCAAAAAACGAACAAATATTCAAAGACTGTGGACATGATACAAGAGTTATTGTATTTGACACGCTTCCAGGGCCTCCTTTAAGCACAGACAAATGGTTTTTGACCCATAGTATCAGAGACTCCCAAGAAACAACACTGGGCAGGGGCTAAATATTTTAAATTTACCCATAGACTCCGCTCCTCTTCAATGAACGATGATTTTCCATGGCAACTGCCAAGGTTCAAATAGTCAGTTACAGACTAGAGAAAACCCCAGATTGGTCAGCAAAATCCTGCTGACATTTCTTTCTATCCTCTTGTCCCCTCTTGCATCTTGGTTGGGAACTGATCCTACAACTCATTTCGCCCAGTAAAAGGGGGACTAATATAAAAAGACCTGCTGAGACCAAGCATATGGCATCCCAGACTAAAGATAAAAGCCAGGCCCCAGAGCAACTATCACTGGCAACCAACCTCCACAGGCCACGGGATGAGTACTCATCAGCTGCGCAGGATGTCGACCTTCAGCAGAAAGCCTTACATGTGCACCCAGCTCCCTCGTATCCCACTGTTCATCCTTTCTTTAAATCTATTCTACCACAGCTAACAGTGAAAAAAAGCAGTGAAACACTACCTCCCGCTCTGCCCTGAGAGGGGTTGTTCAAATCAAGTAAGACACAAACCTCTTGCTTAATAATTTGCAAAGATTAAGACTGTTTCGCACTAACCATTCAGTTCTGATGCTCTCCTACACAACCAAATAATTCACCATCGCATTTTGGCAGGAACTCTGCAGCACGCTTGCCATGGAACAAAGCAGGCTCAGTCTCTGTATCCAAAATGTCAAATCACACAGTTGTCTAACGTTGTTCTGACTGGGTCACTCACAAATTGGCCTCCATCGCTCCTCTCTTAAACTCAGCCTCATCTCACGTGCTTGTACAGCACCTTAGGTCCTCTGTAAGTGGGGGCAGGCTAACAAGGAACCAAGGTTTTAGGTGATAAATTACTGCTTTGCTTTTAGGTTAGCAACAGGAAAAGTTCTGTGTTATTTTGAAACTGTCTCCCAAATCCTGAATTCACAACTTACCATGCTATGGCTGAGAAAGCCTCAGAAAGATATCTTACAGCATTTGATAATACTAGAGAAGTTAGCGTACGTATTTTATATAAAACAATGTTGTAACTGGTGGCTTAAAATAATGATTTACTGCTGCAGTAACTCAGTTCCTTCATGGTGAGAAAAGCAAAGAGCAGCTACAGCTGCTGCTGAAAAGCATTTATATTAGTTAGGAAACTAAAAACTGGCATTGAAGTCAGCAGCAGCTCAGCCTTCCGCAGGTCACAGGAAGAAGTATTTAACTTCTCCCTACTTATTATGGGCTGTTCTTACCTCTCTAGTCTGGAGAAAACTGGGCAATTAAAGCTAATTAACTGTTTAGAATGGTCACAGAGGCAGCTAATACGGAATGGGTTTTCCCCCAGAAGGTGCGTGAGAAAAAACTGTCCTGAAGGATGCACTTAGGATCAGCCTTACAAAAAAAAATCCAAGAGCTAAAATACCTGCACCTATATACATTATGTTATTTTAAATAGTATATTATGTGATATAGAAATTGTTATATTAATATCCTATTCTGTTATATAGACCCTTTTATTATTTATATTAAATGATATATAACAAGCCTTAATATTAATAGTCTATTATATAACATATAAATAATATAATGCATATAGACACAGATTTTAGCCCTTAGGTATTCTCTTTATTCTAGATGTAACTAGGAAAAAGAGTAATGTCTTACTTGAGTAATCTTGGTGTTAGCCCATAAGATACCCCCAAATAGTCCAAGTTTTCAGCTTGTCTCTCACTCAGTTTGAGAAGTAAAGGAGGTAAGTCTTTCCGAGGTGTCACAACCTCTTCTAATAAACCAAGAGTCTGGAAACGAAAGTGCAAATTAGTTAGTAGCAATTCTTACAGAAATCTGCAAATTAAATATCTTATTCCATATAAAAATATCCTGGAGAAGAGGAGGCTGAGAGGAGACCTCACTGCTCTCTATAACTACCTGAAAGAAGGTTGTAGAGAGGAGGGAGCTGGGCTCTTCTCCCAAGTGACAGGGGACAGGACGAGAGGGAATGGCCACAAGCTCTGCCAGGGGAGATTTAGGCTGGACATTAGGAAAAAATTCTTCATGGAAAGGGTGATTGGGCAGTGGCAGAGGCTGCCCAGGGAGGGGGTTGAGTCACCTTCCCTGGATGTATTTAAGGCACGTGTGGACGAGGTGCTGAGGGGCACGGGTTAGTGTTTGATAGGAATGGTTGGACTTGATGATCCGGTGGGTCTCTTCCAACCTGGTGATTCTATGATTCTATGACTGTTTCCTACTTTACCAAGACTGTCAGTGAATAAAGAACAGCTTCAGACAACAGAAAACAGAAATAAATGTACTGGGCTCCATACCTCACTGCTTATGGTTGCAATTTCTTTTGGCTTTTGAATTGTTTTTTCTTCCAAACATGGGAATTTGCCTTCATAGTACATCTGCAGTAAAGTCAGAGCTCTGCTGCCATAGCCCATCTGTCAAGCAGGAACACCAAACTATGAGCAAAAACACGAGCCTATTTTTTAAGACAGGGCAGCAACATTCTCTCCTTACAAACCCATTAAAAAACATGAGCACGGATGTCACTCAGACACTACAAAAATACATTTTCTTTGCTATACAGCAGCTCCATGAAGAACGCTACAGAACCTGGCTGTCTGAAATCATGAGAGCCCAATCGGTAGTCCAGGACTGTGCAATAATTCTTGGTGCTTAACGCTGGCACTCAGGAAACGCCAAACACATTTGGGAAGCTCAAAATATAACGAGATCTTGATTTTATTTGGCCACTTGGGATGCTGGCACGCTACAATGCTGCCTAGGAATGACAGAAGCACTGGTTTGCTGCCCACCAAGAGGAAAGAAATGCCCCCAGCCTGCTGTGGCACCTGCCCACTTCTGGGGACCAGACCTCTTTCTGTTACTGCCCCCAACTCACTCCCCAGGCTTAAAATGCCGAAAACTGAAGCAACTGAAATGTTTGCCCTGTCCCTGAATTCCGCCTGTACAGCCATTCGCATTGTCCAACTGCTGGCTATTCACAGTTAACTGGATTCCAAAATACTTTACCCCCTGATAATCCGGATGAACCGCAATACGAACAACACGCCCACCAGAAAGGCCCCCGAAATCTGGATCTTGGAACTGCATAAGAGACAGAAGTCAAATTAAACAACACGGATGGGTACTCTGGAAGTGAGAAATAGTGCTGAAATATATCTTGGGTGTGATAACACAGCCAAGTTATTCACCTGCTCTGAAATGGTCCAGGGAATAAGATCACCAGAAGCTTTCTTTCCCCTAGAAAGGCTGTTCATGATCGACTGGCGAGAGATCTCTCCCTCCATGCACACCTGCCAGGAAGGGTAAAAGAGCATTAAGAAAAAGTGTTTCCACAGAATCATAGAATGGTTTGGGTTGAAAGGGACCTAAAGATCATCCGTTCCACTTCATGGATGTATGCTGCTCTCTTACCTGAACAACAGCAAGTACTTCTGGTAATGAGTTCTGGGTAGGTGGAACTGGTGGCAAAAGGCAAAAAAGATGATGGGCAGGTGCATCAGAGAGCATCTGGAGGTCATTGGGCGAGTTCTGGAAGGAATAGAAAGTTAAAGAATTATTCCATGAGAAGAGCTTCGAAGCCCAGTGTCATGTTAATCACCGATTTCTAAACAATACTGCATCTTCCAAATTAAGGGCTACTAAGAAAGTCAGAACTAGCACAATACTGATGGATGAAGAAGCTCACACGCCAGTTCGTGGCTGTTGCAACACCAGGCAGCATCTGTTCTTCTCTAGTTGAACCTCTTGCCCTCATGTGTACGGAACTGAACTTTCCATCTTTATACAGCTATGTCTCTCTTTATCTACCAAACCTTAAGTAACTTCCTTTAACCGTCAGATTTTTAGTACTTCGGTATTTACAGACTTCACCACTCGCATGTACCATAGTCTTGAAACCCTGAGGAGAAATTATGACTCTTTTCAGCAGTACAGTGGAACTACTCTTTTGGTTAACTGGAGGCTACTAGAACACAGTAGAGAGAACTGCAGAAGAGGTTCGTCATTGATACTATTCTGACAAGCATGTAGGTGCATCTAGAATTTAGTCTCTGTAATTTCTAAAGACAAAAAGATTCCAGATATCTGTAAAAGCAGTGTATTCACCCAAGAGAAAGGCAGAGATCCTCTCAGACAGGAGAGACTGCTGATCTGTATACAACAAAAAACTGAAGGTGTTCGAAAATCCCAATAAGGCCAATTCCTATAAGCACTGAGATTAGAAGCACTGCTCCCTCCACAAAATTCCTAGCTAAAATTTTGACTGAAGCAGCTGAAGCTTTACCTTGTAGTGTGAAGCCACATAGAGTGCCATCAGTCTCTGCAGAAAAATTTCTGATGCTTTGTGGTAACAAAAAAGTGTGTCTCTATTTACATAGTATCTGAACAGAAGGGTTAAGGAAACAACATTCTTGAAAGAAGGAAAAAGCTCCTCCTTGGTTTAGAAGAAATATTTTCAATACAGCCTTGGCCTACAGGCTGGCATTTGCTCTTAAGACTGTACAGCTCTATCTATCTGAATGAATGACAGTGCAGTGTTCATAGCTTTCTCATCCTTCATCTATAAAGCTAAATCTTTTAGAACTCCAACAAGGACTTCCCTTCATTCAACTCTTCCTTAGGATTGTCTCTGCAGTAAAACTAGACTTTGGTATTGTCCTAGTAACCCACATTCTCTTACAAGGCAGCAGTAAAAACTCAACTCCAGAAGGGCAATAATAGACTTTTGCCAAAAGACCATGGGCTAAGATTATCACTTCTGCTGCAGAACCCACTATTAATCAGCTTGAAGAAGCCTCATACACCTGAAAGCACAGTATCTTGCTTAGAGCACAGCACTGGAATAAGGATACAGTTCACAGGTCTCAGGCAGTGGGCAGCCGGAGATAATTCTGGTGATGTTGAGACAGTCCAAACACAGCAGATCATTCAGCCACTTCTCGACTGGGTCACCAGGGGCATATCTGATCGATTCGTGAAGGGAGATTTCATGCAATGTACGAGCTGCAAACAGATTTCAGAAGGAGATCTACTGTTGGAAGTTATAACCAGTAAAGAATCCAATAGGATCAGCGTCCTCTGAAGCCTCCCAGGACGCCAGAAAATCATCACTTGCATAGATTTCATAGCCTTCAGAAGCATTTATATCTGAAAACCATGAGGGAGACCCAAGAAAGTTCCTTCATTCTCCCGTATCACTACCTTCCCACATCTGCAAAGCACACAGACCCGTGAGAAGCCCACAGGGCTTGCCAGTCAGCAGCACAGAGGTCATGGTTGTACACTGCAGTCCAGAACACAACGGAATACCTGAGGCGAGTTTAGCTGTAGCTGTAGATTTGTTCTCTGCCGTCATGGTGACTTGGGTTTGTGCACTCTGTTGACGGAGCTGCTGAATAAGCTTCAGAGACAGTGATCGACCAGTACCCTCATACCTGAAAAGCAGAAGACAAAAGCCTGAAGCAAATAACCAAGCAGAAATCCTGAGCCACGGAGAAGCTCCAGCACAGAACCAGCCTTTCATTAAGACTTATGTGCCATGCTGAAACCTGTGAGGTCCCAACCATCTGTGAGAATCACTGTCTTTTGATGTTCTTGTGTGTGTAGGACAGGCATCCTACCCTGTTACCTTCTTAGTCTCCCAACCTCCCTGGGCAGCCTGTTCCAGTGCTTCATCACCCTCACAGTAAAGAAGTATTGCCTTACATTCAGGTGGAACCTCCCACGCTCCAGTTCGTGCCCGTTGATCCTTGTCTTGTTGCTGGGCACCACTGAACAGAGTCTGGCCCCACTATCTTGACACCTGTCCCTTAGATATTGATGAGATCCCCTCTTAAGTCTTTTCTTCTCCAGGCTAAATGGACCCACATCTCTCAGCCTTGACACCTAAGAGAGACGCTTCACTCCTCTCATCACGTTCATGCCCTCTGCTGTACTCTTTCTAGTAGTTCCTTGTCTTTCTGGAGCCAGGGAGCTCAGAACTGGACACAGGACTCCAGATACAGCCTCACTAGGGGCTCCGAGAACCTCACTCAACTTGCTTGCTTGCGCTTTTCTCGATGCACCCCAGGATACCAATGGAATTCTTAGCACGTGGATGAAGGAAGGAACATCTTCCACAAGGAAAATGCCATTCTTCCTTCTTTCCTAACAGACTGCAGAATCCCCTTTATATATTTGCTCCTTGTAGCAGAACAGAAGAGGTGCAAGTCAAACTTCTAATGAATCCACAGGGGAACCAAAGGAAAGCAGCAAGTACGAGTACCAACTCCTGGTTATTTCCAAGAGAAATCAAGAATTAGTATGACGTGATGTAACAGTGTGTAGTAAAAAAGTACCACAGGCAATAAATAGTCCGCTCACACCTGCTTTCCCAGGTAGAGAGCTGCTGCTCAAGCCTTACCCGTTAATTGTAGAAGCCATGAAAACAAGGTAAGGGCCTAGCAGGTTTTTCACCAGGGGCAGAGGAATGGCAGCAGCTTCATCAATCACAACAAGTTCAGCTTGACCCAGCTTCACAGAATCAGCGGGGTGTATGTACTGCAAGGAATGAGAGGAGACCCTCATTGTCATCAGCAGCTTGTTCGGGAGTTAGGGAAACACTGGACCTAGCAAAACCTTAAAAGCTCTGTGTTCTCCCTGTTCTCCATGACCATCAAACCAGAGACTGAGACACAAAAACAAACAGCTGGAAGAGGGTTCATGTTAATCTATCAAGGACTGAGTCACAAATCTTGTTTTGCACATTTCCACACAAAATTACCTGTGGAGATTGTGAAAATTAAGGAAACCTAATCACTAAAAAAATGCCCTTCTTCACTGTTTTTTTCACTTCCCAATGCTTTTAAGAAGAAACCAAGAAGCAATTACCAAGGGAGCTTTCCCAATCTACAAGCTACTCGCAGAAAGAAGATACTTTGTGAAAGTCACTCAACAGAAAAAAGGGAATGCCTTATAGCCAAACCAATCAAGACAGTTACACATCATGCCAAATGCACATGCTTAAAATCAAAACAACTACAGCATCAGTAAAGCCAACAGTTGTGAACGAAAAGCAGAAAGGCAAGAGAGCAAAAGATGCCAATTACCTGAATGGTCTGCCTGTGTTCCTTGAACACATTCACTCTGACAACAGCCTTGTTAAACTCTGGATTTAAAGACTGAACAATCTCATAGTCCAGATGTTCCTGAAAGAAAACATTGTTAAATGAATGAACAAGCCAAAACCTAAGAAAAATATCATTTACCGTTATCACAAAAATAAGTTTGCTAAGAGTACACTGTTTCTTCAAATTCTAGTGAAAAAACTCTTATAACAAAAGCTTCAGAGGCCTGAAAACCAAGAAAAATTTTACTTGCACTAAAAACTACTTCACAAAAGATTTTCCCAACTTAATAGAGAAGGAAATATAATAAAATAACCTCTTCTTCTCACCTGATATTGCAGCGCATCAAAGCCTTTAAATATGAACTCAAAGAGAGTGTGAAGGTTATCAGGGCTTGGAGAAGTGACAAAGATATTGGAGTAACTGCATGGAAAAACAACACAAGACAATTCTTTTCTACACGTACTCAGAGGGGTTGATTTCACCTAATGACCAAAATACAGCAGATTCCTTTAGACACTTCTCTCACTTCATAAGTGATTATTTTCATTTTTAAAGACTGCTGTTTCATTATTACTGTAGAACAGAAAATATCAGTGTATGCAGCAATGAAAATACGTAAGGCAACTATAAAGGAAGGATGTGGGACTGGAAATTAACATATATTCAGACACTGTTATCTTATTTATAAAAAAACCCTCATGGATGCAAATAAAGCCTAGGAGATGGGGGGGGATCACTCACCCAAAAGCTATTGCTCCAGCAATAGCCAGTCCCAAAGCAGCAGATTTACCGCGTCCCCTGGCTGCTGTTAATGCCACAGTGCTCCGTAGAGTCTTCTCAGAAATGGCTTCAATAAATTTTAGAACTGCTTTTGCCTGATGGTCAGGAAAAAAAATAAAAATAAAAGTCAGCTGTGTTTAAATTGCTTTCAGCATTAATGAAGACTTACCACTAGAACGTGTCTACTTTCCTAGAATAGGAAGAAGGAAGAAAAGACAAGGTGGCACTGCTGAACATCAAAATCCAGACGAATAACGCACAAAACTGAATCTTTGCATTTATTCGGGTCTAAACACATACCAGAACAACAGTTCTCAATTACTACTTCCATGCTACTGACCACAGAGTGTATTCAGCAAGGCAAGAAGAGGCATACTGCCCTCAAAGAAGGAAGGACACACCTGAGCAGTGAAAAGGACTGCTATAAACGGGCTTAAGCAGTGCCCAGCTCTGGGAGACACCAGGCTAAATGGCAATTTCTCAGTGGATACTCCAAAACAGGAAAGAATTACAATAGGGCCTTCAGCTGCCCTAGCCAGATTCTCAAATTGGAATAAAAACAGTGTATGTCAAGCAGGAACAGGGGCTTACTAAGACATGATAGAGATTTTCCAATTCTATTCAGAACTAAACTGAACTTCAGCTTCCTGTCTCCATTCCATTTATCTGCAACTTCATGAAGAAAATCACCACTACTTCCATTGAGTTACCCTGTCCAATACATTTTTCAAGGAAATTCTTGAAGACCACACCTGCCAGTGCGCACACTCTGATCTGATTACACGCAAGGTGAGGCACAAACATCAGCACCTAAAGTGACCTGTCAAGCACAGAGTATCTCAAATTTAACACCACACCAACCTGATCCAGAGTTTTACAGCCATCCACCAAAACTCCTACGGGCTGTGTGTCCTGCAAGCTCTCCTTCAGTTCTTTCAGCTCCAAGTCCTGTGGCTGGAGCCTGTCTTCCTGTAAGGACAGGATTTACCAGAACAGGATTAGTGAAGAACACTTGGGCACAATTATACCTTTCTGATGTCTTCTAGTAACTTTTATCGGGCATAGAAAGGTACCTGACAAAACTTTAAATCACAGAATCATTTGGTTGCAAAAGAGCTTTGAGATCATTGACTCCAAGCATACCTGTCCACTACTAAACCTTATCCCTGAGCACTTCGTCTACCTGCAATTTAAATAGCAATACAGTAAACCTCATAAATACAGGCAAGTACATAATAAAAAGCTGTGACGGAAAATAAAGCAAGGAGGAAAAAAAGTCAGCTTCCCAAGCTTTACCCACACCAGGTTTAATTTTCGCAGAACATCCTACCTCCTTGTATGCAAGAGCATTACCTGATATAGAGTGAAAGGAAAGCGTCCTCTTTTTAAAATCTTTAAGTTCCTGTGGTCAACCCTGAGCAATTTCACCCAAGGAAGAGCAGCTGACGTTGCTTACTGACCTGCGACTGCGGTGGAACTGGTGTGATGTTTGCAATGTGACTGGAGATGGGCAAGATATTCAGCTGATCATCAATCACGATGCAATTCTTGCACGAGGCCAGAGACAGAATGAACCTGGGTAGTCAAGCAAAGACAATCTGATAAAAACACCAGCAAAACAACTGCATTTTGGTGGTTAGATTCTTGTCTAAACCCAGACATAGTATTTATAGCTACTTACAGCTGAGCTACAAGTTCATACAACTGGTAGTCTGCTGCTTCTCATAAAACCAGGATTGTCTACACAGAACACGCATCCACTTCCTAGGATGTCTCCAAAGAAGAACACTAACTAAAGACAACCTACCAAGAGCGCTACAAAGTGACTTCCAATAGGTAACTGCATATAAGCATAAGGTGTGAATCCACAGCAATTATGACTAACACTGACCCCCAAAGACTGCAGCCAGTGCTGGCTTATTCATCCTTCTAATTTCTGACATCACATAACTACCTGCATGCTAAAGAATGAATTCGACAGCTTTCCCGTGGCTAGAGCTAGTGCTCATTCACCCGATAAGGGCTGCTTACTACATACAATAAAAGCAGAAAAAACATCTTTACAAGACACTTTTAAAACCATAGAGAATACTCCGCACTAAGCAGTTTTATGTTTTACAGTAGCACAACAAGCATCTGAACTTCTGTGCATCTGAAAGATACGTTTCTACAGAACATTTCAAGAAAGGGACTCCTCTGAGTTTACAAATTTGGGCTTATCTGCATTTATCCCTTGTAACACATGCCATAAGTTTGTATACAATTCCCCCAACAACAAACGTCATTCATTTCCAGAACAGTACATTAGAACCAGCCCAGAAACCCAGTTCCAATGCAAACCCATGGGATGTTTTCCTAATACAAATACACAAAGCTATTCCAGATGCTTTCTTGGGCACACAGCCTAGATCCTTTACATTCTTAATGAATTACCTCTCGTTAAACCGTCCCACTACGTCCTGGTGTGCCTCTGTTCTGTATCGAGAGTGTACATCCTGAAACAAAAAGAAAGTGAATCAGGAGAACAAACAGAAGCAATCATGATTTTACAAGACTGTTACTCATGGGACAATCCAACTTTTTTCCCCACTCTTGTAGATTACAGCCTCCCTTTCCATCAACACCGCATCCCAGATAGGATTTTGATTTTCTGTTTGTTGTGAAACTTCCACGTTTTCCAAAGACCTGTTAAAAAGGTATTTCTCCAGCCCATCGTTTTTACAATGGTCTTACTTACTCTTGCCTGACTTAAAGGTCAATTCAGCCACGTACAGAACATTTCAAACACCTCAGAGAAGCTAGGAAAAAAACAGCTTATTGCTTTAATTTGCCTACTGGCATCATTACTAATAGAAACTGTTCCTGCTCTAGAAGTTAAGTATAATCAATGTGAATAGATCATATACAGAAATATATAGTGGTTGTGAAGCTGATCTCACCTAGCAACAAGTCACAGAACACTCAGAAAGCCTATTTTTCACTTAAAATTTCTGTGATGTGGGCAGACAGCATAAATACTTTCAAAACTATTGTGAAAGAAAAGAACCCAGCTACATTTGTGAACGACAAGTGGTTTTCCCTCGTAGCCTAGCACTGCTTCAAGACACACAGGTTGGTAGAACTGCCTAAGCAGACACATTCAATCACAAATGAATGAAGGAGCCAGAAAGATGATAGAAGGAAGCTCAGAACCCATAACAAAAGCAAAAAGGCAACCACTTGTCATCACCACGATGCATAAGCTGGTATGAAACAGACACATTACATTGAACGCACCATGGTCATGGTATAGAGTTGCTTCAACGAGTTCATAGTTCTCAGGAGAATCACCACAATTCCACCACCTTCTACTGTTTCAACAGTTCTAGCGAGCAGGTTTGGAGTCAAGGCTTCAAAATCCTAGGAAAAGAATAACATTTCAAAGTTGCCCAAAGCTCATCAGTGCCACTAGCACCTACTAAAAGAAAAAGAAAGTCTCAAAACATTATTTCTCAAAGTTCTGATTCAAACTTAACATTTGCATTAATAAATTTACCATTAAAATCCTACCAACAAGGCGATCTCACTCTCACAAAATGCGTGACAGGCACATGAAGCCATCATAACTGAATTAACACAAGCAACAAACGCTATTCCTGCAGCTTTTAAACTGAAAACAATTGACACCACATCCTTTTTAAGCCAAAAGTTTACTTCCTTACCTGAAGTACACACATGCCAAAAGTATTACCAAGGATCTTATGAGTTTCATTGTAATAGCAGTAGCGAATGTTTGTGGCTGCTATAAACAACTCGAAAGGATCATCATCCTTTATGTTTAAAGTTCCACTTTTAATCTTCTTCTGTAGCTGTCTCATCCTCTTCTTCCGGTGGCTGGAGAAAAAAATTATGTAGACGTTTTCTTGGAAAAAGGTTTGAGAAAACTGCATTCAAGTCTACATTCAAGTCTAATGGGAAGTCAGAGCTTGGCCTCCAAGCACAAAGAACATTGGATCCCAACTGCTGCTGTCACGATATGTTCCCATGCGCTTTCACCCTGAGTGGTGGATATGACACAGAACCAGCTGGTTTTGCACGGAACCGCTTGGCTGGATTCATGTGGTCCCAAGTAACACTTCCTTCCTGACCCAGTGTGCAGACTCTAAGCGTGCATACAAATCTAAGAATTAGAACTGTAAATGCTTATTCAAAATGAAGACATTTGAATGCTTAATCTGCATCCAGTGTTTGATATTACTGAGGCTAAAAAGATGAGAAATTAAAAGTTTCAGCTTTTTGAGGTTAAAAAGTTGAGGAAGACTCTAGTCTAGGACAACAGAGGTAGTGTCAGTGCTACAGAAAGAAACCTAGTGCTGATACCAACTCTATTACAGAAGTCACATTCTAGTTCTGGAAGGCTAAACATCCCATAGCTCCTCCAAAAACCAATCTTGTCTCTCTTTACAAGCGAAATACACAAGCTACTCTCAGCAGACCAGTTTTGTTTCACACAGAGCAGGGACCGCAGAACGAGACACAAGAGGTATCTTACCTGCTAAAGCCCAGCTCTTTTTTGTAACACCACAGCACAGAGGGTCTGGCCTTTACAGTTGCTTTCGACAGCATGTGATGAAGAATAACCACCTGCCGAAACACAGACATGATCCTCAACAACTCTACTCACGAGTTAACACCAAAGACCAATTTTTCTATACTTGGTTCTACACTTATGTTTTCTACTAACCAACTCTGTGCAAAACAGAAGGATTCTTTGATATTTTGTGAAGGTTACCTTCCTTTTCACACAAATGTGTGTGCCTGGTGCCTTCTTGTGGGGACATCCACAAGTTCCTGGGCAACCTGGGCTAGTGCCTCAGCACCCTTATTATCATAGAATCACTACACTGGAAAAGACCCACTGATCATCGAGTCCAACCATTCCTATCAATCACTAAATCATGTCCCTCAGCACCTCATGCACCTACCTTTTAAAAACCTCCAGGGAAGGTGACACAACACCCTCCCTGGGCAGCCTCTGCCAGTGCCCAGTGACCTTTTCACTAAAAATTTGTTTCCCTGATGTCAAGCCTGAACCTCCCCTGGCAGAGTTTGAGGCTGCTCCGTCTTGTTCTGTCATTCCCTCTTGTCCTGTATTGTGAGGAATTTCTTCCTAAAGCCTAATCTAAATCTTCTCCCTTCCAATTTAAAGCCGTTCCCCTTCATCCTATCACTTCAAGCCTTTGTAAAAAGTCACTCCCCAGGTTTCCTGTAGCCCCTTCAGCTGCTGGAAGGTCGCTATGAGATCTTCTTGGAGCCTTCTCTTCTCCAGGCTGCCCTCGTATGGGAGGTGCTCCAGCCTTCCTCTGGAGTTGCTCTAACAGATCTATCTCCTTCTCACGCTGAGGATTCCAGCACTGGACACAATATTCCAGGCGAGATCTCGCAAGAGAGGAGCAGAGGGGCAGGATCCCTTCCTTCCTTCCCTCCCTCCCCACTGGCCACGCCGCTCTGGATACGCCGAGCCGCCCCATCTCCCGTCTCACCTGATCCTTGCCGCGGTCACCGACCACCACGAAGAGGCTCCGCTGCCTCTCGGCCACGCCATTCTCGATCAGCACCCGCAGGCGATTATCCACCTTGCGGCGCTGCATGGCCGCGCTGCCACCGTCACCGTCACCCGCGCCGCGTGGGCTCGAGGACCCCGCGGCCCCCGAGGACCCCGGGCTGCCCGCGCCGTTCGCCTGCGTGGAGGGAGGCAAAGCGAGTGCCTGAGAGAAAAAAAAAGGGGAATAGTCTTCATTTAAACTAGAGTGACGTTTCACCTCAATAATTGTATTTTTTTTCCCGTTAGACTGAACGTCCTTCTGATATCGTGGCTTTTTATAGCGTTTTTTATTTGTTCAAATAGTGTTTTTCCAGACATTCTCACTGATACAAGGAGATCCTATTAGAAAAGGCTGAATATTTTTGATTTAATCTAAAATAGTGGTTTCACCTCAATAATTGTATTTTTTTCCTTTAGACTGAACGTCCCTCTGATATCATGTGTTTCTATAGCATTTTTTATTTGTTCAAATAGTATTTTTCCAGACATTCTCATTGATACAAGGAGATCCTATTAGAAAAGGTTGAGTATTTTTGATTTAATCTAAAATAGAGTGATGCTTCACCTCAATAATTATATTTTTTCCGTTAGACTGAACGTCCCCCTAATGCGTTTCTATAGCATTTTTTATTTGTTCAAATAGTGGTTTTCCAGACATTCTCATTGATACAAGGAGATCCTATTACAAAAGGCTAAATATTTTTGACTTAGGCTAAGATAGAGTGATGCTTCACCTCAATAACTGTATTTTTTGTTAGACTGAACGTCCCTCTGATATCATGTGTTTTTATCGCATTTTTTGTTTGTTCAAATAGTATTTTCCCAGACGTTCTCATTGATACAAGGAGATCCTATTACAAAAGGATAAATATTTTTGACTTAAGCTAAAATAAAGTGATGCTTCACCTCAATAATTGTATTTTTTGAGAGTTAGACTGAACGCCCCTCTGATATTTTTTATAGCATTATGAGAAATACTCATTCGCTGGCAAAATATTAAAAAGGATAAAGTCTTCGCATCAAAGGCAATAATATTTTTATTTTACAATTCAGCGCTGAGTTGGCATAAAATCTTACAAAAGCACTGGTATATATACTAGTTTTAAATAAAGTATAAAGGCAATAATTTAATTTAAATAAATAATTATTTAGATAAAGAATAAAGGCAATAATATTTTTATTTTACTATTCAGTGCCGAATTAGATGAATTGGCATAAAATATTATGGTATTGGGTATATATACTAGTTTTAGACAAAGAACCAGATAATCTTAAAAAAAATGCTCATTATTTTTTGGATTATCTGGAGACTTCCTTCAGGTCATCTCTTGACCTAAGACAACTCCATCTTGCTAGACAACTAAGCATATCAATAAATTTTTGCAGCTCTAAGAGAGTGTTTATTCTTTCAGGTTATTTATTTAGACTGAACATCCCTCTGGTATCATGGGTGTTTATAGCAAGTTTTATTCAAATAGTGTAGTTACTAATACAAGAAGTGGAATGCTTTTGATTTAACCTAAAATATTATGAAGTTTCATCTCAATACTTGTATTTTTGAGAGGCAGAGTGAAAGTCCCTCATGGGTTTTTAAAACATTTTTTTTTTTGTTCCAATGGTGTTTTTCCAGACTGTCATGATACATGAATTAGTTACTATTAAAAAAGTGGAGTATTTTTTTATTTAAACTAACGTAGAGTGAATTTTCATCTCAGTAATTGTATTTTTTGAGAGTTACACTGAACGTGCCTCTCATACCATGGGTTTTTATAGTATGTTTTTGTTCAAATAGTGTGTTTCCAGATACTGTTACAATACATGAAGTAGTTATTATTACAAAAAGTAGAATACTTTTCATATAAGCTAATGTAGAGTGAAGTTTCATCTCAGGAACTGTATTTTTTGAAAGCTAGAATGCCCCTCATAGCACTGCGTTTTCTTTCCAACATTGTTTTTCCAGGCACTGCTCGTTCTTTGGAGATGTCTGTGCCCACAAACCACAGCCTGAGGGGAGAAAGTGATACAAAAAGTAGTCACTCTTACAAAATATTTTGATTTAAGCTAAAGTAGAGTGAAGTTTTCATCCAAGTAACTATATTTTTTTGAAAGTGAGACAGAATGCACCTCTGATAGCATGGGTTTTTATAGCATGCTTTTAAAATAGTGTTTTTCCAGACATTGTTATGCCTTGTGTTCAAGATCTGTGCTGAGATGTGCCTTCTTCTGAAATCACCTGTTTCCAGCCTTTCCGTTTGATACAAGAAGTAGTTGCTATTACAAAAAGTGGAATATTTTTGACTTAGAAGAAACTTAACTCTACTTTAGCTTAAGTAATTGAGTTTTGTGAAAGTTGGAATGGCCCTCTGAGAGCATGTCTTCATTCAAACGGTGTTTTTCCAGATACTGATTATTCTTCAGTGGTTAAAATGTCTTGTGTTAAGTATGATCTCTGCTGAACAGATGTAATCCGTAATCTAATTCTTCTCTAATCCCTCGTTTGCAGGCTCTCTCCATCTCAAATGCAAGGTCAGACAGAGCTGGCTCCAAAGCTCTAAACTGACAAGAGTTTTGACTGTTGTGAAATTCATAACAACATTAAAATCAGTCTTTGGAAAGTAATAGAACAAGTGTAAGATTTCTGGGAATATTTACACATGCAGGGAAGTGTGGAATATATTCTGTCCGCAGCTCTTGTCTCTGCACATCACTGATCATCACTCCCTCATGTTGCCCAGGCCTGACTGAAGGATGTGTGCTTTCCAAAACGAATCTTAAATAAGAGTTCATTTGATGGCATTTCTGATATTAGACAATATAAAATTTATATATATATATAAGCAGAATTTAAGCTTGTTTTCCACATGGAAAGGTCACAGCGGAGCTGAGTAAACATATTGCTCAAAGCCTTGATGGTGCATTGCTGATCCTCGAATCCTGCATTCAGTGTCCTGTTGATAGGACAAGGAGGAATGGCTTTAAATTGGAAGGGAGATGATTTAGATTAGATGTTAGAAAGAAATTCTTCACAGTGAGGGTGGTGAGGCACTGGCCTTGGTTGCCCAGGGAAGTTGTGGCTGCCCCATTCCTGGAGGTGTTCAAGGTCAGGTTGGATGGTCTAGTGTGAGGTGTCCCTGCCCATTGCAGGGAGGATGGAACGGGATGATCTTTACCATCCAACGCAAACCATTCTATGATTCCTCATCCAGAAAAAGTACAGGAGTTTGGGAAACTGTTTTTAAGGTGCCTGCTGTACCACACTTAACATGCCTCACTAACAACAACCCAACTCCTGCAGCAGCAGCTCTCCAAAGCCCACAGAGAACAGCCCGCTCCAGAGATGAGGGCTGGGAACCTCCGCGTCTGTTCTATTTAGTGATTTCTGTGCAACAGACTGTAAAAAGGGGAGAAGCCAAACATCAATTGCAATGGCAATGATTTTACAGTTTTAAGCCCTTTGTTCTGAACAGCTCTTGCTTGCAAACCCCAGCCCTGCTGGAGTAAACACCATGCGTCTGATGATTTTATGACCATTCCCTTTCCATACACCACAGTTCTTCGTTATCCATGTCACCACGTGTCCTCCTGTACTGCTGAGAAGGGAAAAGAGTGGCATTTGGATATCCAGTATTCCCATGCAAACATGACTGTAGAAAGCAAACAGAGCACGCACACACACAGCAAAACAACCAAGTCTTTAGGACACATTATTATCCGATACTAATTTATGAAACCCTAGGAAATTTAGGAACCCTACTTCTCAATAATGCTAGGTTGCTCGTAATATCTAAGCTCTGCTGTTTAATAAAGCCACAGCTATCAGTTTTCCATACAAAATCGAAAGTTTCGTAACTGTGGAGCTTCAAGAGAACTATTTATCAGTCTGGCTTTACGTAAGTTCTAGTAGAAGCTTTCAGAAACACCGAGTTTATTCTCGAACCAGCAGCAAAACTATTCCTAATACCCTAAACACTGTAACAATAACCTTTCGACATCAAACTTGAGCCAAGCTATTTGCATAGATGTATTTATTCTTAACTTTTAATACTGCTAAAAAAGAAGGTCTGAACAATGAAATATTTAAACCAGGTAATACCATAGGAAAAAAATGTGTTTAGTATTGGATATATTTTGGGATAAAATATTCAAAAGTTGTAAAATACAGCAAAAGTATTGTATTAACTATTGAATTAACCACCATGAAGGCTGTTGAGCAGTATTTTTGGAGGTGAACCCAGGTAAACCCAGTTACTAAGACAAAACCACCAACACAACCGAAGTGTAGCAAGAGAATTCCTCAAGGTAGAGGTATGAAATATTTGCTTAGAAGGGAAGGACATAAAACATTTAAATAGATTTATTTTTCAAGTGTTTACATAAGCCATGAACCAATTTGCTTTCGACGTTGAGTTAAAGAACTGCAAAGACATATATACATGTTTAAGGCCATCAGAAAATTTAAATCTAACAATTAACTAACACAATTCTGAAGACTTATTTTATATGGTAGATGCATTACTAAAAGTTATTCTAAAATTGAATAGCTTCAAAAAAGGAAATACATTTTCATGGAATAAGTGTCTAATGGATAATTACTAAAATTTATCATAATACTAAAATTTCTGGTGTACTCTTGATCCACTATTGGTTGTTTGAGCATATTTTAAAGGAAGGAGTTGGCCACTGTTGTTGGAACTGAGCTACTTACACCCATCTGATTGCTTTATGAACAATAAAAAGTGAGGGGGAACACAGAACATAGCTCTTAAGAGTTCATGAGTTAATAACTGCAGCAAGAGCTAATGCAGACAAATTTAATTCAGAACAAAATGTCAAGCTAACACAGATCTCTTAAGCATTGCTCAAATTGGCTTTAGGATGTGGATTCTGGAAAACAGGATTCCTTCCCTGCATTAAGGCTGGATCTACAGAGATACGAATAGTTTTAACTGCTTTGGATTCATAAGAAAGTGGTTAATACTAAAGCACCTCTTCCCTTGGATTAACTGCTCAGAAAAATCAGTCTCATACCTGCCACACCACACCAAAAATGCAACAACGCCTGGTTCTGAAACACTGCAGGAACACACACAGAGAGATCCAAGGTGCTGTTTTTAAGCTTACAAGAGTCAGGGACTTCCTTTTACGAAGGAAGAGACATTAAGTTTCTTTAATGGTCTACTACAGCATAGAAGTTTGCCTCCCTTTTACTGTTAGATGATACGAATGCAACACCAAATCCAGAACAGTCAGGTGCAGTGGTTCTTAAAAGCATGGAACCTTTCCTCTTGGAAAACACGACTAGCATAAAACACATTTAAATGTAAAAACAAGCAATATTTGCAAAGCAGGAAGTCTGAAGGGTCTCCCCCATCTCCCTCCCTCCCTCTGGAAAAAACAGAAGGCCAAACAGAAACACATTACAGCATAAGTGGTTCGCCTTTTTCACCACTACCTGATATTAAATACATCAATCTTCCCTAACTTCACATCAAAACTACTTATGTTACCAGTGCTAGGCCTACCAAGAACCCACATGCTGATACTGTGACCAGTCAAGGAGATTTAAACCAGTTCTGTCATTTAGAGAAAACCAGCATTACAAGGGAACCACACAATTTCACAATGTCTTTGGTTGCCAGTGACATTCTAGACAGTAACCGTAACTGTTGTTTAGGCCTAGGTTTAAATAAGGATGCAACCTTCTCTCCCAGGCTGTAATCTTTTAAACCAAAATGAAACTTCCATTATTCAGAACTGTGTCCTGCTTGCTTCTCAAACGAGGCACTACTTGCTTGGTGTTCTTCACCAATTAATAAATCCACCCCATCTGCAGAACTTTAATGGTAGCAGCTCAAGTGCTTAAAACCCTACTCTCATACATATTCAATGCAGAGGGATATTGTAAAAACAGTTGCATAGATCGGAAAGCCTAAACTATACCATCTACTTCGTAGTTGCAAACATCAACTCCAGCTACGAATTGGTATCTTCAAGTATTTGTTTTAATACTTCACATAAACTTAAATCAAGAACAGTTTCACATCAGTGTGATGGTCTTTATTTTTCAAAAAGTGACTGGCGGCCTCATTAACAAGGCTGGTTAATGAGCAGTGTTCTCATATCCCTTGGTATGCAGAGACTTGGGATGGGAGGAGATTTAAGAACACAGTACAATTTTGTTCACTGACCCCAAACACTTGTATCTTAGATGTGCATTTATAACAAACGGCAAGAAAAGCCAACTATTCAGCTTAGGCAGTGCCAGAAGTTAAAAAAAGGATCATGGGGATTTTTCTGACAAGTTCACTTTGTACTCCACTGGATGACAAAGGTTTTACGCTATTTGCTTTCAATCCTATGAAGTTTAATGACTTTTTTTGTATCATCTTTTCAGTATTTGCCTAGAATTAAAGCACTTACAGTAACTTTTGTCTCTCCAAATGCCATTTGGAGGTAAAGACAGAAGCTCGATCCGGTTTCTAAAGACCCATATGAAGGTAATCTGCCACCCAAAGAATGTCTGCCTAACAAACGAGGTCAACAAGGTATTATGATACATTTTTTAAGGTCAGGAAGTTCTCAGAGAGGTATGAAGTCCCACCAGAACACACTAACTGGCTATTAAGTCAACATTACTCTTCCAACTACTCTGAATGTTTTACTTTTGGGATTGCTATATGCAAAGACAGGATCTTCAAAAGAAAAGTAGGGATTAACTGATGTCTCCAACTCCCTTCACAGCAAAATCCAAAAGTGATATTGGTGGATAGGTCTTAAAAAGACAGTCTGTATGCAGGGAAAACACAGAAGCGTAGGACAACATTGACTTTAGGTATGACGCAACAGCTGATGATTTCTGAGTTACAGAAGTAATTAAGTTGTTGGATGCCTAAGAAGGATCAATGTTACCCAGGCACAATAACATTAGGTAGAAACACCTGGAAACTAGAGTGATTTATATTCACTTGTATTACAAGTGATCCTTGTATTACAGCCAAGAGGAAGAAAGACACAGAAGCTAGAGGTGTGTTTTCAAACACATTCCATTACACATTGTCACAGCCTGGCAATATCAAATAATGAATACCCTCCCAAGACAAAAATCTTTTTCCTCACAGTAGCTCTATGTGCAACACGGGAGACATAACGAGACTGTTATGCTCCCAAAAGATTGATTCACAGAAGAATCAGGTAAAACCACCCCAAAATGCAAATGATGTGTCCACGTACAGGCTCAGAAGTAGCACTTTGTTATGTGTGCCTTCCAACCACAGGCATCAAAAGCCCAACCTATCCTAAAGCAGCAATTAACCAGAATAAACAGTTGCCCTCCCAGCACCCAGAAAAGGTTCTGCAACAAAACCAGCCCCAAACTGACAGTTTCAGTTAACATGATCACTTCTGGTACTGGTCTTTGTTCAAAACATCACTACTCATCTAGAAGTGCTTGTGAGCAGGATATAACTTTGAACTAGACCGATGTTACGAAGACACCTAGAAGCTCCCCTGAATAGGCCAGAAAAAGGTTGTGGATCTGTGTGCCATACTGTGACTCAAAACGAATTTTTCAGACACCATTTATTAGATGCATGTATTGAGATTAAAGGAGTCAAGTGTGAATTCCCAGATTAAAACACAGCTTGCATACTTGTTTTACTGCTATAACACATCTCCCTCTATCAGCATACAATACAGCACCTACTCTAACGACCATTTTCATACATAAAAAAGGCTTACAAAGCTGTTATCTCAATTTAAAGGCCTCTCAACTACCCCATGTTTTACTAACAAATTTAAGTTAAAAAACCCTAAATTTTTCAGTGGAAACCTCTGGTCCATTCAGCAGTCTTTAATTCAATATGCTTCAACTTTACTGTTAAACTAAATTGGCTGAGAAGCACCTGGTGTGCAATGGAAATAGCTTGTGTTCTACCAATCATTTAAAAAGCAAGCTGATGCACAAAAACCCCCAAAATAAAGAACTCCTTTTTCCTACATCAATTCAACATTAAAAGGTTTGTCTTTTTTTTCCAGTTAAAAAAAAAGTTGGGACTGTTAGCTCAGTAACAGCTTCCTTAAAAAAAAAAAAGACACAACAGCAACTTCTCACCAGACTGCAGCTTAAATTCTCATACTGGTACGGAATGTCTCTAGGCCTTGACTGCTACTTCGAGCCATCAGCATCACTTCAGGTTGTTTGGTCTGTAACACCTTCTTCACAAGCTTATCGCTTCTCTTAGTAAAAACATCTCTCAGCTGTGCTTTTCACACAGAACATGGAAAAGCATTATTATATGTATGGAGTTTCAGATTATTCCACAACAAAGCCAAAATATCTGACATGTCTGAAAGATCAGTGGCAATACAAAGTAGAAATGACCCTCTGAGTGAAAACATCTTTCAGTTTTGTATGTAACACTTACACAATGTGTAGCTGTTCCTAATTTTCACCTTTCTACAGGTAGGAATTATTTGACAAGCAATACTTAACATATACAGCACTTTTCTTCTTGAAGGTGCTATAGAACGCAATAGGACTACCAACACCTCTATGGAGGCAGCTATCGATATATTCTCCCCACTGCAGAGAGAGTGCATGTGCGCAAAATGTAGGCACAAGTGATTTTCCAAAGATTATACCACAAGGATGCAGTATAACTTGAATAAGACTCGGTATTTTCCAGCTCCTAGTCTTACCATTTCTTTTATACATCGCTGCCTTAATGAAAAGTCCATAAAATAAAAACTCTCCCAGAAGTAACAGCTATTAAAATAAAATTAGAAAAACATGAGGAGGCTTTGTAACTATTCAGGAAAGACAGAATCTACTGGAGGAGGGGAACCAACCTTATGAAATGACACCCCATTACATTCAATTTGTTTCAGTCGTTGAAAACCATTGTTCCAAGATACAATTTTTAAAAACACGTTTTATTTCTCTTGCTTATACCATTAGAACTGTAACTGCTGGCTGTCATTTCCCTTCAAAGGGGAAATCAATTCAAACACATACTGGTGCTTTTCAAAAGAGAGCAATTAAAAGGGCAGCAGCAGCGGGCATTTGAGATTTCTTAAAACCTTCAAGGCTGCAGGAAAGACAAAAGGACATGTGACCAAAAGTGTTATGATTATCCATTAGAGATTTCCATCAGTACCGGCATCAGTTATTTAGGTGATAATACAGCAAGGTCAAGTATTAGTGACAGACAATGTGCAAGTCATAAGGAATGATAGAGAATACCAATCCTTACAAAAGTCATTGCTATCAAAGAAACTTAGAAGTGTTTCAAAGAGATATCTAAATACTTCACATCAAATATACAGTGGCCATCCAGATTATTATCTCACATTTGTCACAAAGTTTTGCTGAAGTGCCAAATGAAACCTTTCTTTTTTAAAAAAATGACACAGCTACATCAGCAGTTATGCGAGCAATCCCAGATCCTCAACCACATCAAACAGGGCCCTGGGGATCAGGGGAGCTGTAGTTAAGGGTACTGGTTCTTTGTCAAAAACTGGCTATAAGCCTATTTATCTATTCTGGGAAATACGAATCGCTACGCATCTTTGAACTGTTCAGTGCTTCAATTTAATAAGAAAAAGTTGAAATGTAGTTGCTCTACCACACCACACTTCACCTTTCCCATCCCTTCACGGGGACATTGTTTTATCAACTGTCATCATAGTAAATCTTTACTAATTTACAGATTTTATCCAAATTTGTTACATCACTTAAATTGTCAGAAGTGAGTCTTTGCTTTTTCCTGCCACTTCAGTTAACCATGGAGACTGGATCACCCTGAAAATTGCCTTTTTTTTTTTTTTGCTTTACTCTTAGCAAGGGTGAGGAATCTGAATCTCATGTGCAAGGCTCAAGATGATGCTTAGGACAGAACATGCAGAGTAAACGTTGTTTCGTTCCTTTCCATATCCAGGTAATATAAAGCTGGCAACTGTAGTCCTGTCATTATGAGTAATGAAAATAGTCCCTTTACATCAAACTTCCTGTAAGGGAGAACAAATAGATAATAACTCTTCTGGTAACATGTATAGTACACTGGCCAGTGTGTTTTTGGCGTTTCATGTAATCCTGTGAATCCATTTAATTCACTTGCTGAGCATTCATTTGAGGCATCCCTCTGTTTGGTCTTGGGGGCCCTCCACGACCTAGAAAATAGATAAAAGGGCACTTCAATTATGCATGCAGTCAGGTTATTTTAAAAAAGAATTCCCAGATATATATCTAGATTATATACAGTTCTAATAGTTCTTTCAAATCAAAACTCAATAGCATGTACCTGCCTTTACAGTTTCCAGCTTTATTCTAATACTTTCCCCCATAAGACTACAAAGTTGTCTTCACTTCAACTAAAAATGGGGGAGGGGGAAATCAACTCACGAAGATAAGAACATAAAGACTAAAAGTTCTGCACTCATTTAAGTAGTAATCGGTTTATAGTACTTTAAACATAAGTATTGTGAGGTAACTAGTCCATTTTAACTTCCCTTCTTTTCCTACTTCATTAAGAAAAAGACTGCCTGTAGCTCACACTCTTGAGTATAAGAGAATTGTGGGCCACCTAGGGGATTCCTCTCAGGTTTGCCAGCAGAGCCCTGACAACAAACCTCAAGGCTTTTCTTCATTATAGCTGCACTTCCTAAAATAAGCTCCCAGCTGAATACCGTGTTGCACTTCAGAGCATAGTTCCACACTATAAGGGCTTTCATTACGCAGACAGTCAAGGACAAAACTCTTCAAAAACCAAAGTGCCAGACAGAGCTGTGGTTTCACAGAGACACTTAACAGCCTCAAGCTGCCCTCACTGAGGAAGCACTGCGATAACTCAAGGTTCTCATGGAAGTGTATGTGTTGAGACAGAAGACAGTCTCACCACCAAGAATCTACTAAAAAAAGAACTGTGGGAATCTTATTTAGAAGAGTAAATTTATACAAAGCTAGAAGACAACATGCCTCCATAAACTAAAAGCAATAATGCTCTAGGATCAAGGAACAAAGGAGCATAGAGGGAAGCTTTGTATCCCTATATCAAAAGGCCTCCACAACAGACAGCAGGACAACTTATAACACAACAGACTACCATATGACTTAGAAGGCTGACAGCCAGCTGAAGTCAAATGTCTATTTTATAAGCAACTCCTACTTGCAAACCACTCATACACCTCCTAATCAGATCTTAAGTCATGATAAACAAAAAAAAAGATTACTTTCCTAAGGTGTACATTAATAAAAGGCAACTAAATAATTTTCCTAAAGTGTCAAAAATAGTAGTTGTTTTCACTTGTTTTCAAAGAATTCCTTACTCAACAGCCAACTAAGCTTCCACAAGTTCAAAGGATCACAGTGGAAATTCAAGTGTGGAAGGACTTCAAGAGGTCCTCCAAGTCCAATTCCTGTTCACAAGCAGGGTCAGCTATTGAGTCAGAGGAAAATAAGCTTATTTATTCTTCAATTGTGACCTGCTACATAAGGAGTAAGGTTGCTTTTTAAATCTGAAACTCCAGAAGTTGGACCAAAAACTTCCATTCTGCACAAGTCAATCATTCACTAATAAGGAATTACCTCTAGGAGCTCCCCGAGGTCCACTTTGTCCAGAGCCACGTTTGAAATTCTGCTGATATCCATCCTGAAACAAATAAATTTTTAAAGTTATGACAAAAAAGGGTATTTTATTACATTTCAGTAAGCCATTAACTGCCAATACATTAAGGTGCTTTTAAAACAACATGCACTGACAAAACACCCGTGACTGCAACACGAAACATTTTATTAAACTAACCATACACAATACAACAGTAGCTTACCCGCTGGTAGTTCGAATAATCCCGAGGAGCATTGAACTGGGGCTGCGTGTAACCACTGTTTGGAGTGTTGGAAAAGGAAGGACGGTAGCCATCATATCCTCCTAAGGAACAGGATACACATCTTTCACTTGGAAATGACAGCCTATAATTAATGCTACCGTGTAAAGAAAAGCAGTAACAGCACTCTACCTACACCTGAGGAAAAAATATTCTGTACCTGCAAGTCAAGTGTGTGCAACGTAAATGCTAATACTTTTACAAGAAACAAGAATGAAGGCTTAATAAGAACTGGGAGAAGATAGCAATTCAATGCATTTTTCTAGTAATTTGAAGTTTGTTTTCTGTAACATTCAAATCCAGAGTTAGACATAATGCTATAATCTAAATGGGACAGCTGTGACTGCAATGCCACAACTGCCAACTCAAGTAAGAAGCTGCTCCTGAGCCAAGCTCCTGCGTGCTGGGAACCATATCCAAGGATGGCTCCAGTCCAAGGGTCTACAACATGGAATCCAGGTTAGCTTTAAGCAGACAAGCAATGGCCACTGTGTTCCCTACTGCAATCACCTGTACTTTTCTTATCCAGGTTACTCTTCTACTTTCCAGCCACATGAGAAGAAGAGAGCATGGCAAAGGAACTCAGTACTGAATCCATTAGTGTAATCCCCTAGCACATGACAAGGACACCATCTCTCTCCTGCTCTAACATACACACTTTCCTAAGACTGAAAGCCACATGTAATAATCTTCAGGAATCATGAAGTTCTGATGAATCCAGAACTACAGTATAATTTCTCTGCTGTTGTTAATTCCCACAGAGCAATGACTTTTGGACTTTTCTGTTCTTGTATTTCTACACTGTCCAGCCTCTTCTCAACGTGACAGAACACAAAACTTGAAAAAACCGTGCATCTACTGTAATTGGAATTCAAAAACATTTTTAAAATACTAATAGGCATCCAAATTCCTCATTTGACGGTTGTGAAATTCTGTTGGATACTTCCGTGTTTGCCTTTACTTGCAGTGGATGCCTAATCAAACTAACACTAAGCATTCTGCACAGAGCAGAAAAAAGCGCTTCTTCATTTACATTCTAGTTCAGACGCCTAACCAAACACCCCACTAAAGCAAACAGAACTATTACTACACTTCTAAATACCTTACAGAGAGGCTAAACAGTATAAAAACAGGTCAGCTTAACACCTGATATCTTGACACAGCATTTCCAGAAAGTAGTAAATAAATTCAAAGTAGTTTTATTAAACTGCTTACCTCTAAATCCATTTGCCGGTCCCCTGTAACCATTCATTAAGCCACGAGCCCCACGTGATCCACCACGGGACACTCCTCGACTGTTATAATAAGGTTGACTGTTTCGTGGAAATCCAGTGTTCTGCTGGGGAGGCTGCTGGTGGTTACCTGCCACTTGATGGGTCTGGTCCGGGGATCCATGGTAGGTTCCAACCACTATGTTGGAAGTAGGGAAGAAAAAAAAAGAAGCATAAATGTCTTTTACATTCCCACATATGCTCTCTTCAAATTCAACATTCAAACCTTTGAGATACCATTGAATACAATTTTTTCTCTGAATAGCTGAGCATTTAGTGATCTACAGAATTAAGTATGAAATTTCTTTGATTGATATCTGACATTATTAAAACAACTCAATCAGAAGAATTTATTCAGGGCAGCATTAAGAAATCTCTGCTGCAAGTTCAGCAACGAGTATTCCTAATGCAGGCACAGTTTTTCGGTGCTGTTTCAAAGTCTAAAAATCAGCAACACACACTGAAAAAAAAACCCTAAAATGAATAAAGTCAACCTACTTCTAACTTCCTCCTCTTTGAGCTGGCAGAAAGCCACTAAATCTTTGCTTTCATTAACTTAATTCTCTCTTAGGCATAGCTGTACCTACTAAGGTGAGATTGATAGGAACATTTTAACAGAGCTGCTATTTCAACTATGTAAGCTGGGGGATCCTTTTCTATACAGAATGTAGCAACTGAAAGCCAAGAGCAGGATACATAACTTAGGACTATATACATTTGAAGCAAGGTACATCACATTGACTTTACAGGCATCATGAAGAACTGAATTAATTACGAAAGCAATGCAATGGCTATAGGCTCAGTAAGTGTAATAAATGATGGAATTCTGTATGTAAGAGCAAAAACAGCTGTAAAATTTAGCCTGATAAATTCTGAAGCAATATTCCAAAGAAAACTTGTGTGATGAAGTTCCTTTCATATGAAGGAAAGGAAGAATTCTCCATCAAGGAGCGTAACTTTGTCTACTTCACTCAGCCACAGAGCACTATGGAACTTCTGCAGAGATCCTCTCTTCTCCTCAATCCTCATGGAATTCATGAAGGGGTCACCCTTTTGAGTGTCTACTAGCATGCAGGTTTTGTTCTAATGTCACTGCATTTTCCGTGTATCGACAGTTACATTTACTTAGCTGTTTTTTTAAAGTAAGCATTTAATATTGCATGGCCCAACCTCAACACCCACATCCCATGTATTATCTTTCTGCCTTATGCTGTACCATTGCTCAAAAAACAGACAAAAAGTTGGTTCTGCCTCTTCTCATCCACTCACTCCAGTATCCCCAGCTTGCAAGGAAGGAAAAATTCAAGACCATGATCAGTTATAGAGAAAAAAGATCAGGCTCTTCCTTATTCCACCTCCATTAGTTGCTAGCCCTTCACCCTTCTCTCTGTCCTGTGTCCATCACTCAAAATCCCTCACTGCACCTACAAATTCTATCTCAGTGGAAAGTGAGGACAGTGCTGGGAGGAAAAGAGCTTAGTAAACAAACTCTACCATTTGACTCTGTTTTTTTTTACATTGCTGATTCAGCAAAACATTTTGCCTGCTGTATTCAAACCAGCTGCAGAGTATTCTAGACCTTTATGAACCTTAGACCACACCTGTGAGCAGTAGTCCACACTTGGGCTCAACTCCAGCTTACTAAGTCATCATCTCAAATGGTACAACCTTTTTCTTTCTTTAAAACACAAATTTAAGCAAGGATCATCCAACCTTAACATCAGCAGAGCAAGTACTCCACTAAACAGCTTTTACCTTTAGAATAATCCTTAATCCTGTTCATGTTTTCTCTTAAACTGAATCAAGTGGCAAAATTACACTAACAGCTGGAGATCCATATTCTGAATTTCCTCTCCTGCTGGATATTCAAATCTAGATAAGAGTAAAAAAACCAGGTACTGTTCAGGGGAAAGACTGGCAGGACTGGGAGCATTTAAGAATGTGTGTGCTTTGCTACACCACCTAGGACTTTAGAGCCTGAACATCTGCTCTGCCTGAAGTAGTGTCTTTTTAGTTTTTGCTGAAGTTTACCTGTCTGGAGTTGGTCTTGCTGAAGATCCGATTGTTCTACTTGGTGAGGCTGATTGGAGAAACTCTGGTTGTAACTGGCCTGGTACTGGTTTTGCTGCTTAAGGGTTTCTGGCTCATTAACAGGAGGAACGGGTGCATTCATGTTGAATACCTATAAAGTGAGAAAAACAGCTCTCTGGTCCAGCTCATTTTTTAATTCCTTATTGCATCATGCAAAGAATTATGCAAGTCTGAGAAATGCCAATAATGAAGACTCTTTTAGGTAATTACATGACTGATTCCAGTGTATGTACAACACCAAGAGGAACAGCTACCAAAATAAAGGGATTCAGGATTAATTTATTACTTACTGTTTGCATGGATTGGAATGGAGCTGCATTAACATTGATTCCGCTGCTATGCAAAGGTTTGCTAGATCCAGCCTGGAACACCTGCGGCTGGGACGCAGTGGGAAGTGATGATGATGATGGGGTCTGGTCTGCATTCAGTGACATTGAAGCCTAATAATTAAAACAAATAACATTTTAGCAGTTTCTGAGTAACAAAAACTTCCTTAAAAACTTCACTTAAAAAGAAAGTAATGCCTCAGGTTCACCTCAAAGGACCATTTTCTCTTCCAGCTGAACAGCCTCATTCACAACAACATAGTGGGAGAGGAAAAACCTAGCAGTCTTCTCCCTTGTTAACTTGAAAAACAACCAGGAAAAACTACAGGGGGAAATGAACAGGTTTGAGCTAACTGCTAGCCAATGTGAAAACACAGCCCACGTTTCCTACACCAACAACACTGACAGGCACATGCTGATGTTGATGCATTACTTCTAACTGAAGAGACAATCTAGTGAAGTCTTACTATGAAGGACTTGCTGGTCACAGACAGGTTCAAAAGTTTGTACATAGAACTGAAGTAGCCCTATCAGCTAAACTGACAAAACTTTACAAAGAAACACAGACTAATGTTTGATGTGCAAGCAGAGTCCTTCCCACCCCTGTAAAATCTGACTTGCCTGAATCTGGTCAATGGATTCTTTCTGTGGCCGTTGCTCTGTTGTGTGAGAAGGCTGATACATGGGCTGGGAGGCTGTATATCCCTCACTGGTAGAAGAGACCAAGGGAACCTGACAAAATAAACCCCAAAGCCCCCACAAGTCAGCTGATGCTCACATAGTTTTATAAAATGTATCAGAACTCTAGGATGAATGGTACTCTCTAGTAAAAAATACGTATTCCGGTAAGCCTTTATAACCATTAAAAATTAAGTACTTTTTAACAAGCAGAGGTTTAGCTACCTCATCCTGACATATACTCTAACATGCCACAAATCTGACTCCCTGCCAGATTGTATTCTATAGATACTTTTGAATCAGCTCAACATCTGTACTTGCTTTTACTGAAGAATATGTTGGGGGGGTCGGAACTGGATGATCTTTAAGGTCTCTTCCAGCCCAAACCATTCTATGATTCTAACCTCTTCCTCATTTCCTTATGCAACCTCAACTACCATTACGATAAACCTGGGGAATGACAGACAGAAATACACCGAAATTTGAATGAGAGAAGTCTAGGCTTGTAGAGATATAAAGCAGTGCTGGGTTTTAAGTGGACTGAATTTGCTTATATTACAGACTCTGCTCCCCTACACATGGTCCATTGAAAACTCTGGCCAAAGCAGAAGACTTAGTATTTAAGGCTACTGGGGACTCTAAAAGAACTGGTGACGCCTGATAGGTGCGTTCATATCACCTTGTTGAACACTCAGAAGGAAAGAGCTAAGTTTAGATCCTGCTGCTCACAAGATGCCCAAGGGAATTGCTGGCAGCTCTAATTGAGGCAAGCAAAATGAGAAAAACAACAAATCCACTGCAGTAAGTCAGAGACATCATTTAACAGTAAAATAAAAGCTAGTGCAGAGACAACGCTTTCAAAAATATCCCGCTGAGTGTACTAGAACTTCATGCAGCTACATCCAGAAGAAATTCAAGAAACAAAACCAAACGCCTGTTTCTGCACAAATGAGTGACTCAAAACTTAGAGACCTAATCTGGACAAGATAGAGCAGGTAATTTACATTGGCATCACCCTGAAATACACAATTTTTCTTTCTTTTGGTTTCCAAGCAACTACAGGGATCAGGTTCATTACTTGAGGCCATCAGAGTCCTTAGAGATACCACACATGCTTCATACAACATCAGGAAGTTCTTTAATTGCTAGACAATTCAGCAAGAAACCAGCACATCCTAACCAGGTGAATACATCATTTATACATCACAGAAGTTTAAGAGATCCTACTTGAACAGGAATTTCATTAAAGCTCAAGTGAAAAACAGTCAAACTCATTCTGATTGCTCTAAAAGTCCAGTATTTAAGTGTTATCAAAGCAAGCAAATGGGACTTGACCCCAATAGGACAGGTCAAAACCATCACAAACTATACAATTAGTCTGTTCAATCTATTTGCCATCTGATGGCCACTTCAGCAGATGCAGACTGCCCTTGAACCAAATCATTTTTTTCTATCATAAATAAGCAGATAAAGGACAACTTGCTTCTATCTACATTTAAAAAATATTATTCCACATGGCTTTGTTTAGTAGTATTCTCTTCCATGTTAAGACTGACATGTCAAATTATTAGTCCACCTTGAACAGAATGCATAAAGAGATCTCGAGTTTAATGGCATATATTTGAGAATGACTGCACAGAGCAGCATCCTGAAGACCTTCCTTGCAGCCACGAAAAATACACCACTGCCACATGGGATACAAATTTTAAGTAACGGAAGCATAATACACAGGCACGTGGAAGTTAATTTGTGAAGTGAAATAAATCACATCCACATACTGCATTTGAGGACTGAGGTGAGCTCCCCAGACTGAAAGAACTGGTTAATTACCAAGGGGTTCACACTGGGCCACTAGAGCAGTGCAAACTGCAACTACTTTGGAACAGGCTGCCCAGGGAGGTGGTTGAGTCACCGTCCCTGGAGGTGTTTAAGGTGAGGGTGGATGAGGTACTTAGGGGCATGGTTTAGGGATTGGTGGGAATGGTTGGACTCGATGATCCAGTGGGTCTCTTCGAACCTGGTTATTCTGTGATTCTGTGATACTTCCATGCCTGTGCCCTTCAGTTAAGAAGGCCTCTAATTATAAATGCAGTTTCCTCAAGTAACACTGAAGAGATAATCAATTTCCCAAAATCAGAACTTCTGCTTTTTTGTAAGTTTCCCATGTAGCCAGGGATTAAATCCTATTACAGGATCAATCAAGACTGAAATAAATTTAAAATCCAAAATACAACTTACTGAACATTTTACCTGCGTAGCTTCTGGTTGCACAGGAACTTGATTAGGTTGGGCAAGTCTTGACTCAGCATGAACTGCAGTAAAATAATTTTGCTTATTACAGAGTACAACCAAACCTTCTATAGCATAGAATTACCATCTTATCTAAATCAGTTATTTGAGAACCCATCATTGAAAAGAAGAGTATGCCTTCAGTATGGCAAAGCTGTACTCGAAATACCAATTACCATTTCCATTCTAAGTATGTTTTTTCCAGATTTGCAAAATATTCCAGTGATTTCTGTAAGGCTATAAAAAAAAGCTGTGAAACTATGTTTTGCTCATTTAATAAGGTTTACAGGACAAGAGGAAATGGCCTCAAGCTCTGCCAGGGGAGGTTTAGGCTGGACATTAGGAAAAATTTTTCACAGAAAGGGTCACTGGGCACTGGAACAGGCCAGGGAGGTGATTGAGTCACCTTCCATGGAGGCATTTAAGGGACGGGTGGACAAGGTGCTAAGGGGCATGTGTTTGATAGGAATGGTTGGACTCGATGATCCGGTGGGTATTTCCCAACCTGGTTATGGTACGATTCTATGATTCTGTGTCAGGGATATGGTTTAGTAGTGGACAGGTGTGGCTGAAGTACATATCAAAGGTCTTTCCCAACCTAATGATTCTGTGATTCTATGTTACACACTTTCAAGCAAAATCCAGAAGCAAGTAAGACTCTAAAGTCTCCAAATGCTTCAAAAGTACAATTGCATTTCTGAGAAAAATCACATTAACAGTTATGTAACGACCCATTTCCTATGTAGCAGTAAGTGAAACACTGCTAATGAGAGGACTTGCAGGCTTCCCCGATATTTGTGTTTAGGATTTACCATTACAAACCTGGAGGGCAAACCATTTGCGGCATGTCCAGATTCTGTGCTGGATTCATGGGCTGTGCAGATACAATGGCAGGATCAAGTGTCTGGTTCTCAAACTCCAGCATAGAGTCCTGGGAGAAAAATAAAATAAAATCCAGTTTACTATATTTTTAAAAAACTAACATTCAGAGTATAGAAGTTACCAAGTCACATTAAAAACTTTAGTACACAGTTACACAATTGCTGGTTTTGCCACACATTTTATATCAATTAAGGTAATAAAAATTCCAACACACATATATAACAATAAACATTCAGTTCATGTATACAAATTAGAACTTAACTGACAAAGAGATAACTGGTGGTAGATTTTACTGGCCAGAGAGAACAGGCAGCGATCTGTTCTTTATTCATTATCCTAAATAAGCATTTTTCACTTTGTAGGAAGAAAAAGGCAAGTAAGCGCATGCCTCATTTGTTACCAAGGTGTCTACTCTTTCTTTGTGAAGGAGGAAAAGCCTTTTCTGATGTACTCCATTATCTCCCAATGCATTTCTGACTTTATGGGTTAGAAGAATTAAAGACTTAACTCAAGAAGTACTCTCTTCATGTGTTGATGTTTTTCAGAACACAACAATTTAAGCAAGCTTACAGAAGAGAGATTTTACTTTGGTCTTACGTAGAAAACACTACAGCACCCAGTGATGAAGAACTTTATGCATCCTCTGTAGGTTCAGCACAACCAAGAAGTGAAAAAAAAGCTAAATAACATTCCATTTGAACTTGGACAGCAAAACTGGTTTGCAGGCTTTGGATGAGATCTTGCATGCAGAATGGTCTTGGAAGACCATTTTATCTGTCAAATAAACCACAGCAGACCCCTTAAATCGTGACTAAGGGTCAGAAAGTGCCAAGTTGTTTCTCTGTTTCTAGCTTCAGAGGAGGGTGGGTTCATCCTACCTGCATAAAGTTATAGGGGCCCTGCATCTGTGCCATAAGGTCCTGTACTCGTTGTCTTCTAACCAGAGGATCTGCTTGAGCCACAGTAGTGAGCGTGTGAGGTTCAGGAACTGGAGGAGATGTAGCTTGTGTTTGTTGCTGCAGTGAGTTTACAACCTAAGAAGAAACAAGCAACTGACTGAAATTTCAGCTTAAGACAACACTGCACAGAAGTGACTCAGTAGTTCTTGAAATTTAAGGCTATTGCCTAACTCATTACAGACATAATCGTTCTAGTGTTCTTGAGGAAAAATCGTTCTGCAGTCACACCGCGACTGTTGGCCAGCAACTGATCTGAGCACTTCGCAGGATGAGACAGTTCAGACTATTTGCTTTCCATCTACTCTGTTCTCCAGCAAGAACAGCGCTAATGAAATTTTTTTCAATATCACAGGCATTTGGTTTTTTTAGAGCAGAATTTGAGAGCAATTTATCAACATTTGGAAATCCAAAGAAATCCAGGAAACAGTAAGTTTCAGGAAGGTGCACACAAGAAGAACAATTCTTTTCTCACACCTTTTTGGTACATTTAAGTAACAGTCAGAATTTTGGGGTCTTTAAGACTTCAGAATTTTAAAATGTTCATAGCCACATCTAGACTGGAGTTCAAACATTCTCCTAGCTAGCTGATTGATGGTCTCAGAGCAGCAGGCAGCACTGTGCGATGCAAGGATTGCAAGACAGCACCATGAAGGGACATCAGAAGCCCAGAAGCAGAAGCACAACTCACACTGGGCAAGAAAGCTCAGATTTACCAGGCATATTCCAATACAGGGCACACAGAGTTACAAACAGCAAAACGCTTTCAAATACCACCTCAAAGACAGCAGAACAACCAGCAATGCTACACACTAGCATCTACGAACATCCATCAGGGACTGAAAACAGATAGTTACAAGCACAGCTGAGCTGCACAAAGTAGCACTTTTGCCCTCCTAACCAGTTTTGTTCTTTAGGCAACTCTCATGATACAAAAGTGTCATCTTCATTTTGCATTCACGTCAACAATTGTCCTTTAAGAAGGTAATTGTCCATTTTTTAATTGCTTCTCTGTTCCCTTGAGCTTTTAATCATCTTCCAGATAAACAGGCAAGCCTTTCACTTACATTCACACAATTAGGATCAAAATATTTATGTAAAATAGCCATTTTCTTATTAGAACCATAGAAAACAGATTTTTGTCACTTGTCATGCCTGCTGTACAAACCAGTTCTATTTTAGACCATACTATAATCACAGGTCTGAACTTTAAATATGAACTCCCTCTACCCTCCCTCAAAGCCTTTAATTTTCTTTAAACTTCTCAAAGAAAGCTACAGCACCTTCCCATACGCCTGCTCCTTGCGCAGATACACAAACATTGTTTGCATATGATGTTCCACACATGCAACTGCCTGACAAACTCCAATGTCCCCTTCCTTACCAAATCCCTATCCATCTGCAATAGGAAATTGAAAAGAAAACCAAGAAACCTCTAAATAAATCTAAAAACCAACCACAGCCTCCATTTCTCTTCAAGATTCCCTTCAGATCCAAATCACAGCTATTAGCCATCCAAAGAGAAGCAATGTGACAGTTCCCATGGAAGCATACCATGCTGTCCACACTGGAAAAGAAGCACAACTGCTCTGCTGTATTACATAGTCCCCAAACTCCAAATCATGGGATGCTTCCAAAACAAGAAACAAGCCCTGAGAGTACATATTTTTTTTTCAAGTGTTATTTAGAGCACACTCTTACATTACAAAGCACTCAATGTAAAGAAAAAAGCCAGCCAGATGACAAAGTGATACTCAAGAAGTAAAACCAGGAGCTAATCATCTCCTATATAATAATAATCAAAGATGTTCTTAATTATTTGAGCACTCAACTTATGAAGTCATTCGTAACAATTCAGAATATTCAAGAAAAACCAAGCTGATGGAATAATCAAAAAGAAAAAACAGGGACAGAACTTTATCAAACTTTTTCCTTCTTCACAAATAGTAGATTACTGACTTCAGATGGTGTTCAGTATACTGCATCGTATTTTTCAAACCTCTTTTTTGATGTCCAAAGCAACTGTTAAGGCTCTATTCCTTTTGCCTCATTATCACTATTCAATACTTTGATCTGTTATAGCAGGATGAACCTACAAAAAAAAAAAAGCCCAGTTTTGCATACTGAGTAGCCAATGGACAGGCTGCAGTTCTGCAGTTACCAGCTTCCCAGCAGTCTGCTGCATTAAAAAGGTACAGAGACTACTCAAACACAAGGATCATTATTCAAAAAGCAAAGTATTACCCAACCATACATCTCCATTCATCTTGTGGGCACAACAGCAAGACGAAACTTTCCCTTTAGGAAAGCTGAAACTCTCTGCATAACAGTATTCGACACAAACCGCACACACTCCCTTTCTTATACCCTGCCCCTTGACCTTCCCAGCAGACAGAGCTGCCCAGAAACAATCAGAGCAGAATGACAGAGGGTACAAGGCCAATGGGCAAAGGAGAAGGAAAGTCTAAAGAGGCCACAAACCGACTAGAATAAGCTTGTATTCTGGCAGTCCCAGGACAGTTTCCAATTCCACACAAAATACACACACATTCATCCAACTAGAATTCCATAATCTAAGACACAGAACTTTGTATACGAACAGATTCAGGTATTTACTAACAAAATAAGTAGTTAAAACATGAAATAAAACAAACAAAATTCCCTAAAACAACCATAATCCCGCCCCTCGCAACCAGAACCCCCACTGATACCAGTGCAGAACATCTTCACCGAAATTATGACATCACATAATCCAAATACAAATGCACTTTGAGAATTCACAAGCAAATTCCTTAGTTTAGAACTTGTGGAAGGCCCATACAGAACTGTCACTGCAAGACACCATCACATCTCAAACTATAAACATATTGCACCACAGAAATCTTGACTGTATCACATCTACTGGAGCATTACTGGAAGAGAGGAGTTTGCAAAAGCCTTCCCCTTCATAAACAACGATGGAAATCTTCCATGTAAATGTTCTTCTTTTGGAATGCTATCATGTTCCAAAATTAACAGCCATCATTTACAGCTCTTACTACACTAATGCCACAGCCACCTTGAGCTGGACAGGACAAAGGCTCTATGCAACGTGCATCACTGTCCTCCCAAAGGACAAGTCAGTTGCATTCGAGTGAGAAATCAGATTCTGGTGCCAGGAAGAACAGCAAGAGTAATTTTTAAAGACAATTACTCTCAATTTCCCCTTCTTGTGTGAAGTCTGAGAAGAGGCTCTTAAACGCTAAACTCTAAATTATTCTTTTCTACGTAGTCCAAGAAACCAGGACAGAAAGGAGTACTAGAGTAGGCATTTGTTGTATTGTGCTAGAAAACAAAGCTGATTTAGCCATCTATTAAAGACGTGAAAAATCAGGAGTTTGAAGTCACTCTGATACAAAGCCATAACCCGGATTCTTTTGCTGTACTAGTACAGTTAATCCATATGATTATTAATCCCATGAGGAGCCATTCAAGTTAAACTTTGCAATATGCGGTCTTTAAGAGAAAGGGGAAGAAGAACAGGCTTCGAGCTTAAGGCCACAGCCTATACTCTCATGTCTTCATCCGTAACATTAAGAACTACAGAGAACCAAACCTCTAAGCCACTCTGGACACTTGGTATAAACAGCAATGTAATTTGGGTATATTTCAAGATAGACTGAAGCCAATCATGCATTAACTTCAAAATACTGCATCTTGCAAGAACATCCCAATACAGCATGACTTTAGTGTGTTGTTTGGCAGGGTTTCTTTCACTTTAAGAGTTTTAAAATTGCATTCAATAGCAATGCTGCTGTAGGGTTTTTTAATTACACAAGGGAATGGGATACTGTGACAAGATGCTAACAAAATAATTCACACACAACAAAGTTCTCTAGTTACAGAAGCCTCATTCTAAGTAGTATTAAATCTCTTTAAGGTCTTTATCACCATGAGATATGAATTTCAGCCAGACTGACTATAATAATTGGGCAGATGAGACACTTATAAAACAGCATGACCTGAACAGATGAACACTTACTCCACTCCTACTTTTAAAAGGGCCTGAAGACATCAAGTCTAAAAAACTGACCACTTATAATTGGCTGCTAGCGTAGGGTAAAGTAAATAAAAAATTGACCTTCAACATCTGGAAGATGCTGCTCAGACCGTTCCTAACAGATGGATACCACCCAAGTCCCAACATAAACATCTGAATGACTCCACGTGACTTGTCCTTTCCAGGACGTGAAGAACAGATTCTAGTATCCTAAAAAGGAGTTGTACGTGTAGTTCGATCCATAGCCGGCCTAAATCACTAAACTGGGAAAGGATCCCAATAGCAACATACCACAAACACTGCAAGTGGACAATCACTCAACTGTAAAGCAGTAACAAGTTAAATTACTACAGCTCTTGAAAGCAGAGATGTACAGACAGGCATATTTTAACATCAATTTACGTGCATATGCAATCTAGGGTAGCTGTTAGTTGAGATACTAGTTTTCAGCTCACTCTTCATGGAACTGCTCAATGAAACGCACAACTAGGCCATGCTGTCAGCAGCTGTGTAGATAAAACTTAAATCCTACAATGGCAGCAAAGTTCTCCTTAAAAAAAAAAGTGTTGGAAAAAATCTTTTCAAGCCTCAAACTTAAGTCCTGATTTCCCAAGCAAGCCACTATTGAACAAAAGCAAGTTCCCCACAAACTTAGCCAGCTAAATATTTAACTGCATAATGAGTCCAAGCCTACTTATTTTTACATATACTGGGGGAGAAAGGGTGCAGTACTATAACCTATCATGAATTGCGAGCCAGCGGAAACAGGGATTGCATTTTACCTGCAGTACACAAGATCTTACCTCAACCGTTTCAACTGTCCACTCATCTACCTGTTCCTTCTCACTACTGCTGAACTGAGTCTCTGCCATGAATTGTCTGTTTACATACTAAAATAAAAATAAGAAAGGGCATGAAAGTAAAAGTAAGTGGCATTAAAGCTGTATAAAATGACAGTCTTTCCAGTGAATAATACCTCAGTTGATTCCACTTCAGTTGGCTCAGTAAATTCTTCTGCTGGATCAGGTTCTGAAAGAAAAAAACACAAGTAAAACCAAAAACCATGCTACAGATCCAGAAGATACAAAGGTCAATGAAAAGAACTCCCCCAAAAGAAGTGTGATGCAGTTTTGCAGTCATCCTTTATTAAAAAGCATTTTTTCGTCTTTAACGAAATCTTATAAAATTTTAGTGCACAGGAAGTACAGTGGGTAAGAATGGACACATTTACTACTGAGTGACATCAATATTGAATATAAGGAACTCGCCAAGGAAATAGTCGCCTTGTCAGACATCATCAAGAGGATGGGATTTTGATCAGATCCAAAATTAGAGCCTCAATATTGCTGATTTGTACAGTTAAGTATCTGCTGGGTTCAGAAACAAAAGTTTAATCTTTGATCTCTTTAAAACAACAAACAGGATTTTGTTTATAAATCATAATGCAAAGTTGTACAGGAAAACTAAACAGGAAAGAGATGATGTTAGTTTCATTTGCATAAACCAGCTTCTAAATAATTTCACTGTGAGCCTGGGTTCACATTTCAGCACGTGACATACTGGACAAGTGCTGAAAACTGTGTTCAAATCCGAGTACTCCTGAGTGACTTTGTTCCTGCATTCAGCTGACGCTCCACAGTTAGAACAGTAAGCCCTTCCTTGCACATGATAGGAGACATTTATGAGGTGATCATTAGGAAGGATTACTGCCCCTCCAAAGAAGTACCTGGCAAGAGTCAGAACCATTCTGGAACTCTGCTTTTCTTCCCTGCTTGGTGCCAGGCTGAAGGAATGGCTGACTGCCCCTCTAGATGTTGCCTGTCTGGTTTATACCTTATCATCAAGAAACAGCTTTCCTATTCGGAACACAAGTACACCCAAGGACCTTAGAGACAGGTACTTTTTGTGCTTAAAACTGCATTTGCAATGCAATCATTCTGACAAATGCAAACAGACAAGACAGTACAACACAAATATGCTAGTCACAAGGGATATTCATACTCTTACCAGCTTCTGCTACAGCATCTTCCACTGCAGGTGCAGGTGCTGCCTCTTCTTCCTCACATAATCCATTCTGATGGTTATGGGTGCTATCAAAGTAACTAGTTTGAAGAATACGTTCGACGATCTCCTTTAGTGCTTTATCTAGGAAAGTGGAAGTTAAAGATTAGCAGTAACTCAGAATAATCTTTTTCTTCCTATGCCCATTTGATTACCCTTTTGCATGCTGCCACCCTAAGCTAGCACCAGTGTCCACAGAATGTCTTATGAGGCAAATAAATAAATAAAATCTTAAAGCAGTATATAATCAACTTCTATTCAGAAAATCTGGAAGGGCAAGGAGCCTCTTAAGACTACAGTGCTCTTCAGAAGATTCATGAAACACTTAACCTCGCTTTTAAGTGTATTAATTTGATTACCATACTTTTATTCCTGCTATTAAAAAAAAATCTGGTTGCTTAGGTTTCGGTGTGGAAAGTTTCAGAAACTCCCTGAAGTTTCAACTGTAACTGATTTTATTTGCGATTTCCTAATTAAAACACCATACTGTAAGTTAACTTCTCACAGAACAACTGTCAGAACAGTACAAATTCCACAGGCACCACCTTCCCGAAGGTTCTTCCCCTGAGGTGAAGTGGCTCAAAACAGCTTTTCTAAGCGGAACAAGCACAAGCTTGCACTCAGATGAACACCAGTGTCTTAGCCCAAAACAAATCAGCCCCATTGGCAAGGCAGCGTTAATGTCTAGGCCAACAGAAACCAAAACATACTTAAAACCAGAGATTCACAATACTCACCTGGCAAGGCAATACAGAGAAAAGCGAAGAAATACATGACCGTTCATCCCTATTTTAAGACTAAGCAATCCTTCAATGGCTGCCAACAACATCACTACAAGAGCACCCTGACATCCAGATAGAATACCCAGCCCAACTTCATCCAGTAAGAGAATGACAAGGTCTCCAAGGACCCTGCACCCTCTCCTGAAAACTATTCCCAAACCTCCTCCTTTCTCCACCTCCTCAAAGTACACGTGACATGACCTTCAGGCTCTCAAAGATGTAACGTCACAACCCTTTCAGACTTGACTTATTGCAGAACAAATATTAATGAAAATACTGATCTCACTAAATTTCATTTCAATAATGCAAACAACGTTTTTTCCTATTCTGCTACAAACAAGGTATATCCAGGTACTATTAAGGCCACAGTATCCTACAATCTCCTGGGTGTCATACAGCAGGTTAGAGAACAATCGCGATACTGTCACTTCACTTTCTACGGACAGAAGACAAAACTTCCAACAGCTCAATACTGCTCTAATGAAATATTTTTCTTATAAAGGAAGAAAGTCATTAGTTATTCTACCTACAAAATGATTCTATGCCCCAAAACTTATCTATTTATTTCCAATTAAGAGGCCTCACAAATCTGCCATGACACAAGAAAGGCCTAACAGAGCCATTTTATTCAGGTCTAATGTTACAAGGTATCATTTGTGAAAATTTACATTTCTGCAAGGAAGTCTTCATCTACATGACACACACATCCTGAATTACAGAGTTAATCAATCAAAATAGGCCAAAACCAGAATGCTTTTTGCACAAGACAAAGATTAATTCAAGAAGCATCTGGACAACATCCTCAGAAACATGGTGTGAGTTTTTGGGTTCAACTTGATAATCATCATGGGTTCCTTCCAACTGAGAACATTCTATGATCACACTAAAAAAAGGCCACACCAGTTTACATATGAGGTCCTATCACCAACATAGCTCCTTGCTCACACACACATTTCCAGAAAACAGAGTTGCTACCAAGTGGTACCAGCTGCAGAATACTGCTGAGAGGACCAAGCTTAAACACCAAGAAATGCTAGACCAGTAAAAAAAAATACATTACACACAAAGCTCACATTTCAGTAAGTTATTCTGTTACATTCCAGGGAAGGTCTGAGAAAGTAGCTACTCTTAAAACTCAGAAAGATAAAAGAGAATTTTGGCAGTCAGTTATCAGACACTATTTTAGTTCAAGAAAAAATTCAGGGCGCTCTCTCTCAATACAGAGACTATACTTACAAGTTGTTCCACAGACTGGTTTCTCCTTCCCTTCCAGTAAGTCCCACAGGTGAACAGATGCTTGCTCATACTGCTCAGTCAACCTTAAAAAATTGAGTGAATTTTTCATCAAATATTTTAAGTTATACTGGGATAAGTATGTTACTTGACTTGACAATTATAAAAAGTACTTCACTGTAAGCCTACCTCATGTTCATGTCTCTTTCAGGGTAAACTAGCTTGTAAAACTCATCAAGCATTGTCAGTTCCTCCTCCGACAGTACTGGCACTCCGTTTGTTCCTTGTTTCAAGTCGTTACGAACTTCATCATCACCCAATTTGTCCAAAATGAACTGCAACTCTAGTACAGTCTTTAAACGCTTCTGTTCGGCTTCTTCTCGCATCAGTTGCTCCCTGCGAGCTGTCTTTTTTATTGTTTTCTGGATCTGTTAAAGTTAAAAGAAGTTTTAAGTTGCCTTCAACTTGCAGAAAAAAATAATATTTGAAATGCCTTTTACTGATAAGCAGAGATGGATGTTGGTGTTCAAATTCTACTTAACAACCTGAAGTTACAGCAGGAGAGTCAAAAGGCTATCAATTAAGACAAACCTCAAAAATCGGTATCAAACTTCAGATCATTTCGGATCTTGGTCATATCCTTTCTTTTTTTAAAATCAAAGACATTTTAAAATCAACTGTATGAGAACTAACTCCAGTGAGGAAAAAATGCAACCCAGTCTGAAAGCAGAACACAAATTTACTACTCCTGGATTCATTCACTTTTTTTAGCTGACCAGCAAGACACTTCATGACAAACCTGTCAGAACAAAGTTCTCCAGTGCTAACATCCCATAAACATACACGGAGCTCTGATGCGAGAAAAGCCAAGAAACTATGTGGCTTAAATGCTTATGAAATTACCACTGCATCAAATGCAGCGGGAGTTTATGTGAAGATGCTGATGCCCCTCAAATTATCTTAGTCTGTTCACAACCTAAATACACTTATTAGACCCATCTGCTGCACTACCAGCACTGCTGCTCTTTCTGTAACTCACTAACTCTAACTGTATTATGGCCTTTAGAACCTTACAGTCCTGTAGAACATGTTATATTTTCAGCATGCCGCAGAATTAATTCTTCCTTTCAACGATACTGCAGAGGCCTGAAGTGTATCTTTCCATTTGCAGCTCTTGGCACAAGAAATAAAGCAAAGCTGTTTGAACAGGAATTGTCTATCAGTTTCAGCACTTGTTCTTGACTACACTGCCGTGATTTTACATCCTTCATTAAACCAACCTAAAACATTACCTGGTTCTCTAGTATTCAGTCAACTTACCCTTTATAAAAATAACACTGACCACATCCCATACTGTAGTTTCAGACTGCATTTATAGTTAACAAGACAGTCGGAATATTTAGAAAGGAACTGCAATGCTTTCATTTGTTGAGATTTGATATCCTATGGTAATATAAAGAAATTAAAACCCTCACCGACTTCCCAAAGAGCAAAGCAAGTTAAAACTCTGTTTTCTTTCCAGAAAATATTACTATAGGCAGGACGTGGCTGTCTGAAATGTTACATGACAGGTCTCTTTTGCAATTAGTTTTCAATAGTTATGTTTTGTCAGAAAAATAAGTTATTGTTCCATACATTTATGTAGTCCATCCCCAAAATCTTTTCTGAATAGTCTTCAGAAAACCTGACACAAACTAATACACAGAGTAAAATACAACAGTCAAACATTCAAGAAACCATGAGCATTTCAACTCTGGAAATAGAAGCGACTACTGCATCTGGTATTAGTGTGAAGAAAGTTTAAAGCCTAAGTCTTTGGTATTGGGCCGACAGTGCCACTGCACCGTTCACTCTTTACTTACATCTTGGCTCAGAGCCATGAAACTCCTCTGCAGTTCTTTAGCAAATTCCAGATTATTCGTCACTTCCTGGTACTTTGACACTGCATCCTTAAAAAGAAACAATACCACAAAAGTAAACTATCACAAACAGAACAAAACACATATTTCCAACAAATGAATTCCCACAGACTTAGTTCCTAAGTGAGACATGACACCCTTGAATGGGACCCAACTGTGTTAAGACAAATTTTGGTTTTCACTGGCCAAAATATTGTGCCGACTAATCTGGCAACTCAAAACTGCTCAAAAGAGAAATGACTGAGAATTAGTGTGTTATCTTGAGTCAAACTCAAAATCAAAATGCTATCAAGAGCATAATGTTCCCTCCTCCACAAACCTTTATTATTTGCCACTTTCTTAAATCTAGTATTCTGATTTGCACCAAAGCAATCCAATCTCCTTAACCCATTTTGCAGCACTGAAAAGTTAGTCAAACAGGGAGAAAAAAAGCAGCCGAGACATTTGCACTCCTGCTGTGCCAAACCTAATAATGAATGTTCTTGAACTCCTGACCCAGAGAAAAGGTGCTACTTTCTTTGATGAGCAGGGAACATGAACTGGTTTTGCCTCTTTTTTTTTTTTTTAAAAAAGGATTAATACTTCTAACTAAGAAAATTACTACACACAAGCAATTTACAAAATTCATCATTCTTAGCTGATTTGTAGAAGCGGAAGACATAAGTGAAAATAAGTACTTTCAGCAAGTGTGATTTAAGTAAATATATAAATAAAAATAAAGTAAGTACTTTCTCCAACCAAAAAAGATTTTATGAATTGTGTTAGTATGGCTGCAGCCTTCAAAAAAGTTCCAAAGCTTCCCTCCTCAGTATGGAATTTCAGTTATCCTCCCTGCTCATAAAACAGAAAACTTCTCACACTTTATTTTCACAACATGCCATTAAAAAAAAATAGAGAAAACAGTGATATTACAGTTTTCAACTAGCACAGGAGCACCAAAGCAAAGCCTCGACAGATGAAAAGATCACATGGATCAAGGGAAGCAGCTAATTCTAGTAACTGTGAACAGCCACAATAGTTGCAGGGTACAACATTTCTTTTCCTTCATTCTTTCCAATGTTAAAAATTATCAACAGAATATTGTTAATTACTAAGCATGTGGTAATCTCTTTAAGTATTGGTATGCATGCTTGCATCATACAACCGAATTTAGTTTGGTATTTGTTTTATGTTTGTTACAACTGGGAAACTGCTGTTTATTCAGCTCCACGATAACCTACTTAAAGGAACAGCCTCAACACAAGAAACAGGCACCATGCATGCAGCGAGTCCTCCTTGCCCTGGGCATTACACCTGCTGCACCAAGGAGTGTGATACACACAGGGACACAGCTAATTCCCACAGCCCTTCAGAACTTGCTCTAAGCTAACTGGACTGCTCGATATTTGCAAGCTACCACCAAGTGACCGCACTCCCTAAGTTCCTGGGCATGTTTTCTAAGAAGAGGATGACAGCCAGAGAACCTCAAAGGTTAGCTTCTTCAACAGTCCTACGTTATAAGGTATCCACATTTACACTGCAGCTTATTTACAACCTAACTACAACAAACGAAGAACCACAACACATTCCTCTACCTATTCTTTCAGTTTCTGACTAACAGAAAAACTAAGATGTTCTAGGCAATAAAAAAACTAAGGCCAACTCAGAGCTCTTAATATAGGGAAAGAGGAAGTGAACCCCAGCAATTCTCTCCCCATTCAGATCACAGCTTAGAGATTTGGCATGTTTTTTCTTTTTACCAGTTGATCTTGATTCAGACGTTCTCCCTTGTTCATTCGTTCCTGGTAATCATCAAGCTTGCTCTGAAAAGAAAGAAAAACGCTGTTACAAGAAGCCAAAATAGAGTTCCTGCTTTCTTCTACTTGTGCTAACAAAATTAGCTGCTAATATTACAATAAACAGACTGCAATGCATTACACAAGGACACGGCTATTATGTAGAAGTAGCACCTGAGAAAACTCATCTTCTGGATTTAAAAAACTAAATACTTCCCCAAGAGACAAATATTTTCATGTTACATGGTTATCACAGTATATCTTCAGGATTAGTCTTAATCTCTGAAGAAATACACATTCCTCCTAATGGGGAGAGCATTCTCATTGCACAAGCTTCCTTCAGTCCAAACAGAACTGAACTCAGCTCTGAGACAGAGCTCATTACCACTGTAGGAGTACAATATCAAAAACATGACTGCAAAACCACACTGTCAATGTAATAAGATTCAGAACTGTAATTCTTTGTACTTGCGTCAGTTAAGATAGTTTTAAAGAACTTAAATCAGCTTCTAATCCTTTGTGCAAGAATGCCCACCAACACAGTTCATATTAATAGCTCTACAATACTTTGTTCAAGCGCATTAAGGTTTCTTTTTCATGGAGAGAAACTAAAAAAGCAATCTCAGTTTCAACTGCAGCAGGTTCAGTTCTTTAGTCTGCTTCAAAACAAGACCATGCAAAATGTTGGCATTAGCCAAAAGCAGGTAAAACTTAAGCAGGCCCAAGTTAAAGATTCTACCAGGGTAACTAGAAAGGTTCTTAGAAAGGAAGCAAAGCCTGTAAGAATAACATACCCAGCTATTAAGCTCTAAGTTTGCACCATTTCTGTATTATCATGGATCATTATTATCTTCTATTAAATTTGCTGTAATCTTATTAAAAGAAAGCTCTCAAAGTGAATTCTCAACAAGTACCTTAACAATCTAGCGTAACAAGCAACATGTAAAGGAAAGCAAATGAACACTTCATTTTGAATGCAAAAGGATTAAAACCCTGATGTACCCATTGTTTCAGAGTTCCTATTTGCCACCATATGACAGGTTTTTTTGCTGGCTGCAATCTTTGGTTTTCACTATTTTTGTTTCAGGACATTTCAGTTAAAGCATTTTACTGATATTTGTTGAACCAATTCAAATCTTATGCTCAATCTCAGACTTCTGGGAGAGATTAACGCTTGTGGAACAGAAGTATCTGATGTCCAGCATCACTTACTGAAACACAAAACTGCCCTTATGAGTCTTTTTGATGTAATCAGTCTGTCTCTTTGGAAATCCTACTGGTTAGATGCAACACTTCATCTTGCAGTGTTTCAGAGCCACTAATGGCCTAGGCAAAACCAAAAAAGAACTTCCTGAGCTCTAAAAGTGTATTACTACTGGGAATTTCATGCTGGCGACAGACACTAGCTCGGGGTAACAACACTCAAACATAGCTGCCCCATACGAAGCGCATTCAGCATGTTGGAGAGGTACCACAACAGGAAACAAGGTCATTTTGCTCTTTACATACTAACTTTAGAATAGATTATGATATGGTTGGACAATCACAGAAGCATTTTCATGACTTAAGAGACCATAGCTGAGCTGTGAAGTCAAAAGGGAGGGCAAAGAGCCCAACCACTGCCATGCCCCAGTGCAAAGCCAGCCAGGCTAACTGGAGGCTCTGCTGCTTAAGGTAGCTTAAATCCTACAATGAACCAGCTTTGCAGACAAAATTTTATGGCGTTCCTACTCATTCAAACCACTTGCTCCCATGTTGCAGATCACAATTCCCTTGGTCACAGGGACGCAATTGTTTACGAGGCTGCATAGTAAAGAGACTGCTAACACCAGCCAGTTTAAACAGCACCTACAAAACTGCATTAAAAAAACAGATTTCTGTGATCCAGCTTCCAACACAAGCCCACAAACAGTAACAAAAGGAAGGAACATCAAATTCTAGGAGACCACTAAGCAGATCAACTTTGCTGAGGAAAACAAATTGCAAAGTTATGCTGCAAAACACTCTTATCACCCATTTTGGTGGCCAAGGGCATTAAGCAGGGGGTGGGGTGGGAGAAGAAACAAAAAAATACCACAAATAACAATTGTTTCTGACTAGTTTTTCACACAGCCTTACTTCAGCATGGCTGGTATCTTCAGATTAAGCATATTGCAGTAACAATTCAAACAGTGTGCAAGTTTTTGTTAAACTGTCAAATATTCTTTGGTCCTATGCAAATGCTTTGTTCATTTTCATTCGGCCATTTATAAGCTAAAAATAAAGGCTAAAACATCTATTTCTAACCACTAGGAATAGAATAAAAGTTCCTTCACTTTTTCTTCCTTAAAACCACTTGTATCAGAAAGGCAAAAGCAAAGGAAGAAAAGCTCTTTCAGCTGCAATGCAGAGGACAACCAAATGTGTTCAGTTACATGTCACCACCAAAACTTCAACTGCCAGCTAAGCATTCTTCTATCACCCCAAAGACACTGCAAGAACCAAATGCTGCATTACACAAATATATTAAGGAAGCAAAATGTTTTCTTTAATCTGTACTGTCAACTACCAGCAACCCTAGAGCAGCATTAGTGCTGTAAAATAACTGCAGTACAATTCCTGCTCAGCAAACCTCTGCAGTGTTTGCAAGAAGTAGAGATTTTCTCTATTTCAGTCCCCTGACACAACTTCATCGTCATTCAGCACGGATATATATCTTGAAGCACAAAAGCTAAACTAGCAGAAAAAAATATCAAGTGAGCACATAAATTGCTTATCAAACAGCTTATGAGTCAGCAGCCCCTAGTTCTGCAGACAGCAAACCACCATGCTTCAGCTTTTCCCACTCACACCTGAAATATTTTAGAGCTCCCTGGAAAAAAAGCACTACTGATCAGCTACCAAGGGGCTCAGAGGAAGGTGGTGGTGTTCATTGCTTAAGTATCCTCTAGATTTCATTTTAATAGGTATCCAAAATTTATTACGGTAACAGATACCTTCTCCTCACACTCAAGCTCTCATTACCTTCTCTCAACTGCCTCAAAAACATTATCCTGACATGGAAAAAAACCCTGCAGTTACATGACATTAGCTTCAAAAACAATACTAGTTTTAAACATGCCTGACCACTCAGTTGTGCTGTTACAGCCATTTACACTGCTGTGCTATAAACTGGATCACTGGAATGATCTAATTAAAAATAACCCTTAAAAAAGGGGCCAGGAGCAGGAGGGAGATACTATATTTAACTGGATAATTTCAATGGCATGGTTTATACCGGTTACAGCTGCACAACTGTCTATGACAAACTGCAAGGTGGAGGGGGGAGAAGATAACCTCTTCAATCAGCTGAAGTAAACATTTTGTAGTGCACACCTCACTAGGAGCAAAGTAAAGACAGAGAAGACTACTGAAGTCTGTTTTCTAAGGTATCTCAAAAACACCACGTGTTTCTTAAACAGCATTAAGCAATTAAGATAATCCAAAAATCTAAAATAGCTCCCGAATACATTTCACACTGAAGCAAAAGACTAGCTAAGAATCAGAAGTTAATAAATTTGTGTGATGTTTTAATTTATTTGTCCTCCAACATCATCTCCATACTCAGTTTAACTCCTCAAAGACTGCCCAGATATTACTAAAAAAACTAAATAAAAATTCAAAAAGCTAACACTTAAACTGGATCAGTTTAATGAAAGATCAGTTTAATGAAACACGGAAGTTCAGAACCTCTCAAAGGACTCCCAGAGGTCTCACATTCACTCTCTGGATCCACTGCCTATGACACAAACACCTAACAAGTCCCAACAAGCTGCTCTGGTCCCAAGTTATAACCAAGAAGATGTAACCAAACATTAACTTCAATACCCCAAGAACACTTACACCTCTTCCATTGAAAATGAATTAATTTTTAAAATAACCAATGTATATATTCTTCTGGGTTTCTTTCCAAAAGTGCAAGTTCAACAGTATAGGAAAAAAAATACCCATATTTAAGTAACATATTAAAGACACAGTAGCACTGAGAGCACAGGCTCATGCTCGGCTTACCCCAGAGGACACTGATCCCAAAAGGGGCATTCTCCTGCTCACCACGCATTCCTGACTCTTCCCACACACCAGCTGGGTCCAGAGCCTGATCCAGCCTCACATGTGAAGCCAAAGAGATAAGAATGGCTAGGAGCAGGACCTACTCCTTCCCAATGAAACACAGAACAATCAATGAGTACAGGCAATCTTTGAATGCAAACCTTTTAAACTCAGATGAGCTAACGACAGACGAGAAAACTGCTTCTTCAGTTAGCCGAACTAAGTGAAGCCACAGATGAATAAATCTCCTAAAAGTTTTTGGTAGCTGCAAATAGTTCTTTGTCTAATCTCCATGAGCATCACCTACAGAAGCACTATGCATTCACAGGTAAGATGACTACTCTTAGATGTTGTTCTACACATCATTTATGTTCAAAATCAGTTACTCTTACAACGGCAAGTGAATTCTATAACACAAACTGGGCTCTCCCATCACATTCTGTGTATCTTTTCCTTCTGAAACAAAAGCATCAACAAAATATCAAAACATCTGAAAAATGTAAATAACTGGAAGATCTTTCACAACCTGTAGGACTTATCATGGATCTAGTTCACAGAACTTGCTACAAGAAATAATCCTTATGTTACATAAAACAATTCAAAATACAGCATGCTGAAACAAGAGTACCAAACAGCCCATAATTTCAAAGATAAACCTTCTTGACTTTTAAAAGATGAAGCCTGGTTATTCAAGACTGCTATCAGAAGAGGTCTCAAAGGAAGATTTGGACTTTCAATACAGTTTCAAATAAATTTTCCAAATTTCCGATTTCAAAACCATGTTTTATGTCCACAGATAAATCTGAAACCAAGCTCCAGGAGGAGAATGTCTGGAGAGACACTCAATGCCTTCGACATTCTAGTGGCCCAAATAATTGTGCCAAAGCACTTATGAGCGCCACTACTGACAGGCAACTTGAAGCATAGCACTTCCCTGCTATCATTAGCTACACTTACCAGAATAGAAAACCGATCTCAGCTTTCACTACAGCTTTGTAACGGTTTCCTAAGGGAAATCCAACATCTCATTGAACCAAGTCAGATCGACTTGAAATATCAGTCTACCATTTCAGTGAAAAGTTTTGTATAAAAACGACCGAGGCACTTTTTAAGTATTAACTTTTCAACCCAGTTCAGGATTACACTTATTTGGAAACTCAGAGACGGGCTGATAAAGCAACAGCATCTTAAAGTTACCAGCTACAGCTAAAACGTGCCACTTTAAGCGCATACACCGAGTTCAGGTCATGTCAAGTAGTTTAAGCTAACATGCTTATTTCATATTTACAGTTGTGCAAGAATAATCTTTGTGATCTCCTGCCCATACCTTAAACCGTGTGTCAGCAAACGAGATTTTGTCCCCCTTACAGACCATCTGGTTTTAGAAACCTTTTACATAGCTCATGCTACATTACACAAATGAAAAGGAGTAGTAACTTTCCTTTTTTTCAGTCACTGTATCAAGATATGAGTTTGATCTACATTCAGTTGGCTTAACTCGGACAGGTTTTTCCCTCTTAACAACATAAAAAGGAAAGGGTAAGGAGAGAAGAAAATGCTGGACTTACTGAAGTATTTTCTCCTTGGGAAGCTGGAGAGTTAGTAGGGTTCCAACTTCAGACATCTAAGCACAATCCAGAGGAGCTCATGCAACTTTTAAATCACCTAAGCCTGCCACCATACACTGCAGTTGCATGTCTTGTAGAGAAAATATCCCTCCAGTTACCCCCTTCCCTGCACACACAAATACCTGGTCATCTAACAACAGAGAGGGAGAACAGTATAACATTCCTGTCTTTTCCAAGGACAAAGAGATGAAAAGAGAACACATACTTTCTCAGGCCATGTTTTTGCATACAATTATGAGCAGGAACTCAATTTATCCTAGTCCCTTTCAACACGAGCAAATACTTACTCTTCCAAATAATGAGGTGACTTCTAGGAAGAGAAAATTCAAGTAAAACTAATAATCTAGTATTTCCAGTTTATACAAAACCATTTGAGAAACTACAGAATTAGCTACAAATACTACGATTTGAAATTGAGTGCGGCGCTTTGATGGTCACACCATTTTATTCCCAGAGTTTAGAAGGAAGCATGGCACTACATAATTTACTTCCAAACTTCTCATTTCTTCATAAAGAGTGTAACTTTTCCTCAACTAGAACATACCATACCACAATATATCATGTAAGACCTAAGAAGGTACCTCTTGCAGAGCAATTACTTTCCCTCCTTCAAAAGCCGCACCTAAGTCAAGCACATTTTTGCATTCATTCTCAAATGCCAAATTCTCAAAATCTCTACTAGCCTTCATTATCTATCACTGACAAAAAAAGGATTAAACATTAAACTAAGCAGAAATTCAATGATATTTTCTGGACTCTTCACCCACTCTTGTCTGCATATTATCCAATACGATTTTTTCTTGATGGTTAAAAAAATATTCCCATCAAAAGAATCAAGACAAGGGGAACTGAATGAATACATGTACTTAAACCTATCAAGTAATACAACAAAAATACTGATGACCTTGTGTACATTAAGCTTTATTTTCAGGACACTCAGCATGCAATGCTCTCTTTAATAATGAATTTATTAAAGAACTATTGATTTCCCCACTAAGGGAAACACACTAAGAACAACGGGTCTCATGACTTCTATAGCACTGACATGTAGAACTTCAGAAAGACTTCAGAAAGTTTCAGAAGTTCTTCAGTCTGTTAAGACCGAAGAGTAATCTTTTAACTTTAATTCCTCAGTGCGAGAGCACATGAGGATTTTCTTTGTCAAGACCCAACCTCTGCCTTTTCTAAGAACACACCACCTACCCCTGAGCACCCCAGGAACACCTGCTTTAAGTAATGTTAATGGACTATCTTTCAACAGAGGCCATCTCCATAAAAAGAAGGCATTCTTCCCCCTCTGCACTGGCTATCACTCCATAATTATAAAAAGCAGTGACAGCAGCCACAAATACACAAGACAGCCACCCAAAAATCTAAGACCTTCATGAGATCAGTATCACCAATTTTCTCTCTTCTGACAGAATAACAGCCTCCCATACACCCCTCTTACTTAAGAGTCTATGAAAGCTGTCTATAAGTCCAATTAAACAGAATGGAATGGCCAAGCTAAGTGCAATTTATTTTAAAAGGTGAATGAAACACTCCTAGAATGGAAAGCTGACCTGCACACCATTAAATGTGTTCCATCTCTTTATTACTTCAAAGTACAGATGAGATGTCCACTTGTTACTTTTAGTTTTAAAACCACACATTTTGAACATTGTAGAAAAATATTTCTAGAGGATTTGTGTTAGATATGACAATATTTTAAACAGTTTTATTGCACTGAAGCAATTAGAGGCACGTAGGAAAATCTGCATTGTTTCTTAAGTTGAGGACCAGTGTTCTTGTATCCGTGCACATTCATATGTATTAACACAGGTCAAAGACAGACATCTTGTCCTATCTATACATGACACAGACAAGGACCAAGTAAAGATCTTCTAATTCTAAAAATTACCTAAAACCTCCCAGCTTAATGCTTTGAGTTATTTTGTTTTCAAGCAAAGAGGAAACTCCCACACGCATTGCTTTGCTGAGAAACCAGACTTCACACACCTTTACAGGTAAAGCACAGCCTGTTTCATTTGCAACTCACTTGTACAGACAAGTTTACTATTATTTTCACTTTCTATACATACAGGCTACCAGGCTAGACTATAAGGAGCTACAGTGCTGGTTAAAAATTAATAGAAGAGTAGTTCTGCCTCTTTACTCCTAAGAGCAGAAGAGATTCAGGGCTTCAACACAGACATGAAACTATTTTTCACTGCCCCCTAGTTTTATAACCACAGAAGCACAGAATGGCTTGGGTTGGAAAAGACCTTTACAGGTCATCTAGTCCACAACCCTGCAGTAAGCAGGGACATCTTCAACTTGACTAGGTTACTCAGAGCCCCATGCAACTTGACTTTGACTGTTTCAGGGATCAGGCACCGACCACCTATGTGGGCAACTTGTGCCAACGTTTCACCATCCTCAATATGAAAAAATTTCTTCCAAGCATCCACACTAATTGTCTGTTGTTTTAGTTGAAAACCATAACCCTTTGTCCTATTGCTACAGGCCCTGCTAAAATGTTTTCCTGGGTTTCTTAAAAGCCCCCTTTAAGTATTGAAAAGTGTTTTGCAGCAAGTCTTTAGGCTACATGCCCAAGTATTTTTCTACTGGCTTTGTAGGGTGAGAAGCCCTCTGAGGATCGTTTCATCCAGCAACACTGGGCAAGGAGTGGGTGCCACATAACTGTATAAACCTATGGCTCAGTTTCTCTTCTGTTTAAAGTCAAAGTGTTTTGAGGCCCACAGATGTGGTAGCTCCTCTTTCTAGAAATGGGTTTTAGTTTGAAACCATTACCCCTTCTCCTACTGCTACAGGCTCTACTAAAACGTTTTCCTGTATGTTTCTTAAAAGACCCCTTTGAGAACTGAAAGGTGTTTTGAAGCAAGTCTTTAGGCTACAAGCCCCCGAGTTAATTTTCCCGCCAGCTCCGTAAGCTGGAAAGCCCTCTGAGGATCATTTAATCCAGCAACACCGAGCACGGACTGGGTGCCACATAACCGTACGGACCCACGACTCTCTTGTTTCTCTTCTGTCACAACTCGCACCGTCCAAGGCTTGCGGATTTGGCAGCTGCTCTTTCTATAAATGGGTCAAGCTGGAAGCGGGGTTAAGACTCCCCCAAGGGCGAGCTGAGAGCGAGGAAAAGCGAGAGGCTGGAGGCTGGCGGGGCGGGGTGGGGAGGGATGGCGGCCCCCGGCTTTGTGCCGGCTCTGGCACACAATGCAGTTCCGCCGGGGCGGCCGCCGCCATGTTAGCTCCCGCCTCCATGTGCACGGGCTCCGCCGGGAGCCCCGCCACGGCCCCGTCCCGCTGCTCCCCTCGCTGCGACGGGGAAAGGGAACGAGCTCCAAGCCGCGGGGAATAGGGCGGCGGGGATAGGGGGGGTGACGGGGGTCGGGGGGGCGGCGGCGGAGGGAAAGGAGGGCCGGGAGGGGAACAAAAGGCAGAATGAGGGGCGGGGGGGAGCCGAGGGGTCTCGCTGAGAAGAGGAATGGGGGGGAAGCCACGGCCCCATCCCAGTTTCTGCCCCAACCTCCCCCAGCCGGGGTGTGGTGAGGCGGGGAGCCGCCGAGGGGCCGCCGGGAGGGACCGGAGAGCAAAAGGGGCGCGGGGATCCCCGAAAGGGGACGGGGAGAGAACGGTGCTCGCCCTTCTGGAACCTTCCAGCAGGCGGCCCCTGGGGGCGACGCCCGGAACAACCCGCCCGGGGGAGCGGGAGGGCACGGCTGAGCGCAAGGAAGAGAAGATGAAACACGACGGGACGCTGCAAGGCCCCCTTGAGACGGGCCAGCAGCGGGGACAAGGCTCGTTAGAGCACGGGCGGCAGCAGGGCCCACCCTGGGGGGGCAGAGAGGGTCGCGCAGCCATCCGAGATGGGAGGGAAGGTCAAGAGAGCACCTTTTTCTTCTCCAGGTTGCGCAGTTTCTTGTCGATCACTCCTAGGATCTGCTTCATGGCCTCGGTTTGCACCGAGGTGATGCTGCCGCCCGACGCTTGCGGGGCGGCTGCGGCTGCTGGAGCGGTTTCCCCGCCCGGGCCTGCTTTCCCGCTGTTGTTGCTCGCCATAGTGCTGTTGGTAGCCGAGGGCATCTCTGTGAGGAGAAGAGAGAGAGAAAGAGAAGGGAGGGAGGGAGGGAGGGAGGAGAGGTCAGAGCGCGTTACGGGGAGCGGGGCCGCCGCAGGGGACACGCGGGGCGGGCGCGCGCGCACTCGGCCGCTTCCCCACGCCCAGGGGCGCGCGCACCTGCCCGGACGAAGAGGGGGTGTGTGTCACGTGACCGCGAAGGGGCGCGCGCCCGGCCCAACGGCCGTTTCCCCTCAGCTAGACCCGTCTAATACCTCCTCCTTCCCCCTCTCCCCCCGCCACGCCAAGAGGGGCCTCGTCACCCTCCTCACCCTGTGCTCGAGTGGCCCGGGGCAACTAGGGGAGGGGGAGAGGGGGTGAGAAACTCAAAGCACTGCGCTCTCGCTCTTAGGAACGGCCGCCTCAGCCGACTCCGGCCCCGCCGCCCGCGCTGCTCCTGCCACCGCCGCACCGCGCTACTAAAGAGGGAGAGAGAGCAAGGGCGCGCACGCCAGCGCGTAAGGCAAGGGCGGCGCGGGAGCGAGCGGCGCGGGGTCCTCGCGGCTGCAGGGTGCCCGCCGAGAACGCCTGAGGAGGAGGAAGGCGCTTCCCGGCGCCGGCTGGCGGGGTCCTCGCCGCGGGGTCCTTCAGGCGTGCAACGAGCGCCTAAGTGCCAGACACAATGGAGAGGCGGGGCCGCCCGCCACGGGCCCTCGCGGCGCCCTCATCCTCCGCTCCAACAGCGCCGGGCGGCGACCCCCGCGGGACGACAGGCGTGTCGGGCTCTTTGTGGCCGCCCCCGAGGAGTGGGGCGCAGGCGGGGACTGTCCCGCTGAGGCCGTGTGGCTGAGGGGCGGAGGAGCCCGTCCCGCTGCTCCCCCCTCCCCGCGGGCGGGGCCGTTCCCAGCACGAGCGGGGCTGGAGAACGCGTTGTGTGCCTTTGAGGCACGTCCCGAACGCAGTGGGAGGGTTGTGGAAGTGTTATAGCCCTAATGACGGCGTTCAGTCGGTGGAAACGTTTTTTACGTTTATCTTTGTTACTGGGATTTGCTCTAGAGTTCTTGCATCTCCAAGCGCCATCCCAGAATACTACCTAGCGTAGCTACTTTTAGTTTTGCACGTTTTTGTGACGCAAAGTTGCACCATGGGCTGGCCCATGCTGAACCTTTTTGTAGAATCATAGAACAACAGGCTGGAAGAGACCTCAAGGATCATCTGGTCCAACCTTTTTAGGTGATCTATAGTTTGAATCATAGAATAGTTTGGGTTGGAAGGGACTTTAAAGGTTATCTAGTTTCAACCTGTTGCCATGGGCAGGGACATCCCACGAGATCAGGTTGCCCAAGGCCCATCCAACCTGGCCTTGAACACCTCCAGGGATGGCGCAGCTACAGCTTCACTGGGCAACCTGGGCCTCACCGCTCTCATGAAGAAATTCTTACTTAGGTCTAGCCTGAGTGAGATACCCCAGCACCCTATCAAGCTCATCCTTAAAAGTGTCCAGTGTTGAAGAATCTACCACATTCCTGGGAGATTATTCTAGTGTTTAACTGTTCTCATGGTGAAAATGTTTCTTCTGGAATCCAAGCAGAAACATCCCCCGGAGCAACTTAGTCCCTGCTTTCTCCGTGTCTTGGTAGACACGCTTTATATACTGGTGCATGGCAATAAGGTCTGCCCTAAGTCTTCTCTTTGCAAGGCTGAACAAACCCAGTTCTGTCTGCCTTGCTTCGTTTTGCAGGTTTCCTAGTCCTCTGATAATATTAGTGGCCCTTCTCTGGACCCTCTTTAGCCTGTCCGCGTCTTTTCTGTATAGCAGAGACCAAAACTGAATTAAGTACTTTCTTCTGTGCTCACAATGATCAGTTATTCGATATTCATTTAAAGAAAAGGCACCAGACTTTCTGTGAAGTAAAGGATTTTTTTGAATGAATGAATACTCTGCCTTCCTTGAGAGTTACAGCTTGAAAATGAAATGCCACAGCCTTTAGCGGGCTGTGAGGTTAAATAACATTGGAAAGGTTTTGGTATTTATTCAGTTGTCTTTCTAGAATTAATGAATAGAAGAGTTTGGGAATATAAGGACCTGAAAAGTGGATTCCCATTAATTGCAGATTGGAGATGGATTTTTTGGTTGTAATACCAGCTTCACATTTTACTTCTACCATTGTTTTTTAAAGCTGATTTTTTCTTTGATCTGTTTGATCATGGATCCACAGACTGACACAAGACCAAGCGCTTCTTGAGCCACGGGGCCAACCTAATGGTTCTCTGCCTCTGAGATAGAGATTTCTCATTACCCTTCCTCACCAAATCCCTGTGTACAATCCATCCTGGTTCTTGTTTTTCAGGAGTCAATTCGAGTTGATAATACAACACGAAACTGCTTGCTTTGACCTTATTGTCTAGCAGATAATTTTGAATTGTCAGATTTTTTGCTTCATTTAATCTGTAAATGTTGCTCATATACTTGCACTTCTCGTGTATGCCTGCATTTTCTGTAGCAGCTCAATAATTTATTGGTTTGTATCAGGTGATTTGCTTCCCAAATCACCTCCTTTTGCATAACAGGTTGTAAGACAAATGTAATAAATCATCCAATTTGCTTCCCAAATCACCTCCTTTTGCATAACAGGTTGTAAGACAAATGTAATAAATCATCCAACCCAATTATTTCAGTTGAATAAATGAAGCGTAAAAGAAATATGTCCAAAAACTGGTAGTCCATTTCTTTTCAGTAATCACCAAGAGCACTTTGTTAATGCCATTATATTTTTCAAGTTCTAATCTCTAGGCATTTAATTCAAACCCCTTACACAGGGGTTGAAATAACTTTTTTCCCAAGTCAAACACAGTTTCTTCATGAACATGTGAAGCACATTGAGGCTTTTTGACCATAAAGTATAATGCCTTAAAATAATACGGAATTGTTTAATCCATTCCTGTTCATTTTGCCTTCTTACGTTGCCATTGCAATTCTGCATGAGCTCCTGGGCACTCAACCAAGTTGTAGGATCCCGATGTCATTTGTACTTGAAACCTGTATTGCTGAAGTGCTAAAAAAAATCTGGAATAAAAGAAAAATCAGGGCTGATGGGAGAATTGGTGACAATAAATTAGGAATGTACACTAGACCAGAATGAAGCCCAGTTCTTGTCCACCTACATGAGATATTTATTCTTCATGGGGGAGCATAATAAAAAATATCAGATGTTAATGGTCTCAAAAAATAAAAATAGTTCAAAATGCTGCTCCTGAGAGCAGTTATTACAGGAGATTACAAGAGCAATAATTACGTGACAATTACTGCATCAAAGCTCTTTGTAATTACACTGGATGCCGTTTTGTTTAGCCAAAGATAAAGTTTGCATGCTAAAGCCCAAATAACCATAAGCAAAGCATTAAATACCTTACACAGAAGCTGCAGAAGAACTTTTTACATAAAAAAGCAAAAGACATTTGTGAATTTAGCGTGGGATAAACCTTGCTAATTTCATTTAACAGATTCTTACTGTAACACAGCAACTTTGTACCAAAAGTATCTGTCAATATGTGTTGCGGAATCATTCACAGCCAGTACTGTGTGGCTGTCACTCCGTGTGGGCTCCACACCAGGTCTCCAGACCCTCCAGCAATCTCTTGGACCTGCCTGGGACCACTTGAAGTCCACATGGTTCCCTGATCCGCATCAACTTTAGAAGTAAAACATTGATACCTCCAAAATTCACTTGGAAATAACTTTCACGCAAGCACACTGTACTGCCCAGTTGATGTCAACTCTTAAAATATCTCTTAATACTCAGCGTGTTTATAATGTTGCGCAGGTCATGCTCTCATATATTCATCTACTTCCTTCGTACCATTCCTCAAAAAACAGTGGCCACAAATTCATTTGTAATTCTGTGCCGACAATATTTATCATCAGCACCTGGCCAAGAAAACCCTAGATAAGAATTCCCCACCATCAAAGAAGAGCTGAGACCTCATCCTCTCCGCATTGAGGAAGTGTTGAACCACTTCTGATACGTGAGTAAGCTTTATCCTGGCAACTTCTAACACAGCAAACTTGTAATTAGCACAAGGGTCTCAGCCTTTACGTTTCTTAGAGATAAGTGTCACCTTACTTACCACATATGATATGATCTCCATGTGGGCCTGGATTTGGGTCTCTTCACCTTCAAGTTCTTTGGTGTTAGCTAGCTGGTTGAAATCACACTTCGGCATAAGTATGATGCAGATCAAACCTTTTTATTTGTAGGGAGCTGGCTTTGTGTTTCGTGTTTGTGAGCCGTGTTGTGCTCCGGAGTTGCTGATTTTTGTGCCATTGAGGAAAGGCGATGGAGAAGAGAAGGTTCCCCAACAAAGGCGTATGTAGCACTTCCACAACAATCAACCTTTAGGCCAAAGAGTTGCTCAAGATGAGGGAGGGCTCCACCTTCCTGCAGGTAGTGTGAGGAGCCAGATTTAGGAGACACTTACCTTTGCTCTTCGTATTCCAGATGAATGTGCCCCATGCTGGATCTTTCTGTGTTTTCATTCATCATTATTTCACATGGGCTATAATTGGAAAGTCTGAATACACCTTTTCTGTTTGATTCTCAGTGTCCAGCTCTCAGAATGGCAAAACCAGGGACAGGTGTATTTAAAACACACATAACTGGCCGGTGACATGAGAAAGAAGGTGGAGAGGAAGAAAGTCTTAAGCTTCTTGGAGTAATCAGGGCTCAACTGTTTCATAAATATTCTGACGGGACACGGAGCCTCCTCACTGAAGTATTGTCTCAGGCAAGGATTTTGTTATCCTCCTATATATCACTTTTTGTTACTCCTGAGACACCTTCCCAGCCCTTCCCTTTCTAGACTTCCTCCATTCGCCCAGTTGCTCAGCGACTTTCAACCAAGTCAAGCCTTGCTGCTCCCTCTGGGGAAAATACTACAAAGAAGTACTACTAGTCCCCTGCCCCATTGTTCTTTCTCTTGGCAAAAAAGAAAGAGAAAAAAGAGATTGCTTTTCCCCAGTGTCCCAAGAGCTACTTACAACCAAGAGTGAGGTCTCTCATCAGTTTGTTGTGAGCTCCAAGGTTGAGCTGTGTCTCCCAGCAGCTCCACTTTGTTCAGACCATTCCTGCACAAGTATCAGATGAGATAAATGGAGATGTGCTCCTGCCTCCCCAAACCTGGTGCTCTGGCCCTGTCTTTTAATCTTCTTGCCGCTTAGTTTTCTAAAGCAGCATCCAGTCTTGCATCTCACCAGCTTTCCCACCCTTTTGATATGTTCTCTGCTTCCCCAAACCAGGAGTGTTCTCTCCTTAATTACTGCATCTGCTGCCTGTTCGTACTCAGAATTATTCGGAATAATATAATAAAATAATATAATTTATGACTTCTATTTATTCTGCATTGAGTTGCATTTTTTTCAGTAGGATCCGTAAGACCAAAATGAAATTTCCTGTGTGCACATTATCACAGACCTGGCTGATCTGATCAGTTCACTGACTGGTCTCATTGAATGTTATGAGACTTGAGATGCTGCTGGGAACCTAACAGTTAAGAGAAAGGAGAGAGGAAACCGTATCTTAAGTTGAAAAGCAGATCCCATGCCACTGGTGATGCACAGAAAATAAGCGGCCCCAACCTCTCTTTCCAGTGTCCAGATTTAGTATACAGGGATTATGGTTAGAAAAATAAACTGAAATACTTTAATTTATAAAATGGCAACATTTAAAGTAGAGCAATGAGCAGGAGTCTACAATATCTTCTATTTCCTTTGAGATTACAAACTTAGTTTGTATACAGCAATACCGGTCTGGAGCAAGAATCCTGCTTGGGAACAGGAGCCTGGGAGAATCTGAACCTTCACTCAGTGTTGCTTAGGACTGTGCAGATTTCAAAAGCCATGGTTGCTCGTCTTTATTAGGCAGTTATAGAAAGTTAGTGCTTTGTTTTAATTTAGCTTTCCTTTTCCCAGAGGAATTTGCTCAGAGGAGAGAAATTCCCACTCTATCTAAATGCACAGGCTGGATAACATTCATAATAAAAGTAAACTCAGACACAATAAACCTCTCCTTGAATAAGGGCTGCAAGCTTGGCATATGGTTTTGTCTGAATAGAATTATATTACCAATTTTATACCACAAATGTGAACTATTGATGTATTGGCAGCAAGATCAATGTAAAAATCAAAAGGCGTTTGGGTTCAAAGGAGGTTAAGTGATATCTGATGGTATGTTTAGACAAAAACTAGCATAATTGCAATCCAATGCAGCAAAAATTGATTAAATGCCACTAAATGATAGATTTCCCTACAGAGCCATCGATGGGACGGAATTATCATAGAATCATAGAATGGTTTATGTTGGAAGGGACCTTGAAGAGCATCCAGTTCCAACCCCCCTGCCATGAACAGGGACGTCCCACTAGATCAGGCTGCCAAAGACCCCATCCAACCTGACCTTGAACACCTCCAGGGATGGGGCAGCCACAGCTTCCCTGGGCAACCTGTGCCAGCGCCTCACCACTCTCATAGTGAAGAAATTCCTCCTTGTGTCTAGTCTAAATATGCCCCTTTCCAGTTTATCCCCATTGCCCCTCATCCTATCACCCCAAGCTTTTGTAAACAGTCCCTCCCCAGCTTTCTCGTAGCCCCTTCGGGTACTGGAAGGTCACTATAGTGTCTCCTCTGAGCCTTCTCTCCTCCAGGCTGAACAACCCCAACTCTCTCAGCCTGTCCTCGTACGGGAGGTGCTCCAGCCCTCTGATCATCTTTGCAGCCTCCTCTGAACCCTTTCCAACAGCTCCATCTCCTTCTTATGTTAAGTTTTCCAGAACTGGACACATTATAAAATATTTCTGCTGATGTCACACATACCTTCAGCCCTTTCATGAAGCAATTGTTTACAAAAGTCTTCAGCTTATAGAAGTAAATAAACAGGCTGGGACACTACTTTGCTACATAAACCGTATGCAAAACAGATCAAGCATTCATTTGAATGTACAAAGTCCTGGCATAGGAAGGGAGTGCGTCGGGCATACATACCAAAGAAGAAGCCTCAATGCTGAAAAGCAGCTCAAAACTGCTTAGGGCTTTATATTTGCCTGCATCAACTCATTTGAATGGGCCCAGCTTACCGCACTATCCAGAGTGTTCTACACCCGTCCTCCCTCTAATCTACTTTTTCAGTCATCTTTTTGTATTTGTAAATTATATCACATGATTCTGTATTGATCTCCTTACCGTTAAGGAAAATATTAGGTAGTGTTATGACAAATGTTGCAGCTCCAACCAAAACATCTTCCTAAACAGTAATTTTCTATTCAGTTTTGGGGTTTTTTTGCACCCATCAGCCACTTTACTATATCACGCCAGTTTAAATGAGAGTATCACATGGCTACAAGTCAAACTTGGGCTTAGTGTAGTCTAAGTATGTTAGATCTCTACTTCTGGAGAACATCTAGAGTGATTGTCATCCAAAACTCGTCAGCACTTCAAAAAAAGAAAGAAGCTTTTTTGTTTCAAAAAACTCTTCTCTGTAACTGTGGAGATAACATGGATCTTACTGAAAGGTTATTCAATCCTGTGCTGGATGTTATCGTAAAAATCAACAGTTGGAAGCCAAAGATACTGTCAGGGAGCAGTAGAGGCCATCTGCTCCCTAGGGGAGGCCAAATTTTGTTGTAGGTGGAACAGGGTTTGTGATGTGTACCAACTTCTTCTCTTAATATCTATCAGTCTAGGAGTGGAGGAGCCCAAATATTTCTTCACAAATGGCCAGATCCAGCTCACGTCTGCCCACTTAGCCCTCAGTAGATTTGTGCCTAAGCTCTTAATCTCTTCGGCTGATATAATCATGCATAGTCACTCGAAAAACCTTCAGTTTGATATTCATAATTTATTCATGGTCAGGAAATGTAGTTTCCAAATGAACTTGAAGACTGCTAATCAAACCTCCCGCTCTGCAACTGGCAGATCAAAATCATCCTGTATATTACATGCGTACAAAAGGTCAGGGAGGAGTAAATTTGAAATCCTTGGAGGTGTTCAAGGCCGGGTTGGATGGGGCTTTGAACAACCTGATCTAGTGGGAGGTGTCCCTGCCCATGGCAGAGGGCTGGAACTGGATGGGTGTTAAGGTCCTTTCCAACCCAAAACATTCTACGATTTTATGATCTTTGAAAAGTAGGCATTTGTGCCTAAATGTCATAGAAAAAGAACCATAAAACATCCTGTGATTTTCTTTTCTTTTAGATCATGGTTACATTGATAGGATTTAAAGATTTTACAGTGGAATTGTAATGTACAGCCGTATCTGTCCTTGGTTAAGTGCAGAGGTTTCAAACACTGTTGTTTACAGCAGCTGCCTGTTCTTTTCGTCATTCTATCTAAGCACACTGTTATTTTCCATATCAGAATAATTTGTGCAAGAGGTTTTAAGTATTTCCTGTTGCTTTCTGACTATGTCCTAGTGGAAAACAGACATTAGGTTAAGAAGTGTAAATGATATGATAAAGCCTGAGATAAGCAGGTCAGTATGAACAAGTACACAAGAGCCAGGCTGCAAAGAGGCATTTTCATCTCAGTGCACAGGGATTTACATGTCAGCACTATTTTCTGTTCTCACATGGAGAGAAACTTTGCCATTTGAAAGCTCCCAATGGACTTTTCAACTGGGAAACAAAATAAAAGCAACGTGTTGATCTGCCACTTGGAAACTGAGCTGTACACTATGTCTTCCTAAATTAAATTAAAGATGTTCTGCCTTTATTCATGAAACATCCTAAGTGCTTGGGAAATAAAGGAGATGAGAAACAGCCAATATAAATTTATCAAATCCAAACCGTGTCAAAGTATTAAATTTCCTTCCATGAACAGTATCGCATGGACTTGAGGAATCATAGAATCATCAGGTTGGAAAAGACCCATTGGATCATCGAGTCCAACCATTCCTATCAAACACTAACCCATGTCCCTCAGCGCCTCGTCCACCTGTCCCTTAACTCTCTCCAGGGAAGGGGACTCAACCCCCTTTTTTTCCCTAACTTTTTCCTAATGTTCAGCCTGAACCTCCCGTGGTGGAGCTTGAGGCCATTCCCTCTCATCCTGTCCCCTGTCACTTGAGAGAAGAGCCCAGCTCCCTCCTCTCCACAACCTCCTTTCAGGTAGTTGTAGAGAGCAATGAGACCTCCCCTCAGCTTCCCAGATTCTCAAACAGATTCTGAAGAATCTGAGCTCTCTGGAACATTTTTAGGAATGCTGTATTTACATTTCAGGGCTGAAAGGTGCAACTCTGGGGGTCTGGGATTTGGCTGTCCTTGATTTACCAATCTTTTACTGCTACAGTAATAGGAGAAGCAGATGACATCTGCAAACTTTAATAAAGCTTCTAATACTCTCACACAACCCACAGGCAATCTAAGGAAACATAACCTAAATGAAATGACTGTAAAGTGGGTGCAAAGCTTGTCTACTTAAAGAATAATTGGCAGCAATTCCCTGTCAAAATGAAAAGAGGTATGAAGCAAGGCATCACTGGAATTTGTTCATGTGTCTCTACTAGTTAATATTTTCATTATGCCCTTGGTGGCAGAACAGAGGGTATGAAAGCTGTGAAAAAAGGTGAAATACTTGTGAGACAAAATGTGAAATGGTCAAAAATGAAGGTGAAACTCTGAATGGACTCCGTCTTATGCAGCAATAAGCAACTTCATAATCTCCTGCTGGGTGATGATGTGTTAGCCAGTGTTTCTGCAGAAAAAGATCCGGAGGTGACAATGAATCACAAGCTGAATCTTGTGATTTTGTTGCAGAAAAAGCAAACATCATCTCCAGGTGCATGTATTCTGTGAGTCACAAAATACAACTGTGTCATGATATCATCGTTAAGGATTCAGCTGAAGTAATGTGTCCTGTTCTAAGCAGTAAATTTGAAGTTTCATACCGATCAGTTGGAAACAGCATTGAGGAAACATCAGAAATAGACAGAGATCTGATAAATGTCATTTCTGTAGAAAGGTTGAAAGAGTTGAGGTTCCTTGACCTAGCGAAGAGCACTGTGAAGAAACACAACTATATAACCATATTGCATTAGAAAGACAGCTTCAAAGAGAAAGAAGAAAACGTAGCATTTTTATCCAGGTTATTTAGAATAAGAAGCAGCAGCATCAATGCTGCAGTAGCACAGATTCCGATTACATACAAAGACAACTTTCTGTCAGTAAGAGTCATGAAGCAGTACAATAACCTGACTGGGAGGCTGCCACTAGAAGTCTATCCTGGGACTAAACTGCGTTCTGAGTCCAGCCTGTCCTGTATCAGCATTATGGATCCCTTAAAACAACCAGTCACCTTTTACTTAAAGTCAGCAAGAAGAAATGGCCTCAAGCTTCTCCAGGTGAGGTTTAGGTTGGAAATTAGAAAAACTTCTTTACTGAAAGCATTGGAAGAGGCTGCCCAGGGAAATGGTGGAGTCTCCTTCCCTGGAGATGTTCCAAAAAAAGCGTAGATGTGGCACTTTGTGACATGGTTTATTAGGCACGGTGGCATTGGGCGGATGCTTGGACTTAATCTTAGAGGTCTTTTTCAACCTTAATGATTCTGTGATTCTGTTATTCTATACGATTCTATAACCAGTCACTTTTGGAATGATGACTTTTGCAGTCATAAAATTAAGTTCAAGGACTCTTCAAGTCCAAACTCTTCAAGTCCACTGGGCAGTTCTATTCTCCAGCATCCCAGCAATAAATGGGTCATAAATGTCTTCAAAGAGCAATAGAGGTACTCACTAGGCAGCTGTCCAAGTCGTAAACACACAAGGTAGGGCCCTACTGCAGCTCAGAAAAGCAGAAATGTGGGAAAAGCTTTCCCTAAGGAGGCTGTAGCAGGCAGGTTTATCTAAGAACAACACAAGAGTTAAGGCTTTTAAAAAAATAATGTTGATTCACTGACATTACTAACTAACATATTGCAATAATAACATGTTACACACTGAGAATTGCAATGACAGAACAATTATCTAATTAGAAAGTAAAATTAATTACATCAAGTTTTAATTACTTAATAACCAAGAAATTGTCATCAGGATGAAGGCTGGGAAATGTCACGGAAAATTAACAGGGAGTGCAATCTGCTGGTTAGCAGAAAGTTTTCCTTACAAACCCAAAGTCTGGAAGCAGGCTTACATCTTCACAAGCCCATTAGTAAGTTCCCTTTTGTGTCACCACATTTGGGGACTGGAAGACTAGTTGGACCTGAAGAGCTGAAGGCAAGAGCCGAGACCTGCAATGGGCTGGCAGCAGTAGGTAGGGTGGCTGCTAGAGAGGGAGAAATCCCAGCCCAACCATTTGCTCCAGGTCTCAAGAGCCTGCAAAGTCCCATGGTGTGGCAGATAACAGCTCACGCCATGAAGAGATGCATTTCATTGGTTTCAATGAAGGAATATTGCATCAAAATCTAAATAAGCAAAAGATGTGATTTGGAATAAATATTGGGGATACAGTAGAATCATAAAATCATAGAATCATTAGGGTTGGAAAGGACCTCAAAGATCAAGTCCAACTATCTACCACCACCTTGCCTGCCAAACTATGTCCTGATGTGCTGCACCTACATGTTTTTTGAACACCTCCAGGCAATGATACTCCATCACATCCCTGGGCAGCCTCTTCCAATGCTTCACCACTCTTTCTATAAGAACATTTTTCCTGATACTCAATCTAAACTCCCCTGGAGCAACTTGAGGTCATTTCCTATCATCCTATCACTTGTTACTTGGGAAGGGAGACCAACACCCACCTCACAGCAACCTTCTTTCAAGTAAATGCAGAAAGCAATGAAGTCTCCCACAAACTCCTTTTCTCCAGGCTAAACAATCCCAGTTCCTTCAGCCGCTCCTCATAAAACTTGTTGTCCACACCCTTGCCCTTCTCTGGACACACTCCAGCACCTCACTGTCTTTCTTGTACTGAGGGGCCCAAAACTGGTATTTGAGGTTTGGCCTCACCAATGCCAAGTACAGGGACACAATCACTTCCCTACTCCTGCTGGCCACACCATTTTTGATAAAAGCCAGGATGAGTTACAAAGGACCTTATACGACCCAGTTTTTTTTGTGTAGGGTTGCTACTGGAGCAACTTCCTGAGTTGCTTCAGATGACTTGAAAAGCAGTCTGATATTTAAACTCATGATGATGATGATTAAGGTAGTAACTGTGATGAGAAAGGCAGACAAACAAGAAGACATAGTCTTTAAATAAACAGAGAGTAGACAGAAAAAATTGAAAACATTCAAATAACGTGTGTCTGTGAGCCAGTGTGTTTGTTTTTGCAAGACAGGTTGCCATTAACATTTGAAAAAAAAATGTAAATAATGTTTCATGTGAATATTCCCATGGACATAGGCTTGTGATCTATTAATTACTCAAAACCAGCCCAAGTGTTTTGTCATTCCTGTCTGTGGCAAGTTCTGTGCTTTAATCTGTCCTTTGGTCTGGCAGCTGCCAGATTTCCATATCTGGGTCACCTCGTTCTTTCTCAACTTTGCTTTCTGCTGTGAAATGAAAAATTAGCATTCTGTGTGACATACATTCGGGGCTTCTAGGAGGAGCTTGAATGGCTTCTCTGGAAAGTAAGGAATCCTGAAAAATGTGGGAAAATATGCAGGAAGGAATGAATTCATATTTGTGGATAACATGGATTTTCAGTGACTTTTGCAAACACAGTCTAGGATGAAAGGAGGTTGTAGAGAGGAGGGTGCTGGCCTCTTCTTCCAAATGACAGGTAATAGGAGAAGGAGGAATTGCCTCAAGCTGCTCCAGAGGAGGTTCAGACTGGATATTAGGAAAAACTTTTTCACAGAAAGGGTCATTGGGCACTGGCAGAGGCTGCCCAGAGAGGGGGTTGAGTCACCATCCCTGGAGGGGTTTAAAAGATGGATAGGTGAGGTGCTCAAGGGTATGTTTTACTAGTGGACAGGTATGGTTGGACTCGATGATCTTAGAATCATAGAATAGTTTGGATGGGAAGGGATCTTAAAAATCATCTAGTTCCAATCCCCCTGCAATGGGATCTCAAACGTCTTTTCCAACCAAATGATTCCATGAAAATTGTTTGTTTGCCGAAGGAAAAGAAAAATGTTACTTGATGCACAGGAATAATATTAGACTCACTCTGTGTTTTGCATAGTGACACACAATACTCTAGTGCCTATTAGAATCCTAGAATCCTAGAATCAAAGAATAACCAGGTTGGAAGAGACCCACTGGATCATCGAGTCTGACCATTCCTATCAAACACTAACCCATGTCCCTTAGCACCTCGTCCACCTGTCCCTTAAACCCCTTCAGGGAAGGGGACTCAACCACCTCCCTGGGCAGCCTCTGACACTGACCAATGACCCTTTCTGTGAAAATTTTTTCCTAATGTCCAGCCTAAACCTCCCCTGGTGGAGCTTGAGGCCATTCCTTCTCGTCCTGTCCCCTGTCCCTTGGGAGAAGAGGCCAGCACCCTCCTCTCTACAGCCTCCCCTCAGGTAGTTGTAGAGAGCAATGAGGTCTCCCCTCAGCCTCCTCTTCTCCAGGCTAAACACCCCCAGCTCTCTCAGCCGCTCCTCATCAGGCCTGTTCTCCAGCCCTCTCACCAGCTTCATTGCTCTTCTCTGGACTCGCTCCAGAGCCTCAACATCCTTCTTGTGGTGAGGGGCCCAGAGCTGAACACAGGATTCGAGGAGCGGCCTCACCAGTGCCGAGTGCAGAGGGAGAAGAACCTCCTTGGACCTGCTGGTCACGCCGTTCCTGATACAAGCCAAGATGCCATTGTCCTTCTTGGCCACCTGGGCCCCTGCTGGCTCATGTTCAGTCGCTGTCAACCAACACCCCCAGGTCCTTCTCCTCCAGGCAGCTTTCCAGTCAGACTTCTCCTAGTCTGGAGCTGCTCAGGGTTGTTGTGCCCCAAGTGCAGGACCCGGCATTTGGCCTCGTTAACCCTCCTGCCGTTGGTCTCAGCCCAGCGGTCCAGCCTGTTCAGATCCCTTTGGAGCCTCCCGACCCTCCAGCAGATCCACACTTCCACCCAGCTTAGTGTCGTCCTCAAACTCACTAAGGGTGCACTCGATGCCTTCATCCAGGTCGTTGATAAAGACATTAAACAGGGCTGGACCCAGCACTGAGCCCTGGGGAACCCCACTTGTCACTGGCCTCCAGCTCTCCCACCACTCTCTGGGCCCTCCAGCCAACCAGTTTTCCACCTAGGAGAGTGTGCGCCTGTCCAGGCCAGAGGTGACAGTTTCCGAAGCAGAATGCTGTGAGCAGCTGTGTCAAAGGCTTTACTGAGGTCCAGGAAGATACATCCACAGCCTTTCCCTCGTCCAGCAGCTGAGTCACTTTGTCATAGAAGGTGATCAGGTTAGTTTGGCAAGACCTGCCTTTTGTGAACCCGTGTTGGCTGGGCCTGATCCCCCGGTTCTCTTGCATGTGCTTCATGATCGCACTCAAGATCACCTGTTCCATGACTTTCCCTGGCACTGAGGTCAGACTCACATCATAATAAAATATTAAAATAATACATCATAATAAAATATTAACGTAATTACAGCAATAATTACAACTCTAATTGAAGTATCTTTTTTAATTCAGAAATACGTGAGTCACCATGAGCAATTTCGAGTACCTCGAATCCTGTGTTCAGTTCTGGGCCCCTCACCACAAGAAGGATGTTGAGGCTCTGGAGCGAGTGCAGAGAAGAGAGCGGAGCTGGTGAAGGGGCTGGAGAACAGGCCTGATGAGGAGCGGCTGAGAGAGCTGGGGGTGTTCAGCCTGGAGAAGAGGAGGCTGAGGGGAGACCTTATTGATCTCTACAACTACCTGAAGGGAGGTTGTGGAGAGGAGGGAGCTGGCCTCTTCTGCCAAGTGACAGGGGACAGGACGAGAGGGAATGGCCTCAAGCTCTGCCAGGGGAGATTTGGGCTTGAGATTAGGAAAAAGTTCTTCACGGAGAGGGTGGTTAGGCATTGGAACGGTCTGCCAAGGGAGGTGGTTGAGTCACCGTCCCTGGAGGTGTTTAAGGTGAGGGTGGATGAGGTACTTAGGGGCATGATTTAGGGATTGGTGGGAATGGTTGGACTCGACGATCCAGAGGGTCTCTTCCAACCTGGTTATTCTGTGATTCTGTAATTTATTTATTTAAATAGGCTTGAAGAGGTGACAGACGGTGATGTGTGAAGTATTTGCTATTTTAACCACTAGAGGGAGATCAAGAGCCGCTTGAAAACCCCATTTTTAACTCATCCCTTGGACTCCAAGGCGGGGATGCTCTGAGACTCATGGCATGGTCACTGCAGTCTGGAGGAGGAATGGGGAGGTGTTTCAGAGAGGGGCTCAGCTCCGAGTTCTGCTGGCCTTCAAATCCAGGGGAGAAGAGTAAGAGAAAGAATGGAGGCAATTGTCACCTTTGTGATGTTCTGGTGACACACCACTGGGCGGACACACCCCTAGTGGCAATCAGCACATCAAAGGCGATCGTTGGGAATGAATAAACTTGGAAGTGTTTGTTCTGAAAGGTGTATATTTAGTTTTAGTTTTTGTCATCATGTTAGAGTTTTGGCTGAACTCGACAATCTTACTGGGACCTCTACAGGGAATAAAAAAACAGAGGAGACCTTCAGTGGCATGACTTAATTTCCCTTTCAGTTGAGCCTTGGTGAAGCTGCTGTCCTAGAGGAGGAGGTTGGACTGCATGACCTGTAAAGGTCCCTTCCAACCAAAAGCATTCTATGATTCTATGATTCTATGACTGCTACAGCACACTGACATTCCTCCTCAAAATGCGGTTTCCAAAGCCGGTTTTATTAAAGAAGCCAAATACATCTCATTAGTGAAGGCAGTAAAGAGCTCTGAACCACTGCCTGTATGTCCATTAGGGATCTCTTCCTCCCTTTATGAATGTACTGAGTGGCCTCCAGTTGGTTTATGCTCTCTGTGAGACAAACACTCCTCTTCCTCCCACCTTTCCTGGCTTCAAACATCACTTTCCATATTTTTCCAGTCCACGCTGCCCGCTCAGACCAGCGAGTTTGTGGGAACGCAAATGCATGTTAGCATTTGGCATCTTATGCCAATATTTAATCCAAAACAAAGAAAAATTAGTCTGAACTGGTAGCATAAGAATCAGACAAAACCACAATTTCTGTTAGGCTCACAACCCTACTCATAACAGTTGAGCACTCAGATTTAACTGGAGAAAGGAGAGTTTTCAAGTCAAGACAGATAATTGTAAGCGGTAGAAAGAATAAATTCAGCTTTAATAATGATTGTCAGATGGTAAGAGTGGAGGTGGCCGGAGGGGCTGGTCTTATTTTGTTATTTTTGCAAGTGGGATTGGGTCAAAATTAGACTCAAGCACTTGACGCCTTGCTCTGCAGCAATGGTGCACAAGGGCTAAAGACCAGCATAGTGGCATTCCTCATCGCACCAGTGGGATGTAAGTCGCATAGTAAACCTTAGGGATCTCCTGAGCATGCTTTCTTCTTGTGAAAGCCACTTTCAGAAGCCAAGTTTCTATAAACAAATTCTATGAAACTCCATTGACCTCCTATTTGAGACCGCTCCTTGAATCCTGTGTTCAGTTCTGGGCCCCTCAGCACAAGAAGGATGTTGAGGCTCTGGAGCGAGTGCAGAGAAGCGAGCGGAGCTGGGGAAGGGGCTGGAGAAGAAGAGGAGCGGCTGAGAGAGCTGGGGGGGTTCAGCCTGGAGAAGAGGAGGCTGAGGGGAGAGCTCATTGCTCTCTGCAACTCCCTGCGAGGAGGTTGTGGAGAGGAGGGAGCTGGGATTTCTCCCAAGTGACAGGGGACAGGACGAGAGGGAATAGCCCCAAGCTCTGCCAGGGGAGATTTAGGCTGGACATTAGGAAAAAAATTTTCACAGAAAGGGTGATTGGGCAGTGTCAGAGGCTGCCCAGGGTGGTGGTTGAGTTGCCTTCCCTGGAGGTGTTTAAGGGACGGGTGGACAAGGCACAGAGGGACATGATTTAGTGCTTGATAGGAATGGTTGGACTCAGTGATCTGGTGGGTATTTCCAAACCTGGTGATTCTATGATTCTATGATTCTATAAGCCATGTTCCCCACTTCACTTCTAGATAATTGCCTGAGTTCTGCTGTTATTCAGCCTGCCCTTTCTCTTTGTGTGTTGGGGGAACGAATAGGGATATGGCAGAAGCCAGTTCTATAGAAAGTGGTTTCCTTGCAGAAAAGGGGAAAGCTATGAGATGAGAGAAGCTGGGGAGGGGGGTGAGACAAGAAGACTGTCTTGGAAAACAGCTCTGCTATCCCGTTTCTTTTTGCCCCTAGACAGTTTTGCACCAAATCCATGCTCTATAGCCATTCCTGCAGACTCTCTTTTTAAGGTCCTGCCTTTTTCAAATGCTTGTTATGTACTTGACCTCTCTCAGTTTTTACAGTCCACTGGAAAGGTTTGTAAGTGATTTATTGCAGAAAGGAAGAAGGCCAGAGATTGTTAACCTTCTCCTAGCACTACAGTTTTAATGGACTTAAATATGATAAGAGGTGAAGCTTGGACATAGACCTACAATGCCTGACCCCAAGCCAAGGCTGGATTCCACCACAGCACCAAAAAGAGAAGCTACAGCAGCAGAGTGAGGATTTGAGCCAGAGGACAAAACTTTGGCACCATTTAAAGTAATGTCAAAGCTTTTACTGACTACAAGAAGAAATGTTTCCTCCTAAGGACTTCGGGGTTGATAGGTAAGGATTAGAAGCATCTTTGTTCTAATAGCACATCTCAAAATCCTGTGACTGTGGATAATTTTCATGCTCAAAGAAATTTGATATCAGAGAATCGGGGACTTACAAGCAGTTCAGATTGGAAGGGACTTCAGGAGGTCTCTAGGCCTGTCTCACAAACCTCCAAGGTTGTACACTGCATAACCTCTTGGGTAACCTGTGCTCCTGTTCATAGAACCCAGGATGTTGCTGGTCTCCTTTGCTGCCAGGAACACTGTAAGCCCATGTGCAACTCGTGGTCCACCGAGTGACTCCGCTCCATCTCAGCAGAGCTGCTCCCCAGCCAGTTGGTCCTGGCATGTGGGGTTGCCAAGGGCTTTTCCTTCCCAGAAACAGAAGAAACATCTAATTGGACAAGTGGTTCCATTGCAAATTTTATTCTCCGACATAAGAAAACTCATATACGTATCAGAAAAAAAATCAATGAAAGCCTTATATTTGAAAATAATTCCAGCAAGTCTTCACTAGCTTTCCACTTGCACCACTATCCAGGAACTGTTGGGTTCATTTGCAATTTCTTGTAATTTTGACACAGAAATGTGTAGATTTGGGGACTCATTAAACAAGCTCGGAGGAGTCTTTCATTAGCACTCATTGTTTTTCAGGCTATTAGCCTAATTTTAAGATTTCTGGAACATTGGTGTCAGTTGTAGATACCGAGCTTGTTCAGAAACTAAATGAACCAATGATTGCTTATATAAAGAAAAATTGTGTGCCAATCTGTATTTCCTACTCACTGTTGCTTCTGCTTAAAGCCACCTTCTTCTGGCAAGAAAGGAAGGAGGGAGTGTCTTTCTTTTGTATCAGTGGAGAGTCATCTGCAGAGGTGGATGCACAGGGAGTGTTCTAATCAAAATCAACACAGTATTGAACATTTCAGTATTCTTGGCCTTCCATGTAGGGTTAGGTCCATACTAAGAGGAGCTGGGATTTGTACCGTTACAATCAATGGAAGTCATGGTGAGAGCTGTATGCAAGTCATTGTCACGAACAAAAATTACAAGAGTTTTGCCTGAGTCTGATCTTCAGGTCTTGTTAATAATGATGGTGAGGAATCCAAAGCTGATTTCCCTTTCAGTAGTTCTCACTTCTGCTGCTACTGCAATGCTCTCCCACCTTTTATCCACCAGAAGGCAGAAGTGAGGTTTTATGAGCCCTTGTACCAAAAAATTGCACATCAGGATGATTTATAGCAAAGCGACAGCCCCTGTTTTATTGTGGTTTCATCATCTTTGTTCTACCAAGCACTTCTCATTTGCAAGGGTCCCAAGGCCTTCACAAACTTCACCTGCCAGAAGCATTGCACACAGGAACCATCCTATGTGCAACCGGTAGCTGAGCGGTGGGCTGCGACGCTTCTGAGCCTCACAGGACATGCACGGAAGAATATATTATCTAGCTGAAACTTCAGGGGAAATTTTAAAAGGCAGATTGTAATTAATTGAGTTGGAATTCGGCCAAGGCAGAGACTTTAATATGTCTTCTTTCCTGGCTCAGTTTTGTTTGGGTTTTTTTTTTTTTTTGCAGACTCAGGAGTCATCTAACACCCTTGTCTGGAGCTTATGCCTTTGTCAGATCTATTTCAGTCCCATTCCTGTCAGAAAGGACGGGCTGTGGGGCTGGAGATCAGTTTAGCCCTTAGCCATGTGTGCGTATGTTCTCTCATCCAAGTCCTATCTTCAGCATCCTTCCTCATCATCATATTTTTCCACTGTAGCTGGTCCCAAACCTTGATTTGGCATCCTTGCCTGCTCCTAATTTCTTTGTCATCCTTATGCCATGTAATGCCACTGCCTTTGGAGGAATTTCTGCATCAGCAGTGGTCAGATCTCTCTTATTTAATGCAGCCACTTCTGGCCCATAGAGGGTTGGTGCTCTCAGTTTATCCACGCTTTCATGTTTTTGGCTTCTGGCTGAGCACATCATCTTACTTTTCCCTCCTTTTCCTTAGCACCAATTAAACTCCCTAAGGCATGTGTAAAAACTGCTTGTTCTTTCCAAGACAGAAACAATTTCTTTCTTTTATCCGTAGATTTTAAAACCCAAGATGACTGCAGCAATTTTGTCAATTAGCAAAGAAAATCAAGTTTACCTCATTTATCTGACAATTATGCGATGTCATTTGCATAATGTGAAATTTAGATCTCCATTGTCACATGCCCCAACTCATTTACCATCCTAATGTCCATTTGAAGTACATGAGGAAAACCTTGGTGAATTCATAGCCCTTTGTTTCATACCAGACTTGGTTTGAACCAGGTGCTTAATTTTCTGCCAATTCCGATAGCACGGCAGGAGTTCCCAGCATTTACACTACCAACGTGCTTATCTGAATGTCGTATCATTTTCGTCTCCCAAATAAAATGTCTTCAAAGCATCAGAGAAATAATAAGCACTTTGAAACCTCATTCTTTTTTTTTTTCCATCAACTGTAAAAATCTACATATCTGATTAATGCAACTTCATCCTGATCTGAAGCCACAATGTTTCTCTCACTGCTCCCTCTAAAACCAGCTTTGAGCTGTTGACTATTACTTTCATCAGAACATATCTCAGTACTGACAATACGATTTCACCTCCATAATTATATTTATCAGCAGGATCTCCGTTTGCCAGGACTGGGACAACTACTGCCTTCAGCGAGTCACCTGGTAGTCTCGCTCGCTGCCACAACTCTGTATTTGTGTACATGCTCCACAACCTGTCTCATTTTTAACTGATTCACCGCTCTGCTTGTTCTTAAGATGCTGGCTGGATACTGATTCAGCACCGCCTTACCAGTTAACAAGTCTATTCTTGCAGGGTGTCTTTAAATCATCCATTTACAAAGACGTTCTCCGTGCCAAAGCTGTGTTTGATCCTTCTACCAACTCATGGTAACAAAGTCATCGCCATTAACAGATGTTTCTTGGGGGTCTTCAGAAGTACTGATCTTCTTTAATGTGTGAGATGTAACAACACCACTGTACAAGAAAGCACAGCAAAATTCTTGAAGTTCTATTGCAGTCGCTTATTTTAAAATGGAAGGTTCATGCTATGTGAGCCTTTCAGATTTCAGCCACGGCTCTGGTCTCTGAAGCCCGTCAATAATGATGATCTGGGTGGAAAGAATACTTAGCAATTTAGGGGGCAGCTGTGGAATAAAAAGCTCCACCAGCAGGACACTTTCCTGTTAGATGTCAAACAGTTAAAAAAAAAGGCTTTTTCCTCCCCTCCCTGGTTTGTATGGAAAAGCCATCGTTGTTTGTACAAGCACTGTCAGACCCAGTCTGACATCTTGGTATATACCATTTTTTAAACGTCATGGCAACAAGTTACATCAATCAACTGCTTATTACATAAAAAGCAAAATATTTTGCCATTAAAAAAATGTATTTTCTTTCCGTGTCATGAAATGTGTCCTTAATTTTGTGTTATGGAAAGGCAGACTGGGTCGTAACTTCGACTTCACTGTGACTTCTCCTGCTGTTCATTGTTATTCACATCTCTGTTATGGGCAAAAATATGAGCATGAAGAATGTATAATTTGAGTTTTGAAGTCGTTCTGTGTACTGTTCCTACAAACATGGTTCATCATAAAAGCAGATGCACTCAATTATTTCTATGAAAGTAAACCATGTGATTTCTTTTCATTGTGTTCCTGTTACATTTTTGACCTTAATCATATTAGCAAGTTTGCAGATGACACCAAGCTGGGTGGAAGGGTGGATCTGCTGGAGGGTCGGGAGGCTCCAAAGGGATCTGAACAGGCTGGACTGCTGGGCTGAGTCCAGTGGCAGGAGGTTTAACAAGGCCAAATGCCGGGTCCTGCACTTGGGGCACAACAACCCTGTGCAGTTACAGACTAGGAGAAGTCTGGCTAGAAAGCTGCCTGGAGGAGAAGGACCTGGGGGTGCTGGTTGACAGCGACTGAACATGAGCCAGCAGTGTGCCCAGGTGGCCAAGAAGGTCAATGGCATCTTGGCTTGTATCAGAAATGGCGTGACCAGCAGGTCCAAGGAGGTTCTTCTCCCTCTGGACTCGACACTGGTGAGGCCGCTCCTCGAATCCTGTGTTCAGTTCTGGGCCCCTCACCACAAGAGGGATGTTGAGGCTCTGGAGCGTGTCCAGAGAAGAGCAACGAAGCTGGTGAAGGGGCTGGAGAACAGAGAACAGGCCTTATGAGGAGCGACTGAGAGAGCTGGGGGGGTTCAGCCTGAAGAAGAGGAGGCTGAGAGGAGACCTCATTGCTCTCTGCAACTCCCTGAGGGGAGGCTGTGGAGAGGAGGGAGCTGGGCTCTTCTCCCAAGGGACAGGGGACAGGACGAGAGGGAATGGCCCCAAGCTTCGCCATGGGAGATTTAGGTTGGACAATAGGAAAAAAAATTTCACAGAAAGGGTGATTGGGCACTGGCAGAGGCTGCCCAGGGAGGTGGTTGATTCACCTTCCCTGGAGGGGTTTAAGGGACGGGTGGACGAGGTGCTAAGGGACATGGTTTAGTGTTCGATAGGAATGGTTGACTCGATGATCTGGTGGGTCTCTTCCAACCTGGTTATTCTTTGATTCTATATTGAGCATCTTGTTCCTTGACTTTTCCCTCTATTCTCTGTTCTACCTCCCTTCACCTCCTTTCATTTTTATTTTCCCCTGCTCTCTCTCCCTCTCTTCCCCTGCCCATACTATTTTCACTTTCAGAGCTCCAAGAACCCCTTCCCTCTTGTGAACCCCTAATTTATGATATCGGGGTGTGCCTTGGGTGAAGCTGCTGAGCCCCTGCAGCTCCCACTGCGGCAGAAGTGAAGAAGGTGGTCAGCACCTCACAGAGTGAGAATTTTGGTTTCTGAGAGCTTAGAATGTTTTGTACGCTTCTTTTTGCTGTCCATGTGAAATATATACAAGACACATACTGTGACATTTGACAGAAGGGTGTACAGGGGTGTCTTTCCTGAGAAGAAGAGAAACGGATCCTCAGAAATAACTTGCTGAACATGGATATTTCATCATCCATGGCCAGAGACTGCCGATTCTGCCTTCAGGATGATGTGAGAGAAAAGAAAGGGAGCAGAACCCCCCCCCCCCCCCGTGTTTTTTAATTCTTTTTGCAGACCATTTCTTGGTTGGTTCCGTTGCTATCGCTTTGAAGACTCTTTTACACACCCTTGTGAAAGGAGTGTTTGTGCCTCTGTGGAGGCCGATAAGGATGCGTGAGAGGTGGTGGTCTCACCCCGCCCGCTGACCACACAGCTGTTCCCTTTCCTCCTGCTTTGCTCGCTCTTCTTGAGATGCCAGGACATCTGGGAGGAGGGATAGCTGTCTCCTCATTATCATTACGCCGCAGAGAAAGCACTCGGCAACATCAGCCCCAACTTCACTGGCTGTGTTTATACCGTCTGTTTCCAGCTCTGTTGTTAAATAACTTTATCAGCTCCTTCAGCTGCTCCGCAGCGACACACGAGGTGTCCACTCAGGGGACAACTTTGCGGCGTTTGGGAAGCTCAGACCTACAGCCCTAAACTTGCAGAATTTCAGGAAAGGGTGGCCTCAGGTGGGGATGGGAGGTTTGGGCCAGCAGGACTGCATGTTTCTAGCAACAGCTGTCGCTTCATTTTCAGGAGACCAGGTTGCCTTTTAGCAGCTTCCTTCATCAGTCAGGGATGTGCCAGAAATATCTTTTAATCCTCCCACCATCCCTCTCTTCAAAAGCTTTTACCTCCTAAGGAAGGACCTCCAGGGAATATTATACATAGAGGTGAATTCTTCTCAGCTTCCCACACCTAGGATCTGGTGGGAACAACAGCCAACTGCCTTCTGGAAGCACACACCCTCACAGGTGCCCACAGCTTTCGAGGGCAGCCACTTTGGATGGCTGATAGGCAGGCAAGCCATCTCATATTCCCAGCAATGTGGCTTTTAGTGCCTCTGTGCTAATCCAGAACATCATCAGAAGCCTCCATAGCGTTTTTCTTCTGCTAGCAGGGCAACTCACAGGTTTGTAAGCCTTCCTTCTGAATATTTCTCACTGCATGTAGTTATCACTGCACTTCTGTTGGGTAGGTGATTTTATTTCAATTGCATATACATACCTATATACGAGGACAGGCTGAAAGCATTGGGGTTGTTCAGCCTTGAGAAGAGAAGGCTACGAGGAGACTTAGAGCGACTTTTCAGTACCTGAAGAGGCTACAAGAAAGCTGGGAGGGGACTGTTCACAAAGGCTTGGAGTGATAGGACGAAGGGGAACGGGTATAAACTGGAGAGGGGCAGATTTAGATTAGACATAAGGAGGAATTTTGTCACCATGAGAGTGATGAGGCACTGGAACAGGTTTCCTGGGGAAGCTGTAGCTGCCCCATCCCTGGAGGTGTTCAAGGCCAGGTTGGATGAGGCTTTGAGCAGCCTGATCTAGTGGGAGGTGTCCCTGCCCATGGCAGGGGGGTTGGAACTGGATGATCTTTAAGGTCCCTTCCAACCCAAACTGTTCTCTGATTCTATGATTCTACTGTTCTATGATTTTAGTTTCTTAGACGTTCCACCTTGACAATTCTTTCAAATACAAGTTCTGGCTAGAGAAAACTGATGTTCTCTGTATTGCTATCGATACCATGTATTCTCCTGGTCTGGAACCACAGTAATTAACCAAGAGATTTTGTGCAGCCCTATTGAGTTCTGCCGAAATATTTCCATGTTGCAAGACTCTTTGTAGAGCTAGGCTTTAATCTGTTTGGGTTTTTTTCTGTGGCATGCCTGGTATAATAGGTGCACGCCTCCCAGCTGAAACCTCTACAGACTGCTGTGATGATATATAAGGAAACTCAGGGAACAAGGCAGGAGCTGAAATATGGCCCAGGTGGCATAAATGTTTCCTCAGGTAGAAAAGAATTCCTCCCTTTTTGCTCAAAACAAAGGGAGCTCTCCTAAACATTGTCTGCATTGCTTAAGTGTAGACAAATTTCACCCAAGTCTCTTTTCCTGCTACCTTATACAACCTTCAGAGGGGATCTGTTTTACTAGATGTGTATACACACATCAGCCTGCCCTGGAAAACCCTTTCTTTTATCCTCAGTTTTATCTCCAAGTAATCTTTCAAGTATTCCTACAATTGAGCAGATGTTTAATAGCCAGGGACAGGTCTAGCATTGTAGAAAAGATATTTTCAAAGTAATTTTGGGGGTCCTGACAAGAAGCTGTTACTAGTGGCTTCTGAGTGTTTTTTCTTCCTTTTTTGATAGATCTGGTTGTGTCACACAAAGCCTCTATGGACTCGGTTTAACAAAGGCGTGATAGATCTGACCCTTTGTATTCTTTGCCATTAAAGCTAGAAAAATGTTACGTTTTTACTCTACTGTTATCTTGCCAAACATCATTTTACTTCCTAGCAAAGACTGGCTTTGTAACATGTTAGGTGCAACAGTCACCCACCTGGGCTTGTATCTTTTATCCAAGCGTGCCAGCTTCTTTTTGCCCTTTGTTTTACCAAAGATTGTGCTTTATTGTGCCTCTGCTCTTTCTGAGTAAATGTTATTAGCTTGACAGATGATTTTCCTGATCAGTTGCCCTAATAAACAAAGGTTTCATTTGCAAATCTATCTTGGGTGATTATAGACATTAAGCACATTTGGATCCCTATTGCTCATCCTTTATTATCAACAACAATGTATCTATGGGACACTTGGCTAGCAAATTGAGAGGGGAAAATGCACTCCTACCCCAATTAGGCTGATGAAACTAAGCAGAGGGGAATGGTGAGAGATGCAGAAATAAGGTTATTACTGATATTCTAATGATGAAGGAGAATCTCTTCAAATAGCTCCCCAAAAATGTCATTGTTCATTTCAAATGTGCCAGCCTGTTAAAAACAACCTCCCAGGCTTGCTGCTATTGCTGTCATTACTTACTGACTCATCTCCCAGAAAGGAAGGCAAGGATTTAGGTTCTTTGGATAATAAATGGCAGCGACAGCAAATGGGAAGCTTCTCTGGATCCTTCTATTGAATCAAACCCTAGAGATGCCCAATATAATGCTACCAACATGATGGAAAGTGAGATTGTTCCTGGCAAATACAAATGGTGAAGGGAGGTGCTAGGCAGTCATCCTTTAGAAACCTCTTTTTATTACAGACCAAGAGGGGTTGTTTTGTGGAGGGGTCTTGTGCTGCTTACCACTCCAGTGCTGGTACAAAGTAGCTCAATGGAGCTTTACTGTGGTGGTGCAACCTTCATAACAGGGACAGTATGTGGATATCTGAGTTTAGTTGGGCTGAAAATCAACACCCCTTTCACCTTCCCAAAAGCCTGAGCTGATTCCAATAGATGCTGACTACAATCCAGGCCAGGGAAAGCTGATATGGGATGGCTGATGGATTTATGACTTTAGGTATACCTGCTTTTCTGAATGGCTTTCAGCTATGTGATTGGAGTATGGTCAATGAATGCAACACATCTAGGATTTTCTGCAGTGTTTTGTTTGCACAGTTTTGTAGAAATACCAAAATAAACCCCTACTGATATCCTTGACACTCTTGTTTCTTTGTTATTTCATTTAGAACACACTGAATTTTCTCTCTGCCTAAAGCTTGACCCTGTTTTTTATTTTAAGCTGCAGCCATAAACTCTTTTTATTAGTTTTAGAAGTGTCATTTATATGGAATTCAGGGGAATAATCTAGTCTTGTATCTTTAGAAACTGAACAATGTTCTGCCTGTTTCAGGTTCCCACCAAAATATGAAATCATAGAATCATAGGATACTTTGGGTTGGAAGGGACCTTCACAGGTCACCCAGTCCAACCTCCCTGCAGGAATAGGGAGATTTTTGACCAGGTCAGGTTGCTCAGAGCCCCATCTAACCTGACCTGGAACGTTTCCAGGGATGGGGCCACCACTACCTTCCTGGGCAACCTGTCTTCATGTTTCACCACCTTCACTGTAAAAAATGTTCTCCTTATATCCAGACTAAATCTCTCCTCCCTTAGTTTGAAACTATTGCTCCTTGTCCTGTCTCAAAAGACCTTGCTAAAAAGTCTATCCCCGTGTTTCCCACAGGCCCTAAATCCCAGCCTTCTTTTACACCTCCACAATTGTAATATAAGACATGGGTAATTGTTTATGAAGAATTATAAAAAAATATTTGTGTGATAACAACTAAGTCAGAAGTTCACATTTGTCAACCCTCTAGGGGACATTTCTAACCTGATGAAACGTTTGGAAGGAATTCATAGAAGATATTTTCTTGTCAGTATGTCTCTTGTTTTATCTCCAGCACAGAAAGTGAGTCCAATCTGACTCTAGGACTTAAAATGAAGAATACTAGTGCAGTACAAAATATGCTAATATTTTGCTAGTTGAACTGCTCATTTTTTAAAATAATATTTCATAATTAACGTTCTTCCCACCAAGTCACTTGTTCCAGTCACTCCAGTGTCCTTATTTGCGATATTACCTCAGCTGGGATCCCAGTGTGGTAGATGCTGTTCAAGCACTAGTCTGGGATGGATGCTACACTAAAAGTTTCCAAGGACAAACCAGGCAAAAGGTAGTAGAAAGGAAACAGCATCTTTTGACTGCGGAATGGAAAACTTCCAGAGGCAGATGAGGCAATCTTCCCAAGATCACCCTGGGAACCTCTGGCACAGCCAAGAGCTGAATTAACAACTCCTGTTAAGAGAGAGCCTTTCAAAGACAATCCTTCCTCTCCCCACCAGTATTTTTTTCTAATCCAAAGCCAGTGGAAAGAACTCTTTGATTTTGGTGGTGTTTGAACAGAGTCCCAAATGCCCCCCTCAAATCTATTGTTGTTTCCCCAAGCAACACAAAGATAAGATCTTATCCAATGCAGAGAAGAATTTTAACCTCTGCTTCTGTCCAGTTATGCCTACAAGTTCAGCCAAAGCACGGTAGAGCAGCAGGAGCTCTGTGCCCTTGCTGACAGTCAGTGTACTAAGAAAATGACTTCTTTTTGTTGCTTCGTGTTATGAGCCATGTCTCACATGGTGCCATCATGCTCTCTTTTTGAACTTTGCAGTTTGAATTCAAATATGGGACAGGTTTTTTGCTCATCTCATATCTTACTTGTAGACAGAATACTTAAAAATGTCTTTTTATTTGACAGATTCTGTGACGCTATTCTACCAAATCCACTATACAGACCTGAGCACCAAACAAGCAACTTCACTAATACTACAATTATCCCATCAGGATCTTTATATAGTGGAAAGTTTTGAGGCATTTTGGAGTTGAAACAAGGCATCGTAGCCGTCACAGTAACATCAACATCATTCAACTTTATCATATATAAGAAAGTCCAAACATATGGTTAGGCTCTGCAGTGTAAATCTACTGACTTCACTGAAATTACATCATCCATAAATTTAAGGGATGGTTTAAGCTGGAGAAGATGAGGTTGAGGGGAGACCTCATTGCTTTTTGTAGCTCCCTGAAAGGAGGTTGTGGTGAGGCAGATGCTGGTCTTTTCTCTCAAGCAGGGGATAGGATGAGAGGAAATGGCCTCAAGTTTCTCCAGGGGAGGTTTTGATTGGATATTAGGAAAAATTTCTTTCGTGAGAGAGTGGTGAAGCATTGCAAAAGGCTGCCCAGGGAAGTGGTAGAGTCCCCATCCCTGGAGATGTTCAAAAAGGGTGAAGACATGGCACTTTGGGACATGGTTTGGTAGATACGGTGGTGTTAGGCTGATGGTTGGACTTGACGATCTTAGAAGTCTTTTCCAATCTTAATGATTCTGTAATTCTACGAAAAGCAAAAAGCCATGTTCTCTTCCTCTGCTCTATTCCTATTCTAAACCTTCTGCATTTACAAAATCTAATTCCTGCATTTGGTAAAAAAACACCCCTAGAACCAAACCCAAACTCAAGGGTCAGTGCTATGGATTTATTCTGAACACCCCAGTCAGAGCTCTGTCCTGGTGGTCACTATTCAGAGGCCATGCAGCCTGCACAGAAAGGTTTCAAAGCAACAGTTTACAAAGCATTTTGGAATGCCTACATTAGGTCTGTTTGGTTAGCAGCTAATTTATTCTCAGGAGTAAAACCCACACTGGTCAAGTCACCCTGGGTAATCTGGCATCCTCAGTGATTTTTTTGACAAAATTTGATTCTTTTTGGCATCTGCAAAGAAAAAGAAAGCTTTCAGATTTCACTAGGTAGGTTTTCCACATGTCCTTTGTGATTCCTTTGCATATCTGAAACCTTCAAAATTAACTTAGACAAGAATGCTTTTTTTACTCATGCACTTGTTACTCTGACCTAGCTATCCCTTTTCTTATTTGACATGTACCCACCCTTGTTTGTTGTATTCACCTGTTCCATCCTTTCCAACACTGTTATACAAGCTTTCCAAATCAGAGCTGGTCCTCACTGGATGGTTAATCCATACGGCTTCCACAGAGTCTCAGCTCTTGCAGCAGACCTCAGATGTTGCCACAATTGCAAACACAGCAGCAGGAGTCTTGATTGCAGCAAGAGAAATTTCTGTTTCATGCCTGGTATGATTTCACTGCCAGACACATAGGAAAGTCAACCTCAAACCCATCCATGGTCAGTCGTGATGACTGATGGACAGTGCTAAAAGGGCAATGGAGAGGGCAGAGCAAGTTACAAGTGGCATTTCTTCTCGTGTTACGAGCTTCCCTCCTATCAAATCTAAGAGGAGCAAATGGTCCATTTGTTGCTGAGATGCTACCCATCTGTGGCTGTGTCTAATCAGAATTAATTACGGTGAGCTGAGTCTCTGTAATACTCCTGGTCCCTGAGCTCTGAAGGACCCACTGCTTTATTCTGTTGGCTTCCACTGGAGCTGCCTATTATCAAGCACCAAAAGGTAGAGATTGTACAGGATCCCTGGCAAGCAACAGAAAGTATCCCAGCTTAATGCTAAAGCAATGACTAATCAGGGTATCCCAGGAGGAAGCTTTGCAATAGCTCTTGCAAGGGTAATGAGGACAAGTTTCATAGCTATGACACTTTAAGCCAAGCAAAATGCAAGCAATCTTGTTTATTGTTGTTTATTCTTTCCTGAAGCACCAAGAAACATGGATCCAAAAGAAAAGGACTCTTCCTGGGAGAAGGATTGCACCAAGATTGGTTGCAGGATCAACAGCCACGTTTGTTGTTTTATCATAGCAGAACGAATAGCTAAATTCTATTAATTGCTGCGTGCTGTTTTGTTTGGCAAATACAGGAAGCAGTTTACATGGCTACGTCGTGCTCTGGTCCACAGTCCTTCTGAAATAGTATTATTGTAACGAGATAATACTGATTAAGGACAGTTCCCTGAGGAAGGAGGTCCTTTTGATGATTGAGTCATTTCCTTTCCCTGCTCGACTTCAGTAAGATAGTGTTTCTCTCACCATAGACACACACCCTTTGTGGCCAGAGTTCTCCAGCGAGGAGGTCAAAAGCACATGCCTCAGCCTTAGGTGGAAATGCCTGAGTGCGTGAGTCCTAAAGAAAGCACTGAATCACCAGAAATGTGCCAGAAGTCCAAGAAGAGACTATTTTTCTCCCGGATATGCTGTTTGTCAGTCTCCTTCCAAAACTACAGGATAATAATGTCTTTGGCAACACCACTCTGCTGGAATAACCTTTCAGCCCTTTAATCTTTAACTTTTGTTCCCGTACAGGTTTAGCAAATTCATTCGAAAAGAGCGATGAGTTTACCAGCTAAGCAAAGGCAATGACACCTCTGCAAACCACTGAAGTCCAGCTTTCTGCTTCTGGCGTGGTCACCTGCCATCAGCAAAGAGCTGACCGTGGCCGTCAGTAACGGGAAACACTGTTCACTCCTAAACTTGAGCAAATTCAGATTATAGGCCTAGAGGGAAAAGATTCCTTGTTCTCTTACGCTATGGGCACCAGCAAAATGCCAGCTCCCTAACCGTGCACACAGCAGGGGATCCTGGTTGTATAGGAACATGGTAGATAAGAGCAACTCTCATCCTCTTGTATCTCTTTGATTTTTGTCACATCTTGCCATGGGAAATGTTTGAACAAGCTCAAGTCTAACTAGAGCTTAGCAAGAAAATGTTCCTGTTATCACTTCTGAGCTAAAACTAGGTTCTTCTAAATGTTTTCCCTTTTGAGGTGCAGTAATTGCTCTCCGATTAGGCAGGAAACTGTACCAGTATTATTGCTCTAAAGGAGCCAGTGTTATCAAAAAACAACACATCAGGGCCTGTCCTCACAGGAAGGGAATCATAAGTAATCAGCAGCGCTATAATGCAATTGGCTGTTGGTCCCTCTGCGCAGAGGGGACAGAGTGCAGAAAAAAAAAAACGGTTTAGGACTTTTGTTTTTGACCAAAGTATTTTAAAAGAGCCCTGGTTCCTCTTTGCCTCCCTACTTGGCTTCTCCAAACATTACTGTATTTCCTCAACTGAACATAAGAAAAAAAACTTGGCGTGGTCAAGACTGTAGAACAGGGTCCTTCCACCCAAAGGGTTTTTTGGCAGACTGGTGCGATCGCTTCCCTGGATGCTCCACCAGTATGCACTGGGAAAGCCTCTTTCAAGATCAGGTTGGATGAGGCTTTGAGCAACCTGATCTAGTGGAAGGTGTCCCTGCCCATGGCAGAGGGTTGGAACGGGATGATCTTGAAGGTCCCTTCCAACCCAAATCATTCTATGATTCTATGACTGGGGAACATTATTCAAGGAGATGAACTGCCCTTGCATAGCAAGATGAAGACGATCTTTGGGTGATGCAGTTCCTTTGCTTTATTCCCTTTCAGATTACTCTTGGAAGTTCTTTCTAAAACACAGGTGCACTCCAATGTGGGTGAATATGGCACAGGAGCAGTGGTGGGTGTTAAAGTTGGTTCTCTTATAAAACTAGTTGACATAGTGGTCTCTCAACACCGTCCAAGATGGCTTAATTTCATCAATTCTTCATCCTCAGGTATGTTAATATCATTTGACTGACCAGGACTGACAGTTGCTCACTTGTTACAATCTCAGAGCAACACAGAGGTCGGTCACAAAGGGAGATCTTAACACTTAAGCCTCAAACTCACAATGGTCTGGAATAGGTAGACTTCTACAGAAGAGTGAAAAAAAAGTGAGTCCTCAGGGGTGGTTGGGTAAGAAAATGTCAGGATTTTAACTGAAGCAGACAAAGCTACAAAGAGAATCCCCTGCAACAAAAAGCAATGCTGGTCCTTTAAAAGTATCTGTTTGAAAAAAAGAAGACGGCAGGTAACAATTTCAAACTCATCGGGGGCCTCAACATTGGTCAGAAGTGATATCAGTGAGTGAGCTTCAAATTGTTGGGTGTCCTGCTAGTTTTTCAGGACTGGAATCCTGCTTGAGCTTCTTGGACAGGCAAAATGCTGCTCATAGGAGTCTCCAGATGGTCAGCACTGCATGCAGGACTCTACTGGTGTCCATCACAGGTAAGCTGGTCCCCACACACCAGTTGTTTCTGGAGAGATGGCCAGGGAGCATAGGATGGGGCCAAAGGAAGGCAGGTCAGAAAGGGTTTCCTGTCTTGCTGGAACACAGGTGGGGACTTATTTGTCCCACCTTGGTCAGGTGGGTCTGGGGACAAGGGGAGGTGGTGAAGGAGAATCTGTGAAGTTTGTATAATTTGTGAAAATAATGGAGGAGAGTGTCCCGGAGAAGAACTTTAATATCTGTTTCTACTCAGCTGAGTCACAGAATCACAGAATAACCAGGCTGGAAGAGACCCACCAGATCGTCTAGTCCAACCATTCCCACCAATCCCTAAATCATGCTCCTAAGTACCTCATCCACCCTAACCTTAAACACCTCCAGGGATGGTGACTCAACCACCTCCCTTGGCAGACCGTTCCAATGCCTAACCACCCTCTCCGTGAAGATTTTTTTCCTAATCTCAAGCCTAAATCTCCCCTGGTGGAGCTTGAGGCCATTCCCAGGTCCTTCTCCTCCTGGCAGCTTTCCAGCCAGGCTTCTCCTAGTTTGTACCTCTGCTCAGGGTTGTTGTGCCCCAAGTGCAGGACCCGGCATTTGGCCTTGTTAAACCTCATGCCGTTGGTCTCAGCCCAGCAGTCCAGCCTGTTCAGATCCCTTTGGAGCCTCCCGACCCTCCAGCAGATCCACCCTTCCACCCAGCTTGGTGTCATCTGCAAACTTGCTAAGGGAGGACTCAATGCCTTCATCCAGGAGTCTATCCTCAGCACAGACCATCTGATGGCTCCTGATGGAAGGGAGTTAATAAAACAGAAACCAAATAATTCTGTCAAAGAACCATTTTGGAATGTTCCAATATCTTGCCTTTTGTTCAGTTTAACTGTAGGTAACAAAAAGGAAAATATGTGAGCCTTTAGCTGCCAAAGAAGAGGCTGGAAAATCAGATAGCATCAGAGAGAAAGCTCACAGTGTCTTGTGCTTATCATCAGACCACAGAAATAGAAGTATCTGTCCTTCTAGCTCTACTTTTCCTGTCTGTTTTCCCAACTATCATACATGGAAGTGCTCAGTGCTTAACTAAGCCCCCTCCTAGCTTGGTGGCAAAGGGATGCGAAGGGCTGTGATCACATCCCACCCCTCCCAATCTCTTCACCTCCATCTTAGGAGCCTGGACACCTAAGAGTTCACAGATAGAAAGTCTGAAGAGCCAAAGCATGAATAATCTCTTTGCCAAAGAGAGTTTTCCCCATTTGGTCTGATCTGGGGGTCACGTCCTTCAGACCTCAGTGGAAAGCTTTTACCTCAAGGGAGATCACAAGTACTGAGTTGCTTTTACATCTCAGTTGCTCATCCTGAGATGACTTTTGTCAGTTTAGTTGTTTGTTTTAGTGGTGATGTTTTCAGATTGAAGCATGTGTGCCCAAAAGGCACATAAAACAAGAAGCATTTAAAAGCCAAAGGATAAATAAAACACAACCTTGAATAAACAACAGACTCTTGTCCTAATTTCCTCCCATTCCTTAATGGATGCTGATAAACTATCTGTGTATTAATGCCACAATGACAGTAATATCAAATGCACAACCTCACAATAACAACGATTTGATGAAATCGTGAGCTTTTAGACAAGCAATTCTTTCATTCAAAGTGGTTTGCAGGCTATTGAGGTCTTACCAGGCTGCTCCTTCCTCTACTCCAACACAGACTATTTCAGTGAGATACAGTTATTGAAGAAAACTTCTAGACCCATTAGGGGCTAGCACATCTCATAAAAAACATCTTGTTTGATCAGGAAAGAACCTGCATCAAGTTTCATTACTGTTTTTTATACTCACCACTCTATCACTAAATAATAATTTCTGGATCAAACCCTTTCTCGGTACATAAAACTGTGGGTGCCTCATCCCTGGAGGTGTTCAAGACCAGGTTGGAGAGGCTTTGAGGATCCTGATCCCGTTGAAGGTATCTGTGCTTATGGCAGAGAGGCTGGAACTGGGTAATGTTTAAGGTCCCTTCCAACCCAAACCATTCTATGACTTTGTTAATACTTTATGTTGCCTTTATTTTCCTTTGCAGAGCAGCAACAAAGACTTATTATTTTCAGGAACTAGGCACAAATTTCTCAGTAAAGGAAGGGAATTGGAGGAACATGCCAAGGAGACTTCTTCTTTGGGAAGTAGATTCACACCAGGTTAAGCATAGTCTGCCTCACTGCTTTTGTCAGCCAGCACTTCAGGCCTGGTGATTCCAAAGGAGCCAGCTGGTCCCCGTTTTGCTAACTGAGGTGTGAAGAGCAGTCTCAGCATGGGCAGAGCTGAGACCCTCCCCCAGCAGCAGAGATCATAACAACCATATGAACCACAGGCTAGTTACAATGATGACATTTAACTCCACGTTTTCCTAGAGCCTCATGGTGACTGTCCCAACACATCACACACTTTGGCAATTATCCCTGTCACCATATGACCTGCCTCTGCAGTTACTTCCACTATGATGAGCTTTCCTGTACTGTTTCTGGTCATTCTATGCTTACGCTGGCCCATCCTGGAAGACTACAGGTAATTCCTTCCTTCACCTAGGTTTGTGTATTTATTCATTTTTTTATGGTAAGGGTGGTAAAACACTGGAACAGGTTGCCTAGAGAGGTGGTAGATGCTCCATCCCTGGAAACATTCAGGGTCAGTTTGGATGGGCTCTGTGCAACCTAATTTAGTTGAAGACAGGTGTTTAAGGTTAGGGTAGATGAGGTACTTAGGAGCATGATTTAGGGATTGGTGGGAATGGTTGGACTCGACGATTCAGTGGGTCTCTTCCAACCTGGTCATTCTGTGAACTCATTGCAGGGAGATTGGGCTAGAGAACCTCCAAAGGTCCCTTCCAATGTAACCCATTGTATGATTCCCAATCTACAAGTGCTAACACATAGGCTGCTAATGCTAAATAAATGCCTAGACCTGTATTTATAGAATCATAGAATAGTTTGGGTTACAAGGGACCTCAGAGATCATCCAGTTCTAACCCACTGCCATGGGCTGGGACACCTCTCACTGGATCAGGCTGCTGAAAACCCCATCCAACCTGGCCTTGAACACCTCCAGGGATGGGGCAGCCACCACTTCCCTGGGCAACCTGTTCCAGTGCCTCACCACCCTCATGATGAAAAAATTCCTCCTTCTGTCTAGTCTAAATCTGTTCCTCTCCAGTTCATACCCATTGCCCCTCGTCCTACCACTACGAGCCTTTGTAAATTGTCCCTCCCTGGCTTTCGTGTAGGTCCCCTTCAAGTATGAAAGGTCGCAAATACTGCCCCTACGAAAGCTTCTCCCAGTGTTTCACTGACACTGTAACTAATAAGGTGCCTTTTTAGGACTTCAGTTCAGCAGGAACTGGAGCCTGAGCCCAGGATTTCTGCTTCCAGCAACTACAATCCATGAGTCCACTTGCCCTATTTGTGCTCTAGTCTCAAGGGCAAGTCAAAACAGACTGAGCACCCACCCAAAAGTTTTGTTATGAGAACATTCCCAGGACAAGTCACACCCAAGTCATTTCTCTTTCTGAAAGTCTCAAAACAAAACAAGCTATGCTCGATAACATAAACACACGCACACATACACACACTGGACATGACCAGAAATAGGCAGCAAAGAAAACACATGTACAGAAAAATATGATTTCAGGCATGTCTAGACACAAACAGCATTCATTTAGCACGTGTTTATTGCTTTTTGATGGGCTATGCGGTAGAAATATTATTTATCCTCTGCATCAATTCATTCAATTTTGTCTATTTAAGGACATGGTGGTGATCGTTTTCACAACCAGATTTAAAGGCTTCTGAAAGAAGAAAAACATTAAAGCAGGCCAATTCATAAAAATACATTAAAATAATGCACATAACATGACTACATGGCCAGGAATGAAAGCTGAGAATTCACAGCTAAATGAAAAGCACAATAATTTTTATGAGAGGAGCAAATGAGCATCATCCTAAATAGCAGGAATATTTGTCCACATATTTTTTTTTTAAAGGATTATTTTCTTGTATAACAAGAACAGAAGCCAGACCTTACATCATCAGAAACTTAGTCTCTGAGAATCCATGTGAGAAACAAGCAGGGTATGGTTTCAAGTAATGAAAGGAAGATGATGTGGTTTTCTTAAACTATGAGTTTACAGAGCAAAAAGACCCCAAAGGATCTCCACTTCTGCAAGATTAGATGGGCTGAAAAAAAAAAGAGTTTTGTGATCTAAAATTAACATGCATTTCAGTCATAAAGATAAATTAAAGTTCTTGTATTCTCAAGGTCTACCCAGAACCAAAAAAGATGGGAGCAGAGCCTTCCCCCTCCAGTCACAAGCCTTTTCCCTTTATCCCTACAAGCATCTTGGATGTGGCAGCGTGTCCTCGGTTCATCCTTGGGAGCTGACAGCACACAGCACGGCACAGGATCAGGTGTGTGAGCAGCAAGCCTAGCTGTGTTATGATGAATTCTCTCAGCTATAATGATTTGGGGAAAAATATTGTTCATGGGCTACATAAACAATTTTAATTGGCTCAGATGCCCAAAATGTGCTTTTTTTGTTCGGCTGCCAAGGTTGCTTTCTCACTTGCTAATTATGTTTCGCTTTAGCTTTCAGCAAAAACAGGAAATAAAGCATCCATTACTCGAATGACAACTTTTCAACAAGCCAACGTTTCAACATCCATTGTGTAATTTCCGACCTAGAGCCAGCTAGGAGCTAAGTGCCTTTAGAACTGTATGTCCCCTCTTACAAGGGCCTTATCAGCCCCTCAGACTCCTAAATAACAGGGCACAACGTTTATGAGTCTGAAACATGGGCTGGAGATGTCTGCCACTGCTACCCACTGCCCAAAGAACTCCCCTGTCTGTAACACAAAATTATGAATCCTGCAGAATAACATCTCAAGAGGCTTTTGCTTTCTCCCATGGACTGGCTGGGAGCCACCTCCTGCACTGCTCTTTGACTGACGCCCATTTTCATGGTGTTTCTTTTTCAGTATCAGGTTTCTTCTTCCAACAAAGATAACTGGTAGCTCAAGTCAATGCCGTAGGTCTTTAGTATTCACCTGCTGCTGGTACAGAAGATAAGAGGGGGAGGGAAGCTGGAAATCATCACCCGTCTGTTTTATTGAGCCATCAGTCCAATTCACTGGTTTATTTTCTTCACATTTTTATCCAGATGAGATCTTCATGTTCTCAAAGAAAGTTCAATAGAAACATATTTGCAATTTTAAATGATCATCATCCAGGTCACTGGAAATGTAGCTCGGTACAAACAAAGCACCTGCAAAACTGTGGTTGCAGATGCAGTTTTTCTTATGTAAAGTTTCTGACATGAACACTGTGGATTTACCTAGGATGTCTGCAAATCAAACTGACAAGATTCTGTTATTAAAATACAGTCTCTCCCCCTTACATGAAATTAAGTGATTCCAAGCCACAACGCTAGCAGAAGAGTGTTGCACTAAGGAATGCATCTATTTTCCTTTTGCATCTCTGTTTCTTTAGTGCTGATATTGATTTGAAGCTCTAATATAGTTTTTTTTAACAAGTCCTATGAGTTAGATTTTGTTCCCCCTGAGATTCCCTACCTTTTGTGGTTTCAAAACACACTATCAAAACCACACAGAATAGATGCTGTGTACCATTTCCCAGCTCGTGTGTGGATAAAAAGCTCTTATTCCTCTTGTTCAGCCAACTGATCTGTAATTGGCAGAGCAAGCAATAGGTGTACACCGCACCACGGGGGTGAACGAGGATGCCCTTTAAATTACCTATAAAACCCTTTGATTCAAACTGCTGATGTTGCCATAGGCAATTTGCTAAGCTTATTGATCATCTTCTGTTTAAATTAAAGTTTGATGTCCTGGAACAGGCTATTCAGCACAGAGAACTAATGGGATGGGATGAGATACAGGGAGCCAGAGAAACACAGGCACCCGGGGGAAATGGATTGTGGTCAAAAAGGAAGAAAAAAAGAGGGTTATATGCTGAATAGGTTCCACGGATCAGTTAGCAATAAATATTGTGGTTATAAAAGAGTCTAGTGTGGACACCGAAGGTAGGACTTTTGCTGTGTAATTACATGAGAGTGGGTAGGTTGATAGAAAACTAACATTTCAGAGAAAGGAGGTGGAAAAAAGAAAAGACTATTAATATTTATTAGAAATGTGTGCAATAAAAGTTTAGTGATTTCTGCCAGAAACTCAAGCTCTTCCAGGTTTTTGGTAAGTTGAGTGAGATGTGAGCCAGTACAGGCAAGAAGTGAATGTTGGCCAAGTCAGGTAAATGTTGGCCAAGGCAACTCAGAAGAGGTTGTCTCAAATAGCACCCCTCTGGCCGCGTGTCTATCTCTTCACCTGTCAGTCAGTTATCCAATCATTCAAACTCAATTCAACCTTAAACATGGTTAGGTTACTGAAACTGGGAAGCAAATGTTGAGGGTCTCACTCAGAGCAGAAACAGAACTCTCTCACCTACATTTACATTTTATTTCCACAAATAAATTCTTTGTGGGAAAACTAACGATGTGAAAATGCAATGGGAGCAAAAGGTTTGTAGCTTTAAACATCTACAGGCAGATATTAAGCAAGTTTCCCTACCCTATCGTTGGGTTTTCCCCTGTTCACCGTTCTTTGGCCCCAGCATGGAGCATACGTTCCCTGAATCTGCAGTAAATCAAGCCCAGGTATTGAATGCAGCATTTAGAAACCTGATTTCCACACTTTAGTGAGTGGCTGATGAAGCTGGAGTCCTTGGAAGAGCACATGGAAGAAATGGTAGAAGCACCGACAAGGAACCCCAGATATCTAGATCATCTGAGGAGCCTAGCCTAGACTGTGTGGCATGGAAAGATGGTTTTACAATCTCCACTGCATTTTGTGCTGCTCTGGGGTAATTACAATTTTAGTCATCTTTATATTTGCTGATAGAGAGACACCTCTCCTGCTTCAAGTCAGTCTCAGGAACAGCTCGTGTTGTTGCAGAGAAAGGGGTTTCACTATTAAGTGACAAAGGAATTGTCTTGCATCTAATCCTGATGTTTATGTTACAGCAGTAAATAAGAAGTGTTTTCATTTCAACAACAGCAACGGCAAAGGAGAGAAGTAGAGGTTTACCAGGAAAGCACAGTAGAAATAAAAAAAATGTAAGCTATGGGCTATAACAATGCCCTAAGTGGCATAACTGATAGCCCACATTGCTTATACAGCCCTGGAAGAGCTGATCCACCTTGAACCTTGTATTCAGTTCTGGGTCCAACACTACAAGGATATCGAAGGGCTGGAGCGTGTCCAGTGAAGGGCAACGAGGCTGGTGAAAGGCTTGGAGAACAAGTTTTTTCCGAGGCCGCTGAGGGAATTGGGTTTGTTTAGCCTAGAGAAAAAGAGGCTAAGGGGAGACCTTATCACTGTCTATAACTACCTGAAAAGAAGGTAGTAGAGAGGTGGGTGCTGGTTTCTTCTCCCAAGCAACAGGTGATAAGATGAGAGGAAATGGCCTCAAGATGCACCAGGGTTCAGATTAGACATCAAGAAAAATTTCTTCACAGAAAGGATTATCGGGCACTGGCAGAGGCTGCCCAGGGAGGCTGTGGAGTCTCCATCCCTAGAGGCATTCAAAAGACGGGTAGATTAAATGATTATGTTTTAGCAGTGTACAGATATGGTTGGATGATCTCAAAGGTCTTTTCCAACCAAACAATTCTATGATTCTGTGATTCCATACCTAAGCTTACCGCTTTGTATCTGTCCTGTATAAATACAGAAAACTGTGAGGTTTAAACCATTAACCAAGAAATTGGACAAACAGATGGGCAAACATGTCACTCCTTTTCTGAGATAGGTCCAAGAAACCCTATGGATGACCCAACCACAGCCTAAGCTCTAGCCCACAGATGTTTTATAGCCATCAAACCCTCCCTGCTGATGTACACCAGCCGGTACCCAGCAAGCTGTGGTGCCCGGGAAGAGCTATCGCAGGAAGCCATCTGCGCAAAGGCAGCTTTTGCAGGAAACCCAGCCAGGCCAGCAGCAATTTGTTATTATTATTTCTCTGCCTGACAGTTTTCTCCTTGACACTTTCCCTAAACGACACTGGGGAGGAAGTAAGTTGTCAATTGAAAATCATCACTTGTTATTAGCTGTGGAAGGCAAAGTACTTTAGTTAAGAAACTGATGTGGAGGAGATGTGCATTTATTTCCTGCAGGCGCAGTTAACAGGAAATCTATTTGAAATAGAAATAATTAGAAAACTACAGTGGATGCTTTTAGAATCAGAGTCATTTAAGTTGGAAAAGATCTTTAAGAACATCAAGTCCTTTGGACATCTGACTTTTCCTGAGAAGAGCAATTGTTGTCTCGCCAGGAATTCATGCTCAGTGTTTTAGTAAATTCTCAAAACCACAAAAGGGTAGAAAAAGGGATGAAGCCGATAGGAAAAACCCCCACTGAATTAGTGGACCAAGTCTGATAAAAACTGAGGTGTTCAAGACCAGGTTGGATAGGGCTTTGAGCAACCTGATCCAGTAGAAGGTGTCCCTGCCATGGCAGGGGGTTTGGAACTGGGTGATCTTGAAGGTCCCTTCCAACCCAAACCATTCTATGATCAACTTCAAAAGAGCCACAGAAAAGCAATAGCGCAGAATGTACCTCTAGAATCTCAGTGGATGCTCTCCTAAGAAAGCAAAGCTATTCCTACCTTCCAAATTAAAATTATATCTTTCCCATAGCTAAATAGTGATTGAAATGGCCATTAATTCTACAACACTCACAGGACAGTGGGAAGAAAATACAGAAAATTAGGCTGAGATTGCAAATTATCATATTGTTCACAGTTGTCATTGAAATATTCGGGGAATTATTCCACCTTGGAAATATTTTTCCCCTGCCCAGGCCATTTGCTGTGTAATTATTATATTTCATATTATGTAAAATAATTCGAATATCCTTAGAATATTCCCTGGGCAATTGCTATGCATAAAAGCTTCACAGATGGAAACTGTAAATCTAGAAATAAATCTAAAATCTAAAATCCATTAATGTATAAAAAAAGGTTTATCAATTCAATGTAGACAACGTTATTTTAACATTCTGGTGATTCTGTTTGTGTTATCTTAAAAAAAAGATCAGAATTCAGCCTTGCCCCAAACATAAAGTATGCTTAAAGTAAGTAACTTCTGCCGTACTCCACTGTGGGGAAGATTTCAGACTCAGCCTTGTGTTCATCTACTGCCAATAGCTTCAGGTTGGTCACAAACTCTAAGCCTACATGACAAATATTGGCTGGCTCAGGGAGAAGTGGAAGACCCAACCAACACAGCAGCGTTGGCGAAGGCTCCTAGTACAGAATAATTCATCCTAGCAAAGTTGCTCTTGGGTGTTTCACCCAAACAAAGTTGGAAAAAACGTCTCCAGAAGATGCTTGAGGTTTAAGCTACAAAATCGGTATCGTGCTGGTACTGTCTAACATCATAGGCAAATATTCTTTATTCAGGTCTGTCCCAAGTGTCTTGCTCTGCAGGTAGTAAAGGAAATAGGAAGTTGGAAATCAGGAAGGCAGTGAATAACTCTGAGTCTAAAGAGGAATCTCCCAAAGCAGCTCTCCTTCCAGTAAACAGGAACCTTCCTGCCCTGCAACAGCATTTGCAAACAACCCAGCTGCAGGGCAACGGGGGAGGAATTGTGCAATAAGTTCAATCGGCGCCGAAATGAGGAAGGAAATAATGTGTTAAATGATTTAATTTTCTAAGTTTGCTTTGTTCCTTCCAGATAGACCTAGAATCGTAGCTGATTACAGTGCCTTGTTTTGATTAACAGAGAGAGATCTAAGAGGGAGCCATTTCTATCAGTTTCAAAGAGTTTCCACATCTTGTATTTCATTTTCATAGTGGGGTCAGGAATTCAAAGGACATTTATCTTTCATTCTTTATAGCTAAAAAATTATTCTCAGCCATGCTAGTTTAATGCTAGTCAACTCCACCAGCCTTACATTTCCTATACTCCAGTGGAATTACACCAGCGTAAGGAGGTACCCTTTATCTGACACTAAGTGAATTTAGATGGAATTTATAGGTAATCAATTATTTCAGTTGTGTTTCAGCTTTACATATTCCATCAGTCAGGTTTACTGTGTAACGCAGCCAGAATTTGGAAGTTAATGAGCCAAGTGCAGTCTCAGATGCACCCTGGGATGCTGCTGAGATCTGGTCATCCCCCCCGACCATCACTCCTTCTGCCAGTGCCTGACAAATCCCAGCACCTCTCTACTGCCGCAGGAGATTAAAGCAACATTTCTTTTGTACTACCCAGTAATCTTTATGCTTGGTGGTAAAGTTAATGTACAGGATTGTCATTCAACTCATTTCACACCGGCTGCCAAAGAGCCTGCAGAGCACAATGAGGCTCTGTTGCTACCAGCCTCGAGCAGATCTGAGCCAGCGATCCAGAGGTAAAAGTGCCGCACACTCATCTGCTCCTCAGTTTCAGAGGTTGTGCAGTGCAGAGAGAAATTGCTGGAGAGCAAACGTAATCATGGTGGCTTCTAAGTGAATCATTAAAAAGAATTCAGAATTCCTGATGCTCAGCCCTGTTGTAACTACTCGAAAGCACCTCCACCCCCTGAATGTCTCTGATTCTCAGGAACTGCAACTCTCTTGAGGCTTGGTGAAAGGGGAAATGGGGGAGAAATGTGTATTAGACAGCTCTGTTCTTTAGAGAGAGTGTTCGTTTTAAAAAGGAATGAAGACAGGCTTATAGAGCTTATTAGTTGTTCCACATACACATTCATTGGGAAGGGGAATTAGTTTCTGGCTAGCACACAGCCGCTGGGTAATACAAAGGCAAGACTCCTTTAATCTTCTGCAGCAGTACAGCGGTGTCCAGGCTTGTCAGAAGCTGCAGGAGGAGTGATGGCCTTGTCGCTGACAGCCTTCTAATTGGCTAGTAGAAGGCAGCTCTAAAGGATGTGTTTGTGCCAACAAGTGTGGCTCGACACCAAGAGAGATCTGTTGAGGAATGGAGAGGGAGAGTACAGCAGGATTGCAGTGCTGGATGCTGTCCGAGCCTAGCAGGGCTTGGATTTCACAGCCAGCAGGGCTTGGTTATGCTGAGGTTACCCATGACTGGTGGAAAAACTATAGCAGAGGTGTTTGATTGGAACCAGAAGCAATTGCAAGCAGATAGGCTCTGCCAAAAAGCGGTGTTTGCATCCTAGCAATAGGACTCGAGCTCACAAATTGCCTAGGAGATGGGAGACAGTAAAGCTGCAAACACTGGAAAGTGTATGCCAACTTCTGATTTCCCCACTGATCACCCAGTTCTCTTGCTCTGTACCACCAGCACTCCAGTACTACTTGCAGGATTATTGGGATCCAGCCACCTAGATCCACCAGGACCTCCTGTGTTGGCCTCGGCTTCTCCAAAGACACTACAAAGCAGCAGCAGAGCTGACAGGAACTTCACACTGAAGAACACAGGCAACTTTCTAACACTGCCTCCACTTAAATATTGAGGGGAGATGTTGAATAATTCCACCTTGATTCCCTGATGAATTTGTCTGCGTGAACGAGTTGATCAAGGCTAGCTGATATGTATATGGTGTGAGTTACTGTGCCTCCGTGTCACTGAGCTTACTTAACTCTAGAAATAAGCCAATGGGGAATTGAAACCACAGTTTAATCTGAAAACGTTCAGGCCCTGTGGCTGTGGAATTAAATGCCTGCTCTAAATATAAATAAAGGCTGAAGGACTCGCTGCCTAAAACATCTGTAGAGAGAGCTGTAGCCAAGGCAGGATGAAAGAAGAACCTGGCCCCAGGTGAAGGCTCTGGATGGAGTATAAAATGCAGGCAAACATGCCCAGACTTCTTCAGGCTTTGCTGTTGTTCCTGCTGACCAGGATGATAAGCCACAGCTTTGTGGTGATAATTTGAGTAGATGACATCAGTCCCAAAAGGGGCCAAGAAATTAGAAAGGAGAGCTCCGGGGAAGGGTGCGCTCCAGAGTAAAACATCTGTTGTTCCTCTTCTGGGCGTGTTTCCAAACTGAGAGTAGCCCTGACCATGCTTCCAGCGGCACCAAGTCCACACAGAGCTTCTGCTGGTGACAGCACAAATCAGCAATGCATGGTGGTGACCAGATGGGGTGGCAAAGAACTGAACACTCTGCCAGCAAGCCTTGTGGCATCCCAGCTTTCCTCCTTTGGCATGCACCTGACTTCTCCACATCCTGCTAGAGCAAGGAGATGGCACTGTTCAAAGCCGTGGAGGTGCTCCAGAGAGGAGCCAGCTCCTCCAGGGCTGTAACTGATGCAGAGAACAAAGAGGCAGGAGAAGGTGCAACTGCCAGCAGCAGATTCCCAATGAATCACACGCTGCAACCCAGTGAAGGCAAAAAGATCACACCAGGATCACTTCAACCCTCATGGACAAAGTCCCAAGAGCTGTAAGGGCTGTATTATTTTAAAACTGTGTCGGGACTGATGAACAGAAGAGTTTGATGTGGCCACTGTAAAAAGGAGATGTAGTAAGAGTGTGGAAAGATACAAGTTATGCTGCAACCGATGCTGCTGTCTCATTTTAATAATGCTTGCTCGGAGACTTGTGTGCAGGGGTAGGAAGCCAGACAATTCCTACCCACAGCATTTAGAGGCAGCTAATAATCTGGTCAGCGGTGGAGTGTAGCAGGTTTTACTAACATCTGTGGTAACTGGAAATTTACCCATCCAATTTTCTCCTCTACCCCAGCCACAAAGGGAGAACACTCCAATTATTTCTCAGAAAGAATTAAGGCTGATGTTTACCATTATCTCCGTGGTAACCCTCTTCTCATGACTACATTATGCAATGTAATTGTAAAACCGCCTCAGCTCACTGGGGTTGTTATTAAATGCACTCTGCTTCTTTTTTTTTCCCAAGGTCAAGATTTATAATTAGGTGGCTGGTCTGCCTGCAACAGAGCCTTGTTATTTAGAAAAAACCACAAGCAATTTAAAGGATGCATCAGGCATTCCCAAGTGAGGAAATTTCTGCAGAGTGTTAGAAGATCTCCTAAAGGTGGGACAGTGAAGTAAGGTGAAGTAGTGAATATGAAGTGGTCCAGCACGCTATGGATGAGGCTTGGATAGACTCACAGCATGAAGCACATCAGATTAATTTCTTTAGGGAATGTGGGAAAGTGGGTGATGACCTCATGAGATCCCACCTGGAGTATTGTGTCCAGTTTGGAAATCCCCAACATAAGAAGGATATGGAACTGTTGAAACGGGTCCAGAGGAAGGCCACAAAAATGATCAGAGGGCTGGAGCATCTTTGCTACAAGGACAGACTGAGAAACTTGGGGTTGCTCAGGCTGGAGAAGAGAATGCTCCAAAGAGACCTTATAGAGACCTTTCAGTACCTGAAGGGGGCAATAAAAGCTGAGGAGGGACTGTTTACAAGCACATAGAAGGACATGATGAGGGGAACTGGCTTTAAATTGAAAGGGGGAGGATTTAGGTTAGAAATTAGGAAGAAATTCTTCACCATGAGGGTGGTGAGGCACTTGAACAAGTTGTCAGGGAAGTTGTGGCTGCCCCATTCCTGGAGATGTTCAAGGCCAGGCTGGATGGATCCTTGAACAGCCAGATCTAGTGGGATGTCCCTGCCCATGGCAGGAGGATTGGAACTGGATGGTCTTTAAGGTCCCTTCCAACCCAAACCATTCTATGATTCTGTGATGCATTCTGTGATTCTATGAGATTCAAAGCTGAGCTCCAGCTTCTGAAAGAGCTAAATTTGACTGCTCTGCACTGCAGTTTTAACTTGAGCTAGTGTAACAGGACTGAATTGAGATGTTTGTTTTACCTTTGGTCATTTTTTCCAAAGGGCCATGGTACTTGCACGCGATGTGTAAGCACGTTATGCAGTTCTCAGGCCATGTACTTTTGGGGGGCTGCGTACACACTGGGATGGAACAGCCACTCAGCAGGATGTCTCTCTGTTTCCGTGGTCAGCAGTACATGCAGCAATGCTAGGCAAACACAGTGATTTGCCTGGTTGAAGTTTAGAGGCTGGTAAAGGAGGACGTGGCCAAGAACAGAGAAACTGAGGCACGAAGTCCTGCCCAAGCGAGTTCTTTGCTTGGTGGCAGAGTGGGAAGCAAAACGCATCTCTCCTCGCTGCTGCCTTCTGCCCAGTAGACCACTGTGTCTCCTTGGTGGCACCAGGATGGTCAATGTGAGCTAGATGACGCCAGACTTCCTCATTAGAACTACCTATTACATTTAATTTGGGAACATGACTTTATCGCATGTTAAAACCCCAGAAGGAATTAAAAGCATAAATAACAACATTACACAGGGGAATAAGAGGATTCCTGGAATGATGACAGACTTCCCGGTGCATTGCCAGCTACTGCCAAGGTTACTTCATCTTCCAGGTGACTCTCTCAAAGGATAACATGAAATAGAGTTTTGGCTGGAGCTGGCAGTAATCTTGAAAAGCTACTTTTGTTTGGGAAACAGCCCGGAAAGCAGCAGAAGATGAAAGTACCTGACTTGCAAGTCTGTATGTGTCTGTGTGTGCCTACAAATACACACACAAATGTATAATTATATACACATTACATAGACACACACGTACGCATGTGTATATACATAAATACATAAACATATAAACATATCTATACATACGTGTGTGTGTATATAGCAAAAAGAGAGCCTGTGCTACTGTTTCTGGTCTGTCTATGACTCCCTCTGAAGTTTTCCCTGAGGGAATTGCTTTCCCAGTCACAGGTTATTTTCTAAACCAGAAATATTTGTGGGCCTGACTCAAAACTCAATTAGATTCCTATGTGTCTCTCCTCTCCACATGTCTGGGTTGGGATGAGGTATTTAATAGCAAAATAAACACTTTCCCCAGCGCCTTACTGGAATGATTCCCATGCCTAAGCTTAGGAGAGAGCACTTACCATGGTAAAAGGCAAAATTACTTGAAAGGACTACACTGTAGAGCAGTAGCCTTATGAAAACCATGACAGGGTAATTGGATCTGGCTTGTGCACAAGGCAGCAAGGGCTTGATGGGAGCAAGAGAAATCAATAAAAGAAGAGCGAGGAAATGGGGAGGGGGAACCTTTCACATTTTTGCACTGAAATATCCCTTCCTCTGACTGCCTATAACTTACTTTTCATCATCTGCGGTGTGACCTGCAGTCAAAGATTTCTCTCAGCTATAAACACAAAGTTGGGTAAGGCTTTTTTTTTTTTTTTCATCTTCGTTGCTTGTTGGGGAAAATAAGGCAAAACAAACCAAAAACTTTGTAACTGCTCGAACGTCTTTATGCACTAGGCTTGTCATCTAATGTCTGGACCTCATGATCCCAGGGCAAACCTCACCCTGAGTGTGGTTTTTATAGTTCTGGTTTGTTTTCTTCCAGTTCAAAGAAAAGGTTAATCCTGAAAAGAGAAGTGTACCCTTGCTGTGGAGGCTCAGTCCTCAGAATCACACTTTACCAAAAGCCTCCAAACCCAATCAAGTTAGTGCGTGTTGTCATCGCTCCAGAAAAACTCCTTATCCTTGCTATCACTGCTTCTGTTCCCAGGAAAGTGAGAAAATATGCCAGCTAGGAGAATGATGTGGAGTTTTTGATACGACCCCCCCCACACCACCTGCACTTATGGAGACTGCACAGACCAAAGCAGAAATTATTAGCTAAAAAAGAAATTTCCAGATCCATGAAAAGGCAATAAATACGCTTTTTTCTTTGAATTATGTGGCACCTTCAATGCCATCATTATTACATAGTGGTGATGTAAGTAACTATTGATACAGCATTGATTCTCCAGTAGCACAGTCAAATGTCCTCAGCAGTAGCTGCTTTATAGTTCTCCTCAAGTATTTTGTATTCTTTAACAGAGACCAAGGTCTCAAATCATTCTGCAGAGGCAAAGCTGTGTTCAAAAATCCCAAACCAACCCAAATTTTCCATCTCTTTAGAGTGTCATCTGAAGGTCTGGTGTGTCAAAGCTTCAGACCAGCGGGCAGTGGGAAGGAGGAGGATTCTTCCTTTTCCAAAAGTGTAAACTGAGGAATGGAGTGGAGCGGTGATTATTCTAACACCAAAAGGTAGGTCAGTGGCAGAACACAGCCCATATTACTGAAATCCTTATTCCTCTTTGCCACTTTCATGCTATTAATTCACCTTTAGTCATGGTCTTGACTTTTCTATCCCACAGAAAGCAGTAACAGAAAATCTAGGCCACCATCACTGAGATTTAATTCTCGTATCTACGCAGAGACTTCAATCTTCATAAACTGCATTTTAGGCAACCAGCATTACTGGCTATTAAGGGCAGCAAAGTTAATCTTACTGAACACAGACTTCTCTAAATGAGGGTGGCCTGAAATAGTTCTATCCTATCCATAAGCTCTTGGGGGAAATAAAGCTAAGATATACTGAAGAAATAAAGGTAGGAGCAGCCTGAGACTGAGTTGTGATGAAGATGTTAGGTATTAGGAAGAAATTCTCCCTGTGAGTGTGGTGAGGACCCGGCACAGGTTGCCCAGAGAAGTCGTGGCTGCCCCGTCCCTGGAGGTGCTCAAGGCCAGGTTGATGGGGCCTTGGGCAGCCTGATCCAGTGGGAGATGTCAGAACTGGGTAATCTCTGAGGGCCCTTCCAGCCCAAACCATTCCATGTTTCTATGATTCTACGATGATCCTGTGGCCTTCCAAAACCAAGCTGCACCACAAGAGAGGATGTTTCTTTGGGAACAAGCACGTTGAGCTATTTCTTTACAAGACATCACTCATAGGAACAATGCAGTTTCACATCAAAATTTCTTGTTGAGAAATAACTAGAGAAGTCCAGCCAACTTAGCCATGGCACATTATTCCAAGCACTGTAAGCTAAATGCAGTTAATAACAGTGGGTTTGATCTCCGCCATGCTCCAAGAATTAGTCTATAGTGAGATCTATATTAATAAAAGTTAATTGAAACCAAAACTCATCCCTCAGGATTTTCAATCGATGAGTAATAAAAAAATAAGCTGCACTAAAAAAGCACTGGAAAATACGGCTTCACAGAGAAAGAGACAATGGAAAGAAAAGGCCTCCCTAAAAATAGTGCTAGTCATTTTGTCCCTGTGCAGGAAATGTCGGCACCACCAATTCTAGTGCTGAATAACTCTTTGTCTAAGGGAATGTTATTCAGCGGGAGGCAAAAGTAAATCAACAGCCAGTTCTGCTGAGGGAAGTAAACATTTGCGGATGGGAAAATTGAGGCAGAGGTATTAGGGAACTTGCTCAAGGTGAAAAAAAGAAGTCGCTCTGGCTTACTGTTCTGGTGGGACACGAGAGTCCTCAGCTACAAATGCAAATTTCACTGCCCAAAGCAAGAGTTTATTATATGTAAACACGATGAAGGAAATTGTCCCAGAAAAGTATATATCTTTGCTCCTCAAAGGTGTTAGAAGATGCAGCTGTTGGTTAGCATGCCAAGGACCTTCATGCTGTGCTTTTTGCTGTGAATCCAGTGGGAGCTGCCACTAAACGCCAGCACAGAAATGTGAAGAAGAGGCGCTTCCAAAAACGTCACTGGGGCTAAACACCCTCCAGCAGTTTCTTAGACATCCATCGGGCCAGGGCACTGCTCCTTGGCACCTTCTGTTCACCTCCTGACACATGAGTTCCTGCAAAGCCATGTTTTGGTTGAGTTTGAACCCCAACCAACCTGATGCACAGTGTTGCTCGGTGTCTTTGTGGTGCAGTTTGTTCAAGATACCCCAACAACTTTAATCCTTGTGCCGTATTTTCTGATCACTTGTTTGTCTAAGCAGATTGAGGTCCAGCACTGTCCTATTAAGCGTGATGGAACAATGCATTTATTATGTTACATACCAGCAAATTGGCTGCTTTATTTCACTTTCCTTAGTGCACAACTTCATCTAGCACCTCTTCTTCATAGGGAAGAGAGAAAACAAGGAATAATCATGTGGGTTTGATTAGAATTCTTGTTAGACAAGGAGACAATTAGCAGGACCATGGAGTGATATCGCACTATCACAAGTACTGTGCTTAAAGATCTGACTCCTGCAGGAGGTCTCTTGTGGATCTGAGTGAAAAAAAATGACTATAAAATGCATATAAGTTGTTCTCTTCAGCTTCTTTATCACTCACCATTCCACTGGTTTTATGCAGAAAAGCTTTCTGCAGGATAAGGGATGAATCTTGCAAAGCAAAGAGCATTCTTGGTCTGTCCGGCGATGCACGCACTCAACTATGAAGATGAGGTTACCTGCTAGATCTGAGGCAAGCTGATCAAAGCAAAACCTTCAAAATCCTGTTTATCAATAATCACTGTGTTTTATGAATCCTCATTTTAATGTTGGTTTTTTTCCAAGGAATTAAGTAATTCTTTATGTGACAGTGTTGATGGGTTAGTCCCTCACCAGAAGTTTTGAAGCAGCTGATCTCTTTTAGACAGAGAAGGGGACAGAGGTCCCAAAAACATTAATTTGTTGTGAACTTGTACTAATAAATAGAAAGGAAGTAGCACACCAGTATGTCTATAGTGTCTGCACAACTGTGATAGCTGGAACTAAAAAATCTACCCGGTACTATGGACTAGTTCACATTATTCCATCAGGGACTATTTAGAATATGGATACTCCTGATCATTAGGGAAATTTTAACTCAGAGTTTATACTTTATTAAACCTCAAGACACAGCACCAAGATAAACCAAGCTCATATAAATGTCTTTTCTTTTTTTTTTAAACATGTTTTAAGTCCTCATGCATGTTTTTCATCCTCCTTTAAACTAAATTTCTGATATTTTTATAACAACATAAAAAAGCTCCTAGCAGACTATTTTGGGGGGAAAGGTCTCTTGTAATATTTTAATTATTCAGTCTCCTGGAAAGGTTTATGTTTTACTTTTCTAATCACAGTGTAGATACGTCAGAAATTAAACAGTCATCATATAATTCAGTCCTGCCTGTGAAAACCTAACAAAAGAGCCTTTTCCTTTAGCAGAAATAAAAGCGGCTGTTTTACTGTAATAGCTTAAAATACACTGGAGATAATGTTTTTAAAGAATAAGAAAGATGTGTTCTAGTGACCGGTGATGGCTCTAAAGTATTGCAAGAGCTTGGTTCAAAGCCCCTTGAAATGAATAACAGTTCTTCTGCTGACATTACTAATCTTTGAATCAAGCTCATTAATGCATTGCAGATATTATAACCCCAGCTGCCAAAAAGCAGCAAAACAATAGAAGGCAGTCATAAAAATAGACATCAAATACATTTCTGGGAATTAATATGGAAGTGAAGTATTTCTACGACTGTTCACTAGTGCTTTAGCACAGATATTTTCTTGTTTTTAAAGGAATTAACAGGGGAAGCTGTTCATCTTGTCCAGAGCTCCAGCGATGGCCAGTATCTAACACCACAGAAACTGGGAAACGCTCAAATTGCTCTGACAGTTTTCATACCAGCACTGTAAATCAGTCCTTTCCGGGATGTGCTGTGCTGATGAAGAAGAGGAAGGGTGGGAGGGGAAATGGAGATGTTCAGGCAAGGCTTTCCCATCTTTAGCTTCTCTGTGATTAATTACAGATTGATACTTTGTACTGTCTGGCTTTTATAGCTCATTAACATCAAGCGGTGTCAAGGTATAAATTTGTTATACTGCTTGCCAGGAGCTAGGAGATGTCTGGAAAGAGACACTCGTAAATGTTCACTGGGGGATGTAAATGAGATGCAGTTTAGTTGACGATTTGAATCCAAGGTAGAAAAATAAGATGCAGGTTCTTTACCTGTGGGTCTTAAAAGTACTATACAAAATTATGGGGGGGGGGAGAGGGGCATGAAGGTCTGGTTGGATGGGGCTCTGAGTAACCTGACTGAGTTAAAGATGTCCCTGCAGGGTAAAAGTCCCTTCTAACCCAAAGCATTCTATGATTTGATGTGCGTATCGTTATAAGAGAGGGAGAGAGACAGTGACGGTCACTTTGGTCCTGCGTGGAGCTAAGAAGAAGGCAGCGATACGGGACCAGGCAGCTCGTTTTTTCCCAGCCCTTGGCATCGTTTCCAGGCTGCCTGCTTACCTGAACACCCCCGAAAGTGTTGGTAAATGCCCTTGTAATGTGAAAACGCAACGTCAGCTCCCAGCCCTGGCTCTGGGGAGCCCCAGCTCTGTCTCTTTAAGAGACCCAGCGAGTCGTGATGCTGCTGTTTGTATTGCTCCATCCCCAGGAGTCCAGTTAAGAAACGGGCAGCTGTCTCTTTAAGTGTGATTTCCTTCTATTGTATTTGAATCGTGACCAGGAAAAAGGAAATGAAACCAGAGACCCGGGGCCGAGCCACAGAGTAGTAATAATAATAATAATAATAATAGCAATAGTGATGCTGCTCTGCCCGCTTCCAGCACAGCCACCCGGCTCCAGGGCATGGTCAGAGCTGGAAGGCTGAGAGGAGAGCCGGGAGCTCCGGGTTGAGGCAGCGGCGGCCGAAGCAGAGAAAAGCGGAGCAGAAAGCGGAGCAGAAAGCGGAGCAGAGAGCGGAGCAGAGAGCGGATCGGCGGGTGCGGGCGCTGCCCCGCGGGGGGGGACGCGGCGATGGGAGGTGAGAGCCCGTGGGGCAGCCCCAGGCGAGCAGCAGCCGCAGCCCCTGCTCCTCTCTCTCTATTTCTGTCTCTCTGTTTGGTGTTGCAGGAGGAAATCCTGTGAATGTCATCGGGGGGCGGAGGGGGAGCTCAGCTGGTGGGGAGAAGGCGTCGAGAGCAGAGAGCCTCGGCGGGGGCAGAGCCCACCACCAGCGGCACGCTACAAAGGAACCCTCCCTGCCAATGTCATCGGCCATCGAGAGGAAAAGCCTCGATCCTTCCGAGTAAGTGGCCTTTTTCCTTGGCTTCCCGGCTCTCCCGCTGCCCGGCATCCCCGCCCGAGCGGCTTTGTGCGCCCGGCAGGAGGGGTGCTTTGGGGGTTCGGCATCATCCCCCTCCTCTCCTCCCCTCTCCTCTCCTCTTCTCGCCTTCCCCTCCGCTCCCGATGGAGCAGCGAGCGCCCAGCACCGGCTGCCCCGGCCCCCCGAGCTGCCTCCCCGCTCGGGGCTGCTGGAGGAGAGCTCCCCGAGTTGGGGCAAAGAGCAGCCCGGGGCAGAAGGGTGGCAAACGTCCCCCTGGGAAAAGGCGTTTTCCAGACCCTCGCCCGCCCCAGGAGCGGTGGGAAGGGCTCGAGGAGAGGGAGAGCATCCCGCTGCCCAGATGGGAAGGCGGTTTTCGTTTGGAAGGGACTTTCTCTGCCCAATCTTTGATCTCCCCGACTCGATCGTAGCGAAAGGTCAGAGCTGTTTATCTGTGGGTGCCCAACTTCCACATTTTCATCATGCGACTTTCGAGAGCTCGTGTCTAAAATGCGTTGGTGGGGGCAGGGTGTTCTGCGAAGGGCACGCAGAAAGGCTCGATGGATGGGATGTAGAAGATGAGTATTTCCTTCCAAGGGCTCCCACTCAGGGAAAGGACCGGCTGGCGTGTCCTGATCCAGGGTTTCGGGCTGTCCCGTCCCTCCTGCATCCCACTGGTGAGAGGCGTGGGAACTCAGGGGGAAGACGGAGTCATTTCAGCCCTCTGCGTGAGAATAGCTGCAGTTACGCTTGTCTGGAATCATGATCAGAGAGAAGAAAGAAAAAAAAAATATAAAATCTCCGTTTTCAGATAATGCTTCAAACGCTGGTTTTTGTAAATTGAGTCATTTGTGGTTTGTTTCCTGTGAGATACTAAAAATGCCATTGTTTGATGCCCGGACTGAACACATGGGAACTCATTCTTTAGGGGATTGAATCAATTAATTCTGTGTCACATCCGATGTTTTATAGGTTGCATTTTCTCTTATTTTATACGCTTTTTAAGAAAAGATAATCCAAGCTCTTAGGTAGACCATGTCCAGGTTTTACCTACAAAGATTTAGGAATCTTTATTTATTTTTCCTACCTTATGTTCCAGTGACTTAAGCACTGGCTTAGAAACCCATGGACATCAAAAAGCTAATGCGTAAACCAGCAATTCTGTTCTGTGTCAACATCCGCTGGGCTGTTCCGGAGTTCAGGGTTTTCAGAGAAAACTGGCTCGTGATTCGTGACCCCTTGTGAGATGAAATATTTCGGGCTACATCTGAAGTTTCAAGTAATGTATGATAAATGATAATAATGGGCATTTCCTTCTGTTGGAAAGCTCCTAAAACTTGTCGGAGTGGAGCCCACATTAGGAAAGGGAATGTGGGGCCCAGAATAATAAACTTGGAAAATCTAAGGCCTAATCTCACACACAGAATGATTGATTTTAACCAAAACGCACAGGACCGTGAGCTGGTAGGAGAGGGATGTTAGGAGACAACTTGCAGAGCACAGCAGTTTGAACTTAGAAGAGTGAAAACCAGGACAGAATGCAATCAGATGATATCTTCGGGCTCAGTCTGCCTAAATAAAAACTGCAGGATCAGTTTCTCGGCACAGAAATTCTTGACCACTGATCATTTCTCCCTGCTGAAGAAAGTAATTTTTTGTCCAGAAAACCGCTGACCCAGGAAATAAGCCGCAGTAATATAATTTTTTCCTGCTGCCTGCTGGAAACCAGGAGCAGCCTGATCCTTCTCCATCAGTGTAGGTCTCCTCACCAGCCTAAGGGAGGACAGACGAGTGACAGAAACAAAATGTTGAGAGATTCTGTGCTACAGTGAAAATCCAGTAATATATGAGAATGTTTGGGGCTCCACTATACTAGATATTAAGCACCTCGATCATTATCCAGCACAGCATAAATATACAAACACACACCTTTACATCTCCCAACGGAAAGTAAAGTCTTCAGGTGCCTTTTCCAGTCCTTCAGTCCTTGGTGAGGCAGTAATTCCCTTTGCCTCCAGGTCAAAATTTGCAAACTCAGGTTTACAATCTGGGCTCCCATATCTGGGGGTTCCTGCAGAGATGCTGTATGGTAATGTTTGGGTTCTTCAGTAGGTTCTGGGTAAATCCAGAGGTTCTCTGTGTTGATTAGGTCACTTCCAGTTGTTTATAGGTTGAAAATCTTGTTGGGGAAAAAGCACACTTTTTAATGCAAATTAAAATTCCCAGCAAGATACCTACACAGATACCAGTGTCCTAGTAGAGTATTACAGTAGAACAGATGCCTTCACAGCAATGAATACACATGGGTGATACAGTGATGGTCATGATTATGGATTATTCTTTGAAGAAAAATTAAAAAATTAGTTGCCAAATTTTGAGATACTTTTATTACCTCCTTAAATTTTAAGCTGTTCTTTTTTTCTGAAAGCAAAAGAAGAGTGAAGTCCTGCTCCCTCTGATGTTAGAAGGATGAATCATTTACTCCACTGGGAGAAAGAATGAGGATCATAGAATGGTTTGTGTTGGAAGGGACACATCCAGTTCCACCTCCTGCCATGGGCAGGGTCACCTTCACTGGAGCAGGTTGCTCAAAGCCCCATGCAGCCTGGCCTTGAACACCTCCAGGAATGGGACGTCCATGACTTCTCTGGACAACCTGTTACAGTGCTTCACAGGACGTAATCCCCATTCTAACTTGAGCAATCTTGTGTTCTGTTTTTCCTTTTCCTCCTTTCTATTTGGATGCTTTCAGATGTCCACTTTCCCTCTCCAATGACTCTTTCATTCTCTCAGGGAGCCGGTGGATGAAGTCCTCCAGATCCCCCCTTCGCTGCTGACATGTGGCGGTTGCCAGCAGAACATCGGGGACCGCTATTTCCTGAAAGCCATCGATCAGTACTGGCACGAAGACTGCCTCAGCTGCGACCTATGTGGCTGCAGGCTTGGAGAAGTGGGGAGACGGTTGTATTATAAACTGGGCAGAAAGCTCTGCAGAAGGGACTATCTCAGGTACACAACCCACTCATTCTGCCCCTGCTCTCCTTCTTTCTATCATTCCAGCTTTGCTTAGTCATTTAATTAGTACAGCTAATGAGCAAAGATCCATAAAGAGTTATTTTTTGATTACTCTTGAATGCAAAGCCTGACACCAGTCATAGTTGTAACACAGCACAGTTCTCAAGTTCAGGTTTATAAAATGGGCTCACATACTTTGGGGGTTCATGCAGAGATGCTTGATGATAATGCTGCCGTTCTGCAATAAGTTCCAGGTAAATCCAGAGGTTCTCCATGTTGATCATAGAATCATAGAATTGTTAGGTTGGAAAAGACCTTTGAGATCATCAACTCCAACTGTAAATCAATCAGGTCACCTGGAGTTGTTTATAGGTTAGATCTTTAAAAACTTGTTGGGAAAAAAAAATAAAACATTGCTATGTTTTGTGGACAAAACAGAATTGTTTGAAAATATGAAGAATATAGGGAGAACTCCTAGGACTTAGGGGTTGCTCGCATTCATCAGCCTACACAGACAGAACCTGATAGCTCCAGACAAACTGTGCAGTGTCAGCATGGGATTCTGGCAAGCAGAAATTGGGAAAAGGTGATGAATTTCAGCATGCTCCCTCTGAGCTGACAATGAACCGGTTCCCCAAAATGGTTTTAAGAAGTTCAGTGCTTCTCCAGGCATTGCCTTGGAGCTAAAAGGTACATAAAACCAGGTGGCAAGATCAGCAACTGATGAAAGATCATTTAGTTCCCTCATTTAAGAATACGGTATCCAAGGTAACCGAATCCAATTCATTTTCCTGATGCGGTAATAACAGCTATGTAAGAGATGCTTAATTTTACTACCCAGCAGGGCTAGAGGAATCAAGGAACCCACTTGGTGTCTGAAGTCACTGCCCTTTGGACACGGTTTGATCGCTGTCTTTTTCTGCATCACTAGTAAATCATCTGGGACTCTTCAAGCAGAAAGATGCAATGTGCTGTATGCTTATTGCAAAGGTACAGCCAGTACAGGAAAGTTTGCTTGCACTAATTTGGATCCAGTGAACTGATTGCACTAATGTGGACCCCGTGGATTTTTAGCGTTCTAAAGTCTTGTCCTGAATAGACAAAAATCTACCCATTTTGCTCAATCAGATCCTACAAATACACTTGTTACAGGTATTTTCGTTGACATCTCCCTGCCTATCTGTTTTGCCAATATTTGTAAGTAGAAAGATTGAGATTAAGATATTTCACATAAGTTTATGATAAGGGATCATTGCATTCTTACAGAAGATTAAAGTGCATTGATCTTTGCTGCATTGGTTGAGACCACTTCTTCCAGTGGATCCCTAATATCATGGGAACAGAATAATAGTATTTGATATGTGCTATTTTTTTCAGCTACCTTACGGAAGGCTAATTTACTTGCCAATAAAAACTAAACCAAAACCTCAGTGGAGTTCCTAATTATGGTGTCCCTGAGCTTTACTGATGGGAACTTTGCTAAGCAGAAACTAAGTTCTGCTAATGGGGCTGCTTGTAAATATTCCATGTGCACAACAGTCCAGCAGTGATCCAGTGTTAGTTACACTGCCCAAATACTTTTTGCCTTCAAATGGAAGCAAGAGAAAGTGTGGAAATACAATTAATGTATTTTATTGCAGTGAAATTCAACATTGTTATTTAATTAGTAATGCAACATATAATATCTTCCCTCATTAATGAAAAATTTGGCAACCTTTGTGTAACCTTAGTATTATTTTCGTTGGGCAGAAGTAAACACTGACATCTTCTGGTAAATGAAAGAAATGATGGCTTATCCCCTTAAAGATCTCTTAATTTAGTGGGTATCCTTTTTCCAGCTCAGAAGATTATATGAAGTAGGCACACCACATTTAAGAGTGGAAAAACTCTTTCCACTATTTGTATGGAAATTTAGAAGTCAAACTCAATAGGTGCAGACTTTGAGCAAGTGATAGATAGTACTTCTCCCCCCTTGTAAGAAAAAAAAAATATATATTTCTGCTCATTTATTAATGATTTGGCTTACAAACTCTGTAGCCAGTGGACTGAAAGAAAGGTTGATGTGCACCCATAGCTGAGTATGTCGCACTGCTTCAGCTGAATGGTAGTGCATGCTGCGAGGGGAATACATACCTACTGCATTCATTAGAGACTCCTTTTAATAGATTATATCATCTCAGCAGGGTTTCTCCATGTGGATTAAAGAGTGGGCCAGATCATAAAATTGTTTGGGCTAGCAGAAGTATCTGGAAGGTCTTAGCATGTAACCTTCTGCAACCCAGCAGGAGTGACTTTGTGGATATGGAAATGTTTTGGTCTGAAAGAATCTCCAGCATGGAGGTGATGACAGGAGGCAGGAGAGTCTTAGACCATGGCTTGTGTAAACCCCTTTCTGTAAACTCCAATAGCAACAGCTGAAGGTAGGCAAAATTTATCAACAGAGAGATAATATCTATCAATCACAGAAGTGGAAGTACTAGCATGGCACAACTTCATCCTGTGATCTGGAGAACTTCTACTCCTCCTCAACTTACTCAGCAATTCAGGATAAGGTCATTGATCAGAGAAGTCAATTGTAATGATAATAGGTGAACCTCTTGGACTTTCTACTTCAATTTTTGGTATTGCAAAGTTTACAATTCTGCTCAGCAGCTTTCCATATGCCCTCTATGTAACTTGGCAGGACTGTGATTAATCTAACTTGGCAGGACTGTGATTAATGGATCGAGGCACTGACGTTGTGTTCTTGGTTTGATTTGTTTTCTCCCGTCTCACCAGCAATAGAACTCAACTTATTCTCTGCTGTTGTTGTTTTAGGCTCTTTGGCCAAGATGGCCTCTGTGCCTCCTGCGACAAGCGAATCCGGGCTTACGAGATGACCATGCGAGTGAAGGACAAAGTGTATCACCTTGAATGCTTCAAATGTGCTGCCTGCCAGAAACATTTCTGCGTTGGGGACAGATACCTCCTCATCAACTCAGACATAGTATGCGAACAGGACATCTACGAGTGGACTAAGATAAATGGAATGATCTAGCAAAGACATGCCTCATAGTCTATCAAAGACATCTCGCGGGCGACACCAGTGCATAGCTGCAGTGAGGAAATCATCACTTGAGCTATGGGCTTTGTCTAAAATGGGGGGAAAATAACCACGGAGTCAGCCCTTTGCAGGCAGTGCTACGTAGAATCTAAACTACAAATAGGTGAAGAAGGGAGATCGAAGCAATAGTAGATAGACTGACTTCTGATAATGAAGTCGTATGGATAATAACTGACATCAGCCATGTAGATGAGAGCTGGGGAACAAACACAACGCGATAAAAAATTCTCTTAACTGGAAAACGAGTAGGGTCGTTACAGCTATAAAGAGATGTTACGACTTTATCACCTGCAGACTAGGATTGTGCAATTGAACTTTCTTTTTGTCTTGTTTTAGTTACTGAGTTTAGGTGACAGCTCCTAATGTAGACATGAGGAAGAATACTGGAAGAAAAGGGCCGTCATTTACGTGATCATTCTATATGGCCTTATAATTTGGGTAGGAGAGAAAGCGGGAAGAGGGTGGGGGTTATTTTTGCATGGATTTTTTTTTAATTTTAGAATGAAGAGTGCGTCCTCTAGTCCCAAACTCTTCTTTAAAAAACATCCTGCTGAATAGTTGTTTTCAGGCACTGCTGTTTCAAGATGAGATGTTCCACAGATCATTTCTATACAAATATAAATCTAAAGAGTTGTTCAACTATTTTATTAACTTAGATTATATCGATAAAATATTTGTTGTGTGTAGTAAGACTCTGCAGCTTTAATAAAAATAACAGAAGATTCGAGTGTTGTTATTTCTTTTTTTGGAGTTGGGCTGGTTTATTTGTTTGTATTATTTTATTCTTTGTAGCAGGATTTCTACACTTTGTCTATGGCAAATACCTGCTGGGTTTACTGAAGCTTGTGGTTCAAAGCAGTAATGTGAGAACATTGAGGTCTTGGTAAGCCTTGTAGAGATTTTCAGGCTAAGGAGAAATTGGGTAGTGTTGTGCGACACTTAGGCTTTGTGGGGTTCATGAGCATGTTTTGAGGCTGGTGGCCCACAGAGAAATACATTTAGGTGTTACTTCACAAGAAAGACGGAGCCTATCTGATCTCAGAGGAGATCGTGCAAGATTAGGGTCTCCTAGAAAAGTAGCTTGGCCTGATTTTGCTCTTGGTTATTGAATCCAGTTTAATATCACTACAGCCAATCAATGCTTGTTAGTATTTAGAAAGAATTAAGTTCAGAGCTTTTCCTACAAAGACTGTTGTCACTTGCTTCTTAAGCAATAGGAAGTTTCTGAGCATTGTAGCAAAACTAAGAACATAAGAAGTAGGCCTGGTCAGGCAAAAGTGGACATTTGATATCTTATCTCCATAGAGACAAGTAGTGGGGACATTAGGCAACAGGGAGTGACCCCCTTATGAAGCCTTTCCAGCTTGCAGGAAGGTTCAATGAGCTTTGTGTGAGTTTTCCTTGAAACCCCTTTGCTGAACACCAAGCCTAGATCCATCCTCCCTGAGTTTGCCTAGTCCCTTTTCTTAATTCTTTGGCCTCCATAAAGTCCCAAAGCAATGACTTTCACAGTTTAATTCTATGTTGGATTGATTTCAAAACCCATTGCCTGATAACTTCACTGGCTGACCACGATATTGTGAAAGATAATGAATGGTCATTTCCTATCACCTTTTTTCCACTATCCCTGACTTTAAAGACCTACATCATATACCCTCCAGCTTGTTTTTTTCTGAGATGAATAATCCAAGTTCCTTCTTCCATGAAAGCTGTTTTATGCCTCTGATAACTTCGGTTTCTCATGTCTATGTATTTTCTGGTTCTATGTTATCCTTCTTGAGTGTCACTAGAACTGCACATCGTGTTCAAATGTACTAAAAAATTAAAGCTTCCAGCACAGCTGAACAAGCCTGACAGTCCAGTCAGAAGATGTTTGGCATGTCCATTCACTCCATATGTACTGACATGTAGCACCTAAGCATAAAAATATCTATGTATGATTATTTTCAATAAACTTGTCACCTAAGGGATCTCTCATCCAAGTGCCAGTACTGACCAGTGACAACATTTTCCACTTTACAGTGGATACTCACAGAGTCATAGAATGGTTTGAGTCGGAAGAGACCTTCAAGATCATCCAGTCCCAACCCCCTGCCATGGGCAAGGACACTTCCCGCTGGATCAGGTTGCTCCAAGCTGCATCCGACCTGGCCTTGAACACCTCCAGGGATAGAGCAGCCACAACTTCTCTGGGCAACCTGTTTCTGTGTCCCACCACCCTCATAGGAACAAATTTCTTTCTAACATCTCATCTAAATGTCCCCTATTTCAGCTTAAAACCATTCCCCCTCGTCCTATCCCTGCACTCCCTGGTAGGGAGCCCCTCCCCAGCTTTTCTGCAGGTCCCAAGAGCTCATTTTCCTTTTATTGCTTTTGTTGTCACAACTAGTGTTGGGGACAAAACCTTTAAATGTTATGACCAGTGAAGTTGGAAACTATACAGAGGACATTATGAGATCATGCTAGAAAAGTGTAGTTTGAGGGGGGGAGTTCTGTGATTTAGCTCTTCCTAAGTGATATGCTGACCTCTGGAGGCCATAGGTGGCTGGTATAATTAGAATTCTTAGCCTAAACTGTTTTCCTTCTAGCACAGGCAAGAAAGCTATGTACCCAAGGAAAATACAACTATCACCTCTCTTTACCCTCAGTGGCTCCTTGCAAATATTCTGTCCAGCTAGAAACAAAGTGTAAGTATTCCTGTTAGTTTACACAGTTTGGTGGGTGTTACCAGGATGCTAATAGGAGGTGGAGATGCACAATCGTTCTTCAGGTTGGTGCATGGAAACATGCAGCTTTCCAGGTCACTATGCCCTGCCGTGTCATTGTCATGTCCCTCTCAGAGCCCCTTTTCTTTTACCCCCTCCCCGTTCCCTTCAAAATTATACTTTGATAGTACTATTGCATGAGCAAGGCAGAGGAGACTTAAGGCTTCAGGAATATCTACTAGTCTATGGCAAGCAAACTGCTGATGATGGCAATCAGCTATAAAGCTGATTTTTCTGTAGTTACATGCTAATGATGAAACAGGTATCAAAGGGAGTGTCGTACGCTGGGGAGACTGGGACTCTGCTCCATCTCATGGTGCTGCCAGCTGAAGGGTCTCTGAATGAAGAGCATGTATTTTGGATTGCAGGTGGCCATCTGCTGATAGTCCTGACTGGGTGAGAGGAAGAAGGAGATGAAATGAGCTTCCCTTTGACAAAGCAAGCCATGATTTTGACTTTTTAGAATTGCTGTGAAGAGGTTTTGAGCCACATCCTGATCTCCTGCAGCATGATGGCATAACTGGTTCTAAAACAACTGCAATCATAGAGTTGCACCAGCACAACAAGAGCATCGATGTGGTCAGAATCAACTGAGATCACTAAAGGCAAAAGCTCTAACATTTGTTCCCTAAACCTTTTGCAGTGTGATTTTTAATCTTACGCAGGCACACCGCAGAGCTGATTTCCAGGATTCCCCCTTACAGAGAGGTTGGGTTGAAAATTTAGTGTAAGGAGCCTCGTTAACATCTGGAATTAGGTAAAAGTGTCAGTCGTTCAGGGAGGCTTTGTGATTTTAAACTAATGAAAGCAAGACTGATGAATCATAGAGTACTTTGAGCTGGACCGGACCTTAAAGCTCACCCAGTCCCAATCCCCTTGGCATAGGCAGGGACACCTTCCACTGAATCAGGCTGCTTGAACGTGTCCATGTGTTTAGTCCCCACCTCAGAACCTATTTCCTCTATGACCCCTGGCAAGGTAGTTAAATACTCTGCTTCTCAACTCCCACCTCTAAGATGGAGCTATTATCACTTATTCTATAAAATACAATTTAAAACTTCCTAATGGAAGAAGAAGAACCTCCACTTGAGCAGTATTACTCTACTTGTATAATTACACCACTGTGTCAGTGGGCTTCTCCTCCAAATCCAGGAGGAGAGTGAACAGATTTCTCTTGGAATTAATGTAACCAACACTTCCCCTCCATCCTCATCTCAAGTATGTTCCCTACAGTAAGGACTCTCTCCTGAAATAAAAAGAAAATGAAATATTCCAAAACCAATGGCAAAAATAAAAGCAAAAATGATATAAAGGCATAGGCAAAAAGCACAATAATCTGAATATGACTTCATCAGCCACTATTCAAATGCATTGTCCTTTATATGTTTTCAATATCAGCAGTATTTTAAAAGGCATATCATCCTTCAAGATTTCCCTTCTTTGTCCCCATTATTCAATGTCATGGTAGGAAGATGAGAGCATTACCATCAATATCACTTTTTTAATTCCATGCCCTTGAATAAGGGCAATAAGAACCCCATATAATAGAGTTTTCAGTGGAGAGAGTAAATGGGAATCGGTTGTTAATTCGATAGAGGATACAGAAGCTGTCTCTCCCATCTCTTTTTCTCAAGGTAATACTGTGCCTCCAATTGTCATTATACCCAAGAATCAAATTATTTGAATTCTGGGCACATCAGCACAAAACTGAAGACTCCCTGCCAATTTCGTAGCCTGCTTGGAAGAGAACATCAGAGAGCATCACTCATTTATACGACTGCCAGCCTGAGACTGTAAATTCAGAAAACAAGAAGGCCTCAGGTGCTGCACTTTAACATGTCTTTTTGCTCCTGAATCACCCCACCCTTAACATCCCCATCACAGACAAGGTAACATTTTATCTCTGAAAGGCAAATCTTTCAAGCATGTGCCAGGGTGAGTATAGACACTGCATGGCCTGAATACGAATTGAAAATGAGATTATTAAGTATATTAATTGATAACGGTGACTTGTGACTTTGAAGGAGATTCATAACACTTGGAAAAATAATCTATAAAGATTTTTGTTGCTCTAAAAGATGATGCAGCATCAGCTTATTTCACTTGCAGCAGGTTCATCTCTTTTATAGAGCATACTGCACTGCAGGCAAAGGGAATTTTAATGGACGCTGGAAAAAAATGAGCTATTCCTCTGTCCCACAGCAAAAAAGAAACCATAAAAGGACATAGAACAGAGAGACTGAGATATGATATCAGAAAACATTTAAGGGACTATAATTAAATTAAGATTCAGAAGTTGGTCAATGAGATGAAGATTAAACTGGCAGAAAGTTGAACCTTGTTTGAAGCAACTTGTTCCCTCCTGCTGTGGGTTGCTTTGTACCACGCTAATGAGAAGGTACCTCTCTCAAAGGTTCCTAATAAACTGGATGATCTCTGATAGGTAATTAATCAACATATTTAGCAGGAGTATACTATGTTCCATTTAAAGCTTTAATGCAAACATTAATGTGTTACTCTTTGATTTTTAAACTACAAGCTCTTTTCCATAGGTGGGGAAACTGAGGCACGGAATGAACACAACTTGCTTAAAACCCACCCAGTAACTCAGCCAGGCTTCTGTGAGAGCAGAAATTAGATCTCTTGGTCTGAGTGGGACCATTCAACCATGGACCATTTGGCAGCCGCTGACGAAGCAGGTATGGGTGCCACATAGCCTGACCTGCCTGACAGCGAGGATCTCAAATACACCCTGAGCGTCAGCGAGCACTCTCAAATAGCGTTTTATATGGATGCTTTCTATAAATTATGCTGACGGTGATGTACTTCCCCCCACTCCATGACAGACAATCTGGTACATAAAACTCAGCCGTGTTTGCAGAATCAGGAGCTAACAGCTTGTGGGGACATTTGGGTATGGATGGTAAAAAACCCTGAACTGCGGATAAAATAAATGCATTTGATGACATCTATGGCTTATTCTTCAAATAAAGAGAGCAAACCACCACTTCACCCTCTGTAGCAATACTCAAGCAATGCTTGAAGCACCCTTGAGCCCCCTTTTGACTTAACAGCAAAGGGCTGATCAAAAAGCACCTCTTAAACTGTTTCTCTATTAACAATTTCATTTTCAAATATTTAAATTTTTTGGGATGAAAAACAGATCATGCATGAAAAAAAATTAAAATTTTTCAGGGAAGAGAAAAGGTTGAATGTGCACTTTTGGCTGAACGCTTCCTGGTCATCTGTGCTTGCTCTCTGGCATATTCTGGTTACATTTATACATCGGCATAATCCAGAAATCCTGAAACCAACTGCACTGCATGAGGTGTGATTTCTGTGGAAATGCTGGAATGGGGGAGCTGTGACAGTAATGACTGGGGTAGTGAAAAGCAGCCGTTGTACTGCAGTGTTGAGAGAGGAATGACATTTTAAAGCCATGACCAAGAGAACTGACCTCTTTTGTAGCCCAGTAGCTCTGCATACAATGACTGAGATGTTTCCTCTTCAGGGCTACATCTTCTTGGCTTAGTTGGTAAAAGCTTGCATTAAGAAGGCTATGGAAGAAGCCCGAATAGCAAGGCAGGCTTTTGTTTTCTTGTTTCGGTTTATCATTGCAGCCCTCTGTCTAAAAGGCAAGACAGTAAAAGCATTTCTCTTATGTGAAAGCTGCCACAAATGTTTGCCAGGCTACTCACAGCAATAAAAGATCTGGAAGCAGCGGTGCAGCAGACCAGCGCCCCAGCATCTGAGATGTAAGCAATGAGGCCAAAGCCCTTAGATATAACATCTAAGAGTTTAAGAAAGCTTATTCCTAAGCAACCAGGGATCCTCATATTAATGAAATACTGTGTAATGACTCCTGCTCTTTGTGTGTAGCTTCCAGAACACAGTGTCAGTGACAAGAAGTATTTTACCCTTTCTATGGCAGTAGATTTTGATGCTCGTTAGTACGGGGAGTAGCTTTTCAACTGTGGCAGCTGAGCCCTTGACTTCAGTCTCCAGCCTTCTGACTTTTTTAGACTCCTGATTCTGGACAGGGATTAGGGGTTTGGTTTTCTTCTCTCCTCAGATATGTGTCTTGCATCTCATATCAAATAACTTTACAATATATTTCACAACACCTGTAAACTGTTTTTGAGATACAGACGATTTACTTATTTACATTTATTTTAAAGAAACAATCACAATAAAAGTGAAATTCTTCAGCAATAAGACACATCAGAGTCTCCAGTCTGACAACATCCCAAAACATCTTGACAGCTACCAAAGCCAGTGCTTCGTTATCAAGTTGGTAACTCATTAAAAAGATCTAATATCCACAATCATCAACCTAAGGATGCTTTGCAACACCAGGAAATTCTCTCTGCTCCATTATAACATGCTTATGGATTTTTTGCAGTGGGTAGATGGGAGCGAGCACTGAATGAGCTGTGGTGCAGTTGCCCTGGAATTCTTGGAACTGGACCAGCGGCGAGTTTGACCCAACATGCATGAGAAGTGTGTTGTTCAGCTGATAAGGAAACTGAGAACGTGCATCAGCAAATACAGTTTGTTTATCCCGTAATAGCTGGTTCTGAGTACTACAAGCAAAAAGAGGCTGGGTCTGCACTAGACAGATAAGAGCTCTGACCAAAAGGACGACCAAAGGTCGCACCCGGCCTACTGGAAACTTCAAAAGAGAAGCCTTCGGTGGGAATGGATGACTAAGGGAATTGCAGAGGGCTTCTGGAGTCTTTTATCTTTGTGCTACCTCTTCAAATCCAGCTCAACACTTCAGTCATTTATTGTTGCCATCTTCTGATGAATATATGCTGCGTTCAGCCTTCTTCCTACTGCATAGGTCTTCGAAGGCCAAAAACCCCCACTGCTGTGACCATGGCTAACTGGCTGCTTCGTAAACAATCTCAGCTAACGATGTAAAGAAAGAGTGTGGGGAGCTGAAAGACGAGCTGCTATCCGGTTGGAACAAATAGGGCTTTTAGTCAAGAAAAGAACCAATAGCAGCAGAATTTTTCTTTAGGGTTGCCTTGTTATTCTCCATGTTCCTCAGGTAAAGAAAGAACTGAGCTCCCACACAAAACAATCAGGGTCCCAGTGCTTTCTACAGAATGATGAACTATTCCTCTAATCCTTGCTTTCAGAGGGGTCTTTTGCACATTGCTTAGGCTGAGGATCCTGTCATTGCAGCAAGAATCACACACACTGAAAATACTTTAAGTGCATGATGTTAGCTTTATTACTGCCTTTTTTGACCACATTACGTTTGAAATCATCAATCTTGGTCTCCTGCAAACTTTGTCAGTGCTATTTTCTATGAGTATTAAGCCAGCATGCACAACTTTATATGTACAAAACCTGAAAGCAGGTATTAGCATTGCCGGCCTGTGATGAAAGCACCTACTGATTATCCACTGCACTGGGTTTCTCTTCTATGCTTGTCTGCTTAATTTAATGCGTTAGCTCTTGAAGACAAGAATTGTGTTTTTCTATGCTATCCATGCTCTGTAAAGTAAGTAAATTTTATTTTTGATACTTTCACAGGTTAATGTTTACATTTGTAACAATATCTTATATTTAATTTATATGAGGGAGGATGATACAAAAGTAAAAACAATTGTGAGCTGAGCAGCCCTGGGAAAGCACAAAACTTGGATATGTGAGTTTGTGTCAACATGGAATCTTTCATCTGAAAAAAAAGCCCAGTCTGTTAAAATCACTCTCTAAGTGGGTTTCCAAACTCTGCAAACATACTTAAATATTTTAGACCTATTTTGGAGTTAAGAAGTGGAGACAAAGAGATTTGCCAATAAAGAAAGACAAGCTTGAAGTCACAAAGCACTTTGACTCCGAGCAGTGCTGTGCATAACAGCAGAGGCTCACGAGTGGCTTTTTTGACAGTCTTGGGTAACTGATGTAGATGAGAGCATCCTTGTAGGGCGGTTGGACAACTCCAGATAGTCCAGTCACAGTTATATTGCCACAGTGCTCACTCCGCAGCTCATCTCCGTATCAGGATCTGCAGGCATGAGACACGTGAGGACAGGAGGCTCAAATTCAGCCTGCAACCTTTCACCCTAAGGGACCTGTCTGGTGACATGCACATGGCGCATCTTGTAGTGTCTGGATGGATGAAAGCTAGGAGCAGACTCCAGTTATGGTTGCTTTGAGTCTTTCACTGTAACCACTGGATAAAGTCCATTGGTCGCATTCTTGGTGACCAGTTTGACCTCCTTTGACCTTGGAGCTGCCAAGGCTAATTTACAATTATGATTAATTCAAAAGAGGTGTCATTGTTGGCTGTGTCTACGTGGCAGTAACGGGGAAGGGATTTCTCTATAAGCGATCGTTTCATTCTGTCAGAAGGCAGCCTGAAGCTGCACTCTGACAGATACCCCATTTGTTACTAAAATATCCAACAAGCTCCTATGCAATATTCAGTTTATTCACGTACACATTTCACGGAAGTTCAGGCTCTGACCCTGTTAGCTATGTCCCTGTCATCTAATCCCATCTGAGATTCATTCCTGTGAAGCCTGAAACAGAGATTCGGTTATCAGTTCATATGTAACTCCCCACCTTTCAAAGGACTGCTGAACTATCTCCACATCTATGTGATTCACCAGAATCACTGCATGATCATACAGCTCACATTTTTAATTTTCTTACCTTTCTCCTTCTGTGGTCTTTATTATAGCCACTCATTGTGTTTTGGTTAATTTTAGATGATCAGATTTCCAAGCAAAGGTCACGGCTGAGTTGTTCTTATGAAGCCCTGGCCTTATAGCGTCTTTGCTACAGTAAGAGCAAACTCAATAACAATAGAATCATAGAATCACCAGGCTGGAAAAGACCTCTTGGATCATCGAGTTCAATCATTCCTTTGAGGTGGTCAGAGCCTTGCTAGCCTGACTAGACACCCACAAGTCTATGGGGCTGGATGGGATTCACCCAAGGGTATTGAAGGAGCTGGCGGATGTGCTGGCCAAACCCCTTTCCATCATCTTCCAACAGTCTTGGAAGACTGGGGAAGTTCCACTGGACTGGAGGCTGGCTGATGTTGTGCCCATCTACAAGAAGGGTCACAGGGAGGATCCAGGGAACTACAGGCCTGTCAGTCTGACCTCAGTGCCAGGGAAGGTCATGGAACAGGTGATCTTAGAATCATAGAATCACTAGGTTGGAAGAGACCCACCGGATCGTAGAGTCCAACCATTCCCACCAATCTCTAAACCATGACCCTAAGCACCTCACCCATCCTCACTTTAAACACCTCCAGGGAAGGCGAGTCAACCACCTCCCTGGGCAGACTGTTCCAATGCCTAACAACCCTTTCCGTGAAGAACTTCTGCAACCTCCTTTCCGGTAGTTGTAGAGAGCAATGAGTTCTCCCCTCAGACTTCTCTTCTCCAGGCTAAACAACCCAGCTCCCTCAGCCACTCCTTGTAAGACTTGTCCTCCAGCCCCTTCACCAGCTTGGTTGCTTTTCTCTGGACACACTCTGGAACCTCAACAAATTTCTTGTAGTGAGGGGCCCAGAACTGAACACAGTATTCGAGGTGCGGTCTCACCAGTGCCGAGTACACAGGGAGAATAACCTCCCTGGACCTGCTGGCCACACCGTTTCTGATCCAAGCCAAGATGCCAGGGTTGTTGTGCCCCAAGTGCAGGACTCGGCATTTGGGCTTGTTGAATCTCATGCCATTGGTCTCAGGTCAGTGGTCCAGCCTGTTCAGATCCCTTTGGAGCCTCCCTGCCCACCAGCAGATCAACACTTCCTCCCAGCTTAGTGTCATCTGCAAACTTGCTAAGGGAGCACTCGATGCCTTCATCCAGGTCATTGATAACGACATTGAGCAGGGCTGGACCCAGCACGGAGCCCTGGGGAACCCCACTTGTAACTGGCCTCCAGCTGGAGTTAACTCCATTTACCACCACTCTTTGGATCCAGTGGGAGGTGTCCTTGCCCATGGCAGTGGGGTTGGAACTGGATGATCTTTAAGGTCCCTTTGAACCCCAACCAACCATTCTATGATTCTAATTTCAAGAAAGGCTCAGCACCTGGTGGAAAAGATCCCTAGTGTGTCATTTCAGGAGATTCTCAGTAGGTAAAAATAAATGAAGGATGCTAAATGCTTCATCATCTTTCAAATATTAAACATGGGATGTGCGAAGCAGTCTGAGAAATTTTCAGCCTGAGGAATATCTCTGATATATTCAGCCATTTGGGCTCTATGATTGGTGATAATAGAAGAAAAACTAGGCTCCGTTATTAAAGTGGAAAAGAACCTTTATGTCTAGACTCAGCCAGGAAAATGTTATTTTAACTTACCTGTGCCCACAGTTCGTGCCGCTGTCAGTTATTTGATGGAGTATGCAAAGCCTGCTGTGGGTAAAACATTTAAATACTACAATTTTGAGTGATTTTCTGTTTGATTTTGGGTTGGGAGGGCATTTGGTTGGATGTTTTTTGTTCAGCTTCGGGGACAGGTATTTCTCTTTTACAATCTGTTCTTTGCAACTGTTAGGATATCCATTAATATATCCTACTCCTGCTGGCCACACCGTGACTGATACAAGCCAGGATGCTGGTAGCCCTTTCCCACCTGGGCTCACTGCTGGCTCATCTTCAGCCATGGCTGACCAGCATCCCGAGGTCCTTTTCCACCAGGCAGCTTTCTGGATACTCTTATAGAATCATAGAATCACTAGGTTAGAAAAGACCTTTGAAATTATCAAGTCCAACCACACCTGTCCACGACTAAACTATATCCCTAAGCACTTCATCTTCCTGTCTTTTAAATACCTCCAGGAACAGAGAATCTACCACCTCCCTGGGCAGCCTGTTCAAGTGCCCAATAACCCTTTTGGTGAAGATATTTTTCCTAATATCTAATCTGAACCTCCCCTGGCACAACTTCAGGCCATTTCCTCTCGTCCTATCACCTGTTGCTTGCGAGAAGAGACCAACACTCACCTTGCTACAGCCTCCTTTCAGGTAGTTGTAGACAGTGATGAGGTCTCTCCTTTTCTCCAGGCTAAACAACGTCAGTTCCCTCAGTCATAAGACTTGCTCTCCAGCTCCTTCACCAGCTTCGTTGCTCTTCTCCAGACATACTCCAGCACCTCAATGTCCTTCTTTTAGTGAGGGGCCCAAAATTCAACACAGGATTCAAGACGCAGCCTCACCAGTGCTGGTTATAGGGGTACAATCACTTTCCTGGTCCTGCTGGTCACACCGTTTCTGATACAGGCCAAGGTGCCATTGGCCTTTTTGGCCACCTGGGCACACTGCTGGCTCATGTTCAGCTGCTATCAATCAACATCCCCAGGTCCTTCTCCACCAGGCAGCTTTCTAGCCGCTCTTCCCCAAGCCTGTAGCACTGCACAGGGTTGTTGCGCAAGTGCGAGACTCAGCACTTGGCCTTGTTGAACCTCATCCTGTTGGTCTCAGCCCGCTGATCCAGCCTGTTCAAATCCCTCTGTAGATCCCCCCTACTCTCATGCAGATCAATACTTCCTCCTGACACTTCCTTAGTGTCATCTGTGAGCTTATTAAGGGTACACTCAATCCCCTCATCCAGATCATCAATAAAGATATTGAACAAAACTGGACCCAGCACAGAGCCCTGGGGACACTACTTGTGATCCCAAGGCTGGAGGCTTGCATGAGGTTGATGGCATGGGAGGCTGGAGAGTGACATTGATACAAAAAGTAGTTACTATTACAAAGAGTGGAATATTTTGATTTAAGCCGAAGTTAACTTCATCCACGTAACTGTATTTTGGAAAGTTAGACAGAATGTCCCTCTGATAGCATGGCTTTTTATAGCATGTTTTTCCAGATAGTGCTTTTCAAGGCACTGTTACGTCTTGTGTTCAAGATCTGCGCTGAAGAGATATGTCTTCTGTAATCACCTCGGTTTGTTGTCTTTCCTGATCTCAAATGCAAGGTCAGACAGAGAGCTGGAGCCAGCTCCAAATTAGCAAGAGATTTGACTGCTGTGAAGTTAATAATAATATTAAAATTAGTCCTTGGAAAGTAATAGAATATGCATGAGATTTCTGGGAAAATTTATACATATGAATGAAAATGGGGAATATATTCTGTAACCAGCTCTTGTCTTGTTGCACAGGCTTGACAGAGATCACAAGCTCATGTTGCCCAGGTCTGATTAAAGGGTGCTTGCTTTCTAAAACTCCAAAGTGTGTCCTAGAGAGTTTATCTGCTGGCCTTTTTGGTATCAGGCAGATATATATTTTATATGTATATTTAAGCAGAATGTAAGCTTGTTTTCCACATAGAAAGGTCACAGTAGAGATGAGGAAACAGATTGCTCAGAGCCTCGATAGTGCGTTGCCGCTCCTCAAATCCTGTTGACAGAACGAGGAGGAATGGCTTTAAACTGGAAGGGGGAAGATTTAGATTAGACATTAGGAAGAAAATCTTCATGATGAGATGGTTGATGAGAAGCTTGGCATGAGTGGGCAGTGTGCGCTCGCAGCCCAGAAGGCCAACGTATCCTGGGCTGCATCAAAAGCAGCGTGGCCAGCAGGTCGAGGGAGGAGATTCTGCCTCTCTAGTCCTCTTTTGTGAGACCTCATCTAGAGTATTGTGTCCAGTTCTGGGATCCTCAACATGAAGGAGATGGAGTTGTTGGAAGAGGTTCAGAGGAGGCTGCAAAGATGATCAGAGGGCTGGAGCACCTCCCGTACAAGGACAGGCTGAGAGAGTTGGGGTTGTTCAGCCTGGAGGAGAGAAGGCTTGAGGAGACCTTATAGAGACCTTCCAGGACCTGAAGAGGCTTTGTAGCCTCTGGAACTGTTCACAAAGGCTTGGAGTGATAGGACCTAAAACCCACGGGTATAAACTGGAGAGGGGCAGATTTAGGCTAGACATAAGAAGGAATTTCTTCACGATGAGGGTGGTGAGGCCCTGGCACAGGTTGCCCAGGGAAGCTGTGGCTGCCCCATCCCTGGAGGTGTTGAAGGGCAGGTTGGACGGGGCTTGGAGCAGCCTGATCTAGTGGGAGGTGTCCCTGCCCATGGCAGGAGGGCTGGAACTGGATGATCTTTAAGGTGCCTTCCAAGCCAAACCACTCCACGAGTGCCTTGGGACAGGGGGCGCCGCTGGGAGGGGCCGGCAGGGGGCGCTGCGCGCGCCTCACCCTCCCCGCCCAAAGCCGAGAGCGGCCCGGCGCAAGGGGCGGGCGCGTGCCCGTCAGCGGGCGGCGGCGCCGCAAGATGGCGGCGCCCCTGGACATGGAGCCGTCAGCCCTCAGCCTGGAGCTGCTGCCCACCGACCCGCTGCTGCTCATCCTCAGCTTCCTCGACTACCGGGATCTGATGAGGTAAAGGGTCGGGCCCGGGGCTCCGCTGGAGCCGCTGAGGACGGGGCTAAGAAGGGGGGCGGGGGGGAGGTCCGAGTTCAGCTGCTGCGGCCAGTGGGGAGGCAGCGCTGGAAGGGCGGGGTGAGGGGAGGGGGGCGAATGGGGGGTGAGGGGAGAAGGGGTGGGAATGGAGTAGTGAGGGGAGAATAGATAATGGAGGGGTGGGTGAGGTGAGGAGAGGAGGGGGAATGGAGAATGGAGGGGTGGGGGGCGTGAGGAGAGGAGGGGACAATGGAGGGGTGAGGGGGTGGAGAATGGAGGGGTGAAGGGGTGAAGAGAGAAGGGAGGAATGGAGGGGTGAGGAGAGCAGGGTGAGATGGAGGGAAGGGGAAGATGAGGGAGAAGGGTGAGGAGGGGAGGGGGGAGATGGAGGGGAAAGGGGGAGATGAGAGGAAGAAGGGAGGTGGGTGGAGCCATGTGTGAGGGGAGTGGAGGGCGGTGAGGAGAACGGGGGAGCTATGGAGTGGGGTGAGGAGAGGAAGGGGGACGCTATGGAAATGGGGGAGCCATGGAAGGGGATAAGGTGGGGCGGGATTGGGGAGGAAGAGCTGGCAGGGGGAGCCGTGGAACTGGCTGAGGTGAGGTGAGGGGGAGACCTGGGGGGAAACCATGGAGGGGGGAAGAGTTGAGGCTGGGGAGAAGCTGTAGAGTGGGGGTTAAGGTGGGATGAGATGGGGAGAAGCCGTGGAGAGAGGTAATAGGTGAGGAAGCTATGGAAGGGGTGAGGTGAGGGGCAAGACCTGTTGGAGGTAAACTATGGGGGGAGGAAGAGGTGAGGCGGGGTGGGGGGGGAGCCATGGAGAGGAGCTGAGGTCAGGTAGAGGGTGGTAGAGGTGGCAGGGGAAAGCTATGGAGGGGGGTGAGGAGAGGTGAGGTGGAAGGAAACCATGGAGGGAGGAGGAGGTCAGGTCAGGTAGGTTGGAGGGGAAGCCGTGGAGGGGCTGAGGTGAAGTGGGTGGGAATATGTGGGGTGGGAAACCATCGAAGGAGGAGGAGGTGAGGTGGGTGTAAGCCATGGAGGGGTATGAAGAGTGGTAGTGAGGGGAAGACCTAGCGGAGAAGCTGTGGAGGGGGGAAGAAGTGAGGCAGGGATGAAACTGTGGGGGGAGATCAAGTGGCAGGGAAGTCATATAGGGAGTGCTGGGGTGAGGCTAAGCCAGGAAGGGGAGACATGGGGGGGCAGTGAGATGAGGCAGGAGCTGCCAGTGACTTGGGGCTGCACTTCGCTGTGCAAACTGAGACGAGTCATGGACTAGGGGGGGCTGTGACAATGGGAACTCGTCAAAGCGCTCCCACAGCTCTTGCCACGGTGTAGGGAAAGGGTTTGGCTTCTTCTGGAGAGCTGCTACGAGGAGGGCACATGCGAAATCGTCAGCGCCTTCCAGAAACAGTGGTGTTCTAGTCTTTTGCTTTTTGGGTTTTTTTGGCTTTTTAAAGAAAAATGGAATTTTCCCAGGTTTTTCCTCCCCCATTTTGTTGTTTTTATTTGTAGCTAATACGATATTTATTTGTAGCTAAATGTCAATTTAGAGCCTCAACAATAACTGAATTTGTGAAATCAGTAGTTCTTTGAATCTGTTGTGAATCTACAGACAAACAAAGGGTGGTCTTGTTGTCAGTAAATATACCCAGTTATTTGAACGAGCTGTTGTTTGAGGAAAACTGAGTGAAATTAAGTAGACTGATTTTCAGGAAGAAAACCATGAATGAAAGGGAAAAGCTCCTCTTGAACAGCTTATTCCAAGTTGGATGAGGCTTTGAGGAGTGGGATCCAGCGGAAGGTGTCCCTGCCCATGGCAGCGGGTTGGAACTGGGTGAGCTTTAAAGTCACTTCCAATCCAAGCCATTCTGTGATTCTGTGGCTGAACAGTTATGAGTCATAGAGTTAAGAAGAGAATATGTTTTTAGTTAAAACCCTACCAATGAAGAACAAGCACTGACAGTGATTGAAATCACTGTATTTAATCAAAGAGGGAGGAATAAGTATAATATTACCAAAATGGTTGTTGTTTGATTCCCTCCCATGGATATTATTTAAAGAAGCTAAGTACATCAAGGAAAGCTCTTAGCTGACTGCAAAAATGAGGTTAAGCATAAGCAAAGATTATAAAAATTGTTCCAAGTCCAGTATGTATGATTTTATAGTAGTTGCTAATGATGTAGTAAAAGCACTGCCTATTTTTATTATGTATTTAATGAAATGAGATGGATTTTGCTGTGCAAGGCCTATTAAATACTGTGTAGGTTTCTTATAAATAAGATCAGTTTTGCATAATGGGCAGTTTGTAATACTCAAAGTGTTCGTTGAGGAAATCTCTAGGTTGCTCACATTTGCCTTTAGTGCCTCTCTATGCTCTGACCATCTCAAACATTACAGTTCCCCTAGTATTCCATGGGCTGGCCAATCTGGGGGTGGCCCTTAAATATTGGAAAAGCTGACAGGTGACCAAATACTTAATGTAATTAATGAGACTGGCGTTAATGGCATCTTTATAATGTTTGAAGCCATGTGGTCCTGTGATGCCACAGTGACTTCTTTCCTACCAAAAATTACAGACTTGATTGCTAAACACCAATATAATAGATTTCTGTAAGGACTTTGACTTTGGGATATTTCTCCTCTCCAACCTCTACGCCCCAAAAAGAATATCCCTATTCTTAGGGAGCCAAATGTCAGGGTTTGAAGTGAATGAATTTATGTCTTTGTGTTATTGTGGAGGGGAAGGTTAATGGCAGGGCGTACAGGAGAACTGCTTTTACTTCTCAAGGTTTGTTTTGAAATGCTAGTAGAACTCTACTAAAGCAGCTTATAATGGATATTGAGGAGGAGGGGAAAAGAGGTAAGTGAATTGAACAGATAAATCTCGGTGTAAAATGTTTTCTCTGGCTAATTTTAGTTATTAAAGACAAGACCGAGAAGCATCTTTATTTCAGTACGTAACTATGTCTGTTTACACTGTTGGTCTGTCTTTCTTACAGATTTCTGAACTACACTGAAAGAAGCCAAAAAACAGTAGCTGGAAGTTTAAGTCTGTCTACCTCATTTAGGGTATTTAGATGTCAATCACTGCCATTAAAACACACATTAAGTGTTAGAACAAGCTACCAGAGGAAGTGATGTAACCACATCTAAATTGGTGGTATCTTTTGGGGAGTTTCTTTAAAGTTTAACTGATGATTCAGCTCAAACACAGAAGAAGAAAAGGTTTATATTGTTGATGTTCAGGTTAGATTGAATGAGACAGTAAATTCTTTTAAATTCTGAGAATCTTTGAATAACACAGTCACTCCATGTATTCCTGTTCTGCACGTTGCTACTGCTATGCTGCACATTCTTATTTGTATAAATGCACTCTAATGTTTTGCTTTCAATACCAGTGTACGTTCCAGAAAGGCTTTGTAACTGTAGAAGTATTTGATGGCATAAATCGCTGCTTTTAAAGAGAGAGGTAGTAGGCATGGGGAATGTAGGTTAGCTTTTGCTATCTCCTTGCATAAAGCCGGGATCAACTTAAATGATTTCTGAGGACATTTTTAGACCTATATCCTACATATATTTTTATACTGCATTTGCAATAGTGCTGCATAGTGGAGAATATTGGGTTTTTTTAATTTCCCGAAGCAGCAGCAATGTTACCTGTAATGCAATGGCAAGACCTTATGTATGGTCTTCGTTAGAGCAAGGTTGCAGTTCTTGTTTCCAGGTCTGTTATCCTTTGTATTTTTCCTGTGCCTTCCTTTGTCTCTGCTTATGAAGTTTGTTATTTAAACAACTTAAACTGAAACTTTGTAAAACTCAAACCTTATGGTTTCTGTAGCTTTCAGTAGTATGGCAACAGTTGAAAAGATAAGGTAGAGACTGACAGTCTGGATAATAAAGTGATTTACATATAGTAACTAGCCTGTATTACTGGAATATTCACGGCTGGTGGAGAGGATTGGCAGCTGGTAGAGTGGAGTCACGCTGTGGAATCTTTCAGACACTGTTTACAATGGCATAGATCTACAGGGTGACCTGCTTTACAAAATTACTTAATTGCTGACAGTTCTTAAAATGTGTAGAAAAGTAGTTCATGACTCACACAGCTATAATGAAGACTTTTAACCATTGTAAGCACAACTCTAAAATGGACAGCTAAGCAACTTTCAAACTCTGCATTTGTTTAATGAAAATGCAAGTGTAATATACTGGTCAGGATCTATCCGTGTTTATTTTACTGCTGTTTTGCAATCAAATTTGATTTTTCTGTATTTATAGTTGCTGCTATTTAAGTCGAAGATTAAATCAGCTATCAAACCATGATCCATTGTGGAAAAGACATTGCAAGAAATACTGGCTTATTTCAGAGTAAGTGCGGTTGTTTTAAGCCTTTTTTTTTGTGTGAAAATGATGATTATGTTATTGTGCTGTCTGTTTTTGTCCACATTACTTCTGGTAACTCTATGACCAAGTATGTTTGGAAATGCTTTCCAGGAGGATTTTCTTTATCACTTTCCCCCGGAACATTGTGGTGTGTAAAAGGTTTTACATAAGTGATTCTTGAGATGTTGTGTCCTTTTAGAAAGTTCACTTTCTGTTCTGCTTGCTCACACTGAACTCAGGATGTCTGTTAAGTGGAATCCAACTGGAAAGGTATGAATCCACGTCTTTGCTAAAAAACCCCATGTTTTTCTCAAGAGCTGAGAAAGCTTGTGGAGTTGACTGAAGTGAATTTGCAGCTGGTTTTGTTATTGCTTTTCCCCTTTGTGTGTCCTCTTTTCTGGACAATATCTTTCTTTTCAGATTGTAAATTGTGAGGAGTATTAACTGCATATGACTTCGGTGATCAGTTCCATATATTTTTCCATTATTCAGGCTATGCAGATCTCCTTGGATTACACAAATTGCCTAAGATGGCAGAGCAGCTAGTGATAAGGAGTTAATGTATATGCATAAGTAGGTGGGGAAGGTAGTTTAGGAAAACATTTCCAAAGCTCTAATTTGTAATCTTTATTAGATCATATGGACTGTATTAAAAATTAACAGCAAACCAAGTTATATCTACAAAAGTAAACATACTGTGCATATTCTGATTATATGCAGCTTATTAAGATATAACACAGCTTCTAAAATTTTGCTTTGAGAGTCTCTGCATAAAAATCCTAAGTGATACTCTTACTGGAACGTAAACTAGAGAGGAACATCTGGTGTGGGGGCAGGGAAAGAAAGTAAGGAAATGAGTTCAAACTGAGTACCTGATGCTTTCAAAGAGGAACTTGTTGTGTACAAGGGGGAAGATGAGGGGGTTACAGGCCTTTGCCGAGGAGAACTGTCTCTGGGCTTGGTTTCCAAGATACTGCCCTCCCCCATAGCCAAGAAAATCTGACTAATGAAGGCTGTAGGTAATTTCTACAAATAACATTTGGAGGGTGAAAATATGCTGAAACTTTTCTTCCCTGCTGAGATAATTCACTTCAGGTGTTTTTGCTTTTAGCTGTTTGGTTTGACATTAGTTTATCTAACTTCCCAGATTAAATTTGATGTACCTTTTCCACTTCAAGTCGTCTTCAACAAGTACGGTTCTTTTCTTTTGAGAGCTAGATATATCTTAAAGGTGGCACAAAGACTTCCTAATTGTTACATTTTTATTTTGATGTACAGACACGTATTAAATCTTTTAGATTCACTATGCTGATTGCACTTTGAGTAGTTGGAAAATATCCTAACACAAAGATGCAAGGGCTGTTACAATTTGGAAGCGAGCTTCCTTCGTCAGATGTTAGTCAGCACTTTTTTTTGGCAGCCTGCCTTCCCATAACCTGCTGTTTTGCCTGCGAGGAATACGGAATATGCAATAATTCCTTAAGAAACTGACTTTCCAAAGCAGTGCACATGTGACTCTCTGGTTTGTTCCTTAATCCTTCTTTCTGGGTAAATAAAGGAGATTGTTACTAATGCAGTAGATCCAAAAAATGAGATTTTTCGAAGGCCTTCCCTGTACGTGTGTGGAATGTGATCTGAAATAGCTGTTCCCCATTCCTAAGATTTAATGAGACAGCACTCTGTTTAAAGTAATATTGTTCCTAAGTTTTCCCCTGATACAAAGCACCCTAAATATTTCCTATTTCTGTTCCAAATTGCTTTTGAATAGATAGTGGAATTAATTTGCTTTGTGTAGCTTCAGGTGGCTCAAAGTGTCCCTGGCTTAATATTATGCATACTGTTTGTGCCAAATAACAAATATTAACTTCTCTGATTTAGAAGTCAAGCTTTATGGCCTGGTCTTTGAATTTATTTTATTCTTGTCCACTTAGTGAGGAAAAAAGCCGACGAAATCAGAGCTGGAAAGCCATCTTCATCAGTACCTATTCTGACCTAGGAAGATATATCCGATACTATGCTACCTTGAAAAAAGCCTGGGATGACCTAGAGAAGTACTTGGGACAGTGGTGCCCTCGGATGATTGGTTCTTTGAAAGGTACAGTGAAACGCCTGCTTTCTCTAGTAGCTTGGCTGATGCAGCATTGTCTGTTACTAAGTTCCATATTGCTTTCATCCTGGATGTGTGCCTAAATTACCGGAGCCCTGACAGTCAAATAGCTGTTCTTTTCCTTCTCCTCTAGTAAATTGGATGACCTGTATGGTCTTTGCCCAGTTCCTGGTGATCCAGGGATTATCTAAAGATTTCTTTTGAGATGAAAAATCAAGATTATTTTTTTTTTAGTGAACAGTTTGTCTTCTTTATCTCTGGAGAACTGGGAAATGAATACATTCTTAATGCTTTTGTCTTTGGTTGCTATGACTGGATTTTTTTTTGTTTATTATTATGTTTTAGTGTAATAATCCCATTACTTCAAGGACCTGGGACCTGTTGATGTGAATTTTGAGAACTTTTTGTAAGATATAACTAAAACACTCCCATGTGAAAGTGGGCATTTTAAACTAATGCCAATTAAAAAGGAAATTGGTACTTTTTTCCTTCTTGTAGGCCTTACTGTGTTCCTCTGAAGGTGAATTAGTGGCTGAACAAGAATTTTTATTTATCTTTCCAAGATTCAGTTTTTAAATTGTTTGTGTTTTAATACTTGAAGTATGTCCAGTATTCTGGTTCATAAGTCTTACGCAGCAAGACATACGGCAAGTTTCAGCTTTTCTGGTGTAGAGGCAAAACATCTTTTCATCTTCATCTGACCAAGATGTTTAATAGGATCTATGAAAGTAGGAGAAATGTATAGAAAAATCTGTTTCCTACATAATTCTGCATGTTTCTTGGCTTGCTGGATAGTGCTAGATTCTTAAGTTTTACAAAGTGATTGAGAATAACAGAACATGGTTAGAAGTTAAAACTCACTTCTATTGAAAAATTTTTTTGTTGTTTTGTTACTTCTGAAAGTTAGTGAAGGAAAAGGCTAGAAGGGTTATCTGTAGCCTGAACTTTTGGTTAACAGGTACTATCCATGCCTTGATTTCTGTAACTGTAATGCTGCTCTGTCAAAAACATAGACTTCGCTTAAGTCTATAGAACCAGTGAACTGTCAGTCAGATATTTCTTAAATGAAGTGGAAAATATCTGTGTTGGTGTTGAACGAATTTCACCACAGTTTTACCTTCAAAATCCTCCTAAGGAATTTGGTGCGTTGAAGCTTCTTTTGGTCTACAGAAAGACAAAAATTAATCTAAAATGATAAAGTTCCACGCTGTATAGTGATCACAGCTTATACTTTTTAATACCATGTTTCACAGGGGGTTGTTTCAATGTATTGTAAAATTATGCCATATGAATGAAACTGATTCTGAATATGAAAAGCATTTAAAAAATAAATTTCACCAAAACCCCCTTGATTTGAACACACCAACCTGGCCACCTTGTTGATCTTTGCTAGAAGTGAGGGTGCAGAAACCCCCTGAAGTGTGTGTGGAGCTGTAAGAGCAGTTATTCCCCACCCCCTTCTCATGACTACGAAAATCCCCTTGTTACAACCCATTTATTGATTCAAATTCCAGGTGGAGGGTGGTGCAGCCAACATTTCTTTGGGACTGGTTGGGCTGTAAACTGAAAGAAGCAGCCCTCAGAATGATGAAAGAGTAAAATCAATATTGTATAAAAGTTTTAATGGAGACTCAGTCAACTAATGACAGTATTGCAGGGGAAGAGCTCGTTTCGCTTTATAAATACTTTCTGATTAAGTCAGGCCTGTTGAGATTTTGTTGGATGGATGGAGATTGGTGCTGTATTAAGTAATCAGTTAATGTAATCAGTTTCCTTTCAAATTTATGTAGTATTTATTCTTTGCCATCTAGCATACAATAAAGTCTCCAAATCTTGACTTGACTCCATGTTCGTTTGATCCAGGCACTTACAAATTCTGCCCTTTGTATATTAAATACTTGATTTTAGTGATTCTCACCACTAGCCTGAATTTAATCAATGAAAGATTCTTGAGACCATGCTAGTAGGCAGGTGCCTCCCAAAGCCAAACTGAATTTATCTTGTTTTTATATGTCTTGTCAGTTCACTTTCTTTGAATTTTAAAGGAGAGGTCTTAAGACAGACTGTAATGTTCACCTTTGCCAGGAACAGCGTACTGGGCATCTGGGAGCAGAGCAGTGAAGCAGCATTAAGTCTGAGAGTTTTGTAGGAGCAGCAGTTCTTGATTCCCCTTCCAAAACTGCCACTTAATACTCTGTTTCTTTTTGTACGCAGAGAGTGTGCGGGAGGAAGATCTAGATGCTGTGGAAGCACAAATAGGTTGCAAACTCCCTGATGACTATCGATGCTCCTTTCGTATTCATAATGGACAGAAGCTAGTTGTTCCTGGGTAAGGGGCGAAAATGGCTGAGTTATTAATTCCGTTTGTGTTTCTTTGATATTTAATTATTAAAAAGATAAAATGTCTGCTGAACAGGATAAATGAAACATTTAAGTGTCTTGCAACTGAGTGACTGCTTGAAGTTACACTTCTAAGATTGGCCGTCTCCTAGTCTCAACAGTAATTGAAACATGGTGTAAGCTTTTAATTGCTCAAATTACTCTTACACTTCAGTCCTTTTTCCTATTGAGAACTCATTTTTTCGTAATAACTAAAGCTTCCAACTGTTAGACTTCTAATCATACCAGTGAAAGTTGCTCCCCTGAAGTTTTACTTTATATTACCTAAGTAAATTAGTTGTTTGCAGTCTTCAGATTTCATTATTTTAAAAGCTTTTTTCTCTAGAATGGTTAGGGTATATCTTTGAAACCAGGCAGTCATTTTAAGTAGAATCAAAATATCTGCAAACTAATTTTTCTCAGTAGAAGATTTTACAATTGTATGTGTTTTCAGCAATTAAAAACTCCTTATACGTCAAGGTTAGAAGGCAAATGACCAAACATAGTTTCCAATTTTTCAGCTATAGAAAAAGTTGACAGCTCAGCATTTGAAGTGCTGCAAACATTAGCAAAAGGTGGAGAGCGAGGGCCAATCACTGCAGTGTCTGTAGGGTGCAGTGCATTCATGGTGCTTTACCAAAACCTTCACTAGTAAAGAAGGCACAGCTTACTCCAATTCTAGCATTGTGTGTACAGGAGGGATATGTGAAACAGTTTTATGCAGCCATTAGAATGACTTCTCGTTCTATTTCTTTTCCGGGAGTTTTTTTTTGTTTGGTGGGGTTTTTTTGTTTTTTTTTTTTAAGAGAGGTGATAGGTGCCCTATTTCTGTAGACTTCAAGTGGAACTCTGCGACATGTGTGCTTCCTGCTCTTCCTACTACTTTTTCACTCTCATGAAGTCTCTACTGTGGTGATGTGTCTGTGGAAAGGCTGCAGGGAAAACATAATCCTTTGGGCATGCTTTTGAGCTTGAGCAACTGCCAGTGGGCTGTGGTCCCTCGCTGTGCCCTAAAAATGAGGGCAGGAGCCTTACACACAGGTTGACAAAGCTTGGTGCAGTGACTGGGGTATAAGTTAGGGCACCCTGGAGCAAGAAAGGCTGCCACACTGTGAGTGGAAGGTGTGGTCTTACTGTTGGGGACAGCTTTGCATTCTTGTGGGAGATGAATACTGGAAAGATCAGGTGTAGGTCATGGGAGTCTGAGCAGGAAGCTGTTGAAATGTTAGGTTAGAAATAGAGGCGATTCGGGGCTAGTTGTCACTGTTAGATGCTTCAGGTTTCTGTATTTGGATGTTAGCATTGCTTTTTAAAGTGTGGAATGCACTCATTCCAGGGAAGACTGAAAAGAGAAAGAGGAGTGGAACCTGTTACCTGAGATGGGAACAGCTTATATGATGCTGACATGTGGTGGCATGCGTCTGAGTCACTGCTTTCATAATACCAATGCAAACTTAGCATCTGCGAGTTTACAGCTGTAAACACTGGTGAAAGGCAAATTAGAAGGGAGTGTGGGTGGTTAGGTGTACATAGCAAGTTTATGTTCTCCTCTTATTGCTAAGTGCACTGCTGTAGTCTGTGCCCTTGTAATTGATTACTTTGATCATGTTATCCCTCTTTATCATACTTCTACTGCCTGCCCCTTTATTATGTTGAGTGTAGTTTGCTCAGGTTTTTTATTTTCACCTAGCTTACATCTGACCTGACATTCATGTTAACTTCAGCTTCTGATGCTCACCTCCATTCCTAATGGTTACATATTTCAAATTAGTACCACTTTTTTCCAAATGTTTATATTCTTACATACAGAGAGGCTCCTTTTGCTGTCTTCAATTTCACTTCCTTATTGTCAAAAATGAAGAAATAAAAAATTCCCATTCTTTGCTGTGATGCTTACAAAAGGCTAGAGATAAAAATTAGGAAGGCAATTGATGGCCTTGCCGCATTGTCTCATGAATATTGTATAATGCTTTCCTTGTGTGTCTCTTTACTTGTGTCTGTATGCCTTCATTTTTATATTGAGATTATAGTCTCCCTAACTCAATGGTTATTTTGCTTGTTTACTTCTCAACATTTTTTCTGAAGCATTGAGCACGTTGCTCACTGTAGTTTCAATCAATGACTATTACTATAGCAGCTGGGTCTTCTAATTGAAAAATCTCTTGTGCTTCAATAGTATTGAAATGAACTCACACGAAACTTGAGATACAGAGCACTGGTTATTCCTCTCTTGTGCTGCTATAGGAGGCTGTGTCAGCTGTGAATGGCTTCTTTGAAGTAGTTGTAGACATGGAGTCACCAACAGACTTTAAAAAGATGCTTTGGAATGCACAAAACAGACGAGGAAGTGTTTATCTTAGAGCCATCGCTATTGTAAAGTAGCAGCCTAGTTAAGCACCTGGATGTTAGACTTAGATTTCATCTAGGTGTAATCTGCATCTAGAGTCAGCGCTTAGAAAATATTTAAAGCTACCTTTGCATTGTGAATGGTATCTTCTGTTTATCTTCCCCCCCTTTTTTTTTTGTCATTATCTGTTAAGTTTGATGGGAAGCATGGCACTATCGAACCACTACCGCTCTGAAGACTTGCTGGATATCGACACAGCGGCTGGAGGTTTTCAGCAGAGGCTAGGTCTGAAACAATGCCTTCCTCTTACTTTTTGCATTCATACCGGCCTGAGTCAATACATGGCGCTGGAGAGTGTGGAGGGACGAAATAAATACGAGATCTTCTATCAATGTCCAGTAAGGAAGATATATTTGTACTTACGAATGTACTTTTTAAATAATTGGTGGTGTCCCTTTGCGTGTTATCAGGTACCTGAAGTATTTTACGTAACAGAAAGTCAATACTTAGAGTTCAGATTAGTGTATCACTTGCCCCGGATTTGCCATCTGGTTTTCATCAAAGCCCACAAGTGGAATGTGAGAGTTTTACATGAAGCTGGTAATGGCTACAGCAATTTCTGTAGGTTCGTGGTGGTGGACAACATTAATTTTTATTGGAAGGTATTGATTTAATTTGTTCAAACTATGGCAGATATAGACTTTCATCCCTGTTTCTGTAAGAAAGAAAAGCTTGTGTGTTATGGAAGATCAGCATGTGTGTGTGTCTTCCCCCAGAGAGAAGGTTAGCAGCTTTCTAGTACCTAATGGGGGCCTACAGGAAAGCTGGGGAGGGGCTCCCTCCCGGGTAGTGCAGGGGTAGGACAAGGGGGAATGATTTTAAGCTGAAAGAGTGGAGGTTTAGATGAGATGAAATTTTAGGAAGAAAGTCTTTCCAGTGAGGATAGTGAGGCACTGGCACAGGTTGCCCAGAGAAGCTGTGGCTGCCCCATCCCTTGAGGTGTTCAAGGCCAGGTTGGATGAGGCTTGAAGCAACCTGATGGAGTGGAACGTGTCTTTGCCCATGGCAGGAGGTTGGAAATTGTTGAGCTTTAAGGTCCCTTGTAACCCCAACCGTTCTTTGATTCACTAAACCTAAAATCTGTCTGCTTGATATATCATTATGCTTCAGTCAGATGTTCAGATATACATATACAATATTCCTATACATACATGTATGGTGGTAGTGTTACATATCTTTTATTTAAGGTGTGGAATTTTAACCTTGGAATTCTGCTGCTGTCATCCTAATACATCCAAAACTTTCTCTCTTTTTTAGGACCAAATGACTCGCAATCCATCTGCTATTGATATGTTCATTACAGGTAATGCTTTAGATAAAATATTCACAAAATGTTTTAATTACACTTTTTAGAAAGTGCGTGTCAGTATGATTTGAACAAAGCAAGCGTTCTAAATAACCTACTTTAAAACACGTTGGGTAGTTGAAATAAGATGCAAGTTTTCTCTATTGAAGCTTGTCCTTCTGTGTGTCTTGTATACAAATCATTCAGTTTACTAACCTGTCTAACAAGATGAGCAAAACCTTTACCTTGGCCATCATGGGGCTGATGTAAGCAGTTATTAAATGCAACACCTAACTGGACAGAAATACTTTTTTCTCCCCAGTAGTTTTTGCAGTTATGTTGTGTTGAAAATATTTTTTGTCCTTTAATGGAACTAATTTACATAGCTGCAGAAGAAAACCTTTCCAGATTTTATATTTGCCCGATTGCTTGATTCAAAGGACAAAGGAGGGAAGGGGAAAACTCTGTAATTGTTTGGCTATGCAGTAATCATCATTTATCTGACACATACATTAACTGGAACAGTGTTATGGTGATTTCTTTTTGTTAATCCAGTGGTATCTGGTAATCATAGCTATGTCTAAATTAATTCCTTTCACTCACTGGGAAAGCAGATGTGTAATAAATGGCAGCAAAATCAGTCATGAACATTTATTAGGAAACATATATTAATATTCATAGAGAAACTACAGTAGGCAATACTATCCCATTGGTGGTTGAAGGTAGTCAAACCACACTAATTTTAGGAAAACTTTCTGTGTACTGGTTGATTGGATGAACTGATTTTAGTGTGAAGTAGTTAACCTACTATCTGTTTTACAAAGGTCATTGCAGAATGCACTGTGTCCTTTAGAACCATCACAGGAAAGATACAGCTAAAGCTCAGGAGTTTGGTTACTTGCTTCTCTCCACGAGAGGATGGTGTAATGCTTTAAAACTGCTCTCTGGTGAATTGGTGTTGCTGCTTTTATGGGATTGAGTCAGTGGTGTTACATTTAAATGTATTCTTTTTGACTGAAAGGGTTAATCTTGGCTTATTGCTGACTGGAGGGGAAGTTACTGGAGGGAAGGTTTCATACACAGCATTTACCTTGTCATTTTGAACGTGGCAGGGTAAACGGTCCACTTTATCCATTCGGAATTACTTTATACAAGGTTTGCATTTTGTGGATTAGTGGTAAACGAGAGGATAATAAACTTGGAGTTCCTTAGACTTAAAAAGATCAAAGGACAGCACACATAGCTCTTACTCAAAGGAAGAAATGGTAAGTATGCTTAATCTAACAGGAGTGGTGGTACTTGATAACATGTCAGTGAAGTTGGGGATAATGATTTCTTAGTATTTCAGCTTAAATCCTATTTTGTGTCAGTAGCGTTGACTAATAATTGAAGAACTCTCTGCTTTTCTATTGAACACTGTTGCAATGCTTGGAAGATTTATGGCTGAGAAATTCTTTTACAGAGAGCTGGTATCTCTTGTATGAAACTTTCCTTTGAGAGTTAGATGTGACAGCTTGATTGTCTCCTTAGAAATCAAGCTGTTCCTAATTAATGGCTGTAGGTGTATGAAATGTAGCTCTGAGACAATGGCTGCGGGTGTATGAAAATCACAGGTTGTTTAGAATGACACGTAGCCTTCATCTTCTGGGTTTGTAGCAGGAGTGCGGAGTAAGTCTATGACCTGCCCCTGGCTTTAAGGAGAGGGAAATTCTGCGACATGCTAGTGTGTTTCTTAGAAGCTCTGTTCATCTAGAAACCTAGATTTCAAAACGTGGATATAGTCTATAAATCCAACAGCGGGTTTGCTTGCTTTGTGTAGGTGGAATAGCTAGAAATAGCTATACACGTAATATAGATTATTCCACTTGCCTTTCTCAGTCACAGCAGAAGAGTTATGAACAGGAGACCAGATGGAGAGGCACAAGCATTTGAAGACTGTGTTTATAATGTGGAATACTTAGCTGAGAGATTCTGTGTTTGCTATGTCATTTCTGGAGTGTCGACCCCTAATTCTCAGTTCTTTGTTGTTTTCTCCAAACAACCTTTGTTGGTAAAAGGGACTGCACCACTGACTCATCTAAGTATGTCTGAGAGCAGTGTATTATAAAAACATTCAAAGCTTTAAACTGGTTCCTTGAAGTATTTATTGTAATGAGCTTAGTGGCAAGTTTACCTGTGCTGATGAATACTTCTCTTCTTTGGCATCTAGGTACATCTTATTTGGAATGGTTTACATCATATGTAAACAAAGTCGTAACTGGTGGTTATCCCATCATCAGAGACCAGATTTTCAGGTATTGTGACTGGGATTTATAACCTCACTGCAAGGTTTTGATACTTCTTTTAGAGTGCTGACCTCTTTCATGGTAGTTATGAGTATCTGATAAAAAAACTGTTGGTGGAGAGAGGAGAAAGGACATGGAGATTATTGCAGATAAAGCTGTAAAACTGAATGCTTAAAGATAGCTTTTTTTTTTTTTTTTTACCAAAAGCTTCAGTTAATTTTTTACTAACAGGACCAGAATTTGTAACATATCTGAAGCTTGGCTAACAGCATAATGTTTATTCTGCTTGCTGTGAGTGTGCTGCAGCTGCAGACTGTCCTGAGTTATTAGAAAAGCAATCATTTCAGTGAACTGGTCTTATAAATAACACTGCTGAATATGTAAATAAAGAGGACTTTTCTGCTATTTGAATCTTCATGCACTTCTCTTCTAAATATAAGCAGGAACCTTAATTCTGTCAATCTGAGATGCTGTAGAACCAAGTTCCTGATCTGTAAGTTAATTTGCCATAGGAGATGCTAATTTTTGCTTTTTAAATAGCATATTGACACATCCTTATTAAACAAGTGTCTTCATTGACTTCAGATTGAATTGTACACCCAGCTTAATACAAGTTTTAATAGAGGTACAGAGAGACCCATAGCTGTGTGAGTTTAAGTGATGGGGAAGTACACATCATGAAGACACTGCGTACATCCTTTATTTGAATGCCAAATGACAAGTTAAGAATTGCTTTTGACCTAGCACTACGGTGCTCTTATTACTAATTAACTAATCACTTGACAGGTTTAGTTTTCTGTGTTGAGTGTACAGAGCTATTTGCAGAGTTAATGTTTTCCTTTCTGTAGGTATGTGCATGATAAAGAATGTGTTGCTACCACAGGAGATATTACTGTTTCTGTCTCCACATCTTTTCTACCTGAACTCAGTTCTGTACATCCACCGCATTATTTCTTCACTTACAGAATCAGGTAAAAATAACAATGGAGTTAACCCTTACAACACAAGAAAGATCTATGTAATGTTCAGAGCATCTGTTGTTGCAAACTTATGCACAGCATTCATGCTAAACCAAATAGAATGTGCTCAACATGGTGTACTTATTAATAAAAAAAAACTTAAATCATTACTTGCTCAGGTACGCAAAGTACTGGTCAAATTCATAGTTGGTGAAGTATAGTGATGGGTAGGGGAAAGAAGTTATATGTAGCCCTTGTGGTTTAAAAAGGGGTAAATAACTACAGAGTGTGAAGAAGAGGCAAGGAGATGGATCCTGACAACTGATTGAATACACTTTCCCTTAGGGGGGTGGTTGCCCAGTCTGCTTGGAGAGAGAGAGGGAGACACACACCAGGGACACTAAAGCATCTCTTAAAATGTATGGAAGTAGTTACCTAACTAAAAAGTACGCTGTTTGGCTTCTAGAATTGAAATGTCCAAAGATGCTCTTCCTGAGAAGGCTTGTCAGCTGGACAGTCGATACTGGAAAATAACAAATGCCAAAGGCGATGTAGAAGAAGTTCAGGGTCCTGGAGTAGTTGGTAAGTAAAAGATGGCTTTTGTGAACCCAGTAGAGAGAGTGTTCTTGTATTTAATGTACGTGTTATGAAAGTTATGTTATTAGCTGTCCCATCATGGGAACAGAGAGTTGTAGTTTTGTTGCTTGAAAGAGACGTGGATCCCTCTTTTGTTTTTAAAGTTGTTTGGCAAGTGGTGTCTGAACATCCTGATAGTTAACCTCTCTTTAGACAGATTTTTAACATCAGTAGTTGCTGAGAATCATTATGTATCCACTGGAATATAAAATGATCTGCCGGAGTATGTTGTGGAGTGCAAGTGCTTTAGCAAACTGCTGAACTGTAGTTCTACTGCAGACCCTGCTATTGTGATCTAATGTTTTACCAACAGGAGAGTTTCCAATTATCAGTCCAGGAAGAGTCTATGAATACACCAGCTGTACTACGTTTTCCACAACATCTGGATATATGGAGGGGTATTATACCTTCCACTGCCTCTACTACAAGGACAAATTCTTTAATGTCACAATTCCCAGATTCCACATGGTGTGTCCAACATTCAAGGTGTCTACTGCACGAATGGTAAGTGAAGGTGCAATTATGCTTATCCTAGACTTTTTTTTTTTTTCCCCTGACATTCTGTTTTCTGAGAACACGTGGCATAATTTTAATAGAACAGTGTAACTGTGCTCCAATGTCAAATGTCATCATTTTTCTGTTTTGATTCTTTTCTTGAAAATGACTTCTTTTTGAGAACTAATTCTCAAAAAATTTCTCTTTTTCAAGAAGAAGGCTTTGTTTTTCATCACTAGTGTAGCACTTGTTTAGTGACTAATTCAGATAGAACTTGAACTATTTCTCAAAAAAAATAGTACATTAAAGTATCTCTCAGTCTATATGGATTCTTTCCAGTTTCTGGTATGTTTATTGATAAGAAAACACTTCGGGTACAAAAATTACAGTACTGAACAGTGTTCAGGTTGATAACTCGATACAAAACATTGTCCAATTAAGACTTAAGTCTAGCAACTGTAATAATCTTTGTAGGCAGTTTGTACCTGGGTAAAGCCATGTATCCTCATTGCTTTGATGTGTAATGCTACTAGTTTAGTTCAGGACCCTTGGCCCTGGCTTTTTTAGGACACTGTACATGGCTATGGGTCATCCTCCTCGCATTCTCGTGTCTTGTCTGGTATCAAGGTCAAAGCTGGTTGTGTTGGTGAGATCAGAGGCCCTGTGGATTCTTGACACAGGTAGAATGTGACCTGATGTCTATTGTCTGAAGACAAGTGCCCCTCAGAATGCACAGAAATATATATGTGTGTGCGCGTGTATGTATATGCATATATGTCTGTTCAGGGCATATTTCAGCAGTGTTGAGCTTTGCTTCTTTTGCTTTAAGGACCTATCTAGCATCTTAATTTGTACCTAGAAAGATGACACTGCATAAACTGCCTGGATTTCATAGTTCTTTCAAATATTCTGTCTTGGTATGAGTTGTCATCTGTTTTAGCCTTGACAGCATATCTGCTTTCTTCAACAAGGGAAGTTTTGGTTAACAGCAATTTCAAAATGACAGCAATCTGTCTGATTGGTGCTTGCCGAAAGTGCATTTCATAAAGTCAATAAGATCTTTAGCTTTCTGTTAATGAAGTTTTAGTTCGGGGATTGCAAGTTAACTATAATTTCTCTGTTTGCTTTGGCACATTTCAAGAATTGGCATTGGTTTTTATCACTAGTGTAGCACTTATTTAGTGACTAATTCAGATAGAACTTGAAGGTGTTTCTGCAAGCACCAAATCTTTCCTTAGGGGTACACAGCTATTTGTACGCTTTCTCACCTTTTTCCAGGGATTTGAGATGCTCTCATTACCATCTGCACCAGCAGATGTCGTGCTTCTAACAGAAACTGGAATCTCATAACTCTTGGTTGCATTGCTGGGAGTTCCAATCTCCTTCCCTTCAGTTAACTATAAATAATTTGCTATTCTCTTTTCCTCTACCTCTTACTTAAAGGCAATAATTATGCTTTATTTTTTAGTATTTCTAATAAAAGCTGACAAGAAAATTGATACAGCGGAGATACCAAATTGTGGCTTTGCATAGTTGTACTTATGAAATAATGAAGGCTAACAGATATTTACCAAGGGAAAGGTCAAATAGTTTGCAAGATGAACTTTGTTGTGAATTAAGTGTTGCAGTTGTAAGGAGCTGCTTTTAGGACACAGAGCACAAGGCAGACTGCAGGTTTTTGTACACAATTGTTAGTGCTTTCTTGTAACTAGCTAGAATTAAAGGTTTTGATTAAATATGGATGTGTTTTGTATTAGGAAACAAATCATAGCGAACATGCAGTGGATGAAGACGAAGATTCCACAGACACTGATGAATATGAAGATCGACGCAGGGTGTTGGACATTCCTGCGCCTTCCGGGCGCTGCCCACGTCATACCTGACAGGATTTATTTTCAAAACATTACAAACTGTTTTCTGAAGCTGAACTCTTTGGGGCTAGTGCATAAAAATATTTCTGACCATTGTAAATGAACTTCTTGTTGCACATCAGGGCAACTAGCATGAATGTTGGTGCCAGTTGTAATATTCATCAGTCTAACTTCTTTTTTCCTGGTTTGGAAGCGGGGATGGGACTTGGGGTGGGGGCAAGGGGAGGGAGGGAGGGAGAGGGACAGAAAGGTGCTTGGGCTTTGTTCACTTTTTTCCGAAGTGCAAAACAGCTTGATAGTCTGAGGTAATCGTATCTTACATTTTTAAACTATTGCCTATTTATGATCATAATGCAAATATGGTGTGGGGAGTGGTTTTTATACAAGCATTTAAAATTAGCAATAGACAAGATGGCAAAAAAAGGTGTATACTATCATCCTTTCTCCCAAGTTTCTACTCTTGATAACTCCCGCTAAGAATGAAACTTGCAGTTTGGTCTGTGTATCCTCTTTGGGCAAGATCAGGTGCTCTAATGCTCTTTTTTTATTAACGTAAAAGTACCAGTAAATTCTGGTTATCAAATGCATAAATTGGGAATGAAACTGGCCTTATTTTTAGACAATCTGTCTTTCAGCTTAATTTTATGCTAGGTGACTCTGAGTGGATAATGCCTTTTGGAATGTAGTGCTCATACATCACCCACCGTTCAGTAACCAAGAAATTTCCCAACGACTACAAAGTATGAATTTGTAAATATGTTTGGAGTTTTTTTCTTTATATGATGTTTGCTGTTCAGACTTTGTCATAGTTGACAAATTTACGGTGAAGTATCATGTTTCCCTAAATCCTCTATGGATTTTGTAACTACACCTGAATAAAAGAAAGGAAAATTAAAAAAAAAAAAAAAAAAAGGAGGGGAGCCTGACAGAACACCAGATGACTAAAAACTTTATATTTAAAAAGTATTTGTTTGCTTTATCACTTCTATTTTGTTTCCATTGTCATTAATAAACAACTGCCTCCTTTGCTCTCAAGTGCTGCATGGGTCTCCTGCTAAAAACTGAGCAGTATTTGTGTGACTGGCATTGCTGTGGTCAGTTGTTCTTTTTGACATCCAGAATTAGTCGTTCCTCTGAGGAAAACCAGTGTATTGTGGTTCCAACAGACTGTTTCCGTTATTGACTGGTTAGCGCTCATACAGAAAGCCTGTTTTTTTTAACTGTTATGTTCTTTCCTAGTGTCATGTGCAGCATTTGGATCTTCCACAGTAGTAGAAGGAAGGAAAACAAATACCCAGTACGATCCCTGCAACAACTGTTCAGGTGAACTGCCTAGAGGAACAAAAATAAGTGTGGTGTCCCTTTGAGAATAGCCCAGTGAATCACTGGAGTGGTTTGAAAACATTTGCATTTTGAGGATTCTGCAGTGAGGGGAAAATGTGATGTTTGTGGTGTAATGCTCTTTCTTAACAGGTATTTCATCATCTGTTCAAAGAATGAGTGGAAAAAGTTCCTTAGTGGAACTGGAACTTCTTCCAGTGCTGTGTTTTTAAGGACAGATAACTCACGGCTGGGGGATCTGAGTGTTCTGGCTAAGTGGTATCGCGTGAAGGTCACAAGGCTCTACAGAAACATGTACAGCTCTTGGTGATTCTACTCTTCTCAGGGAGTGGCTCTCCCTTGGGATGTTAAAGAGGAACTCTAATTACTGCTCATTGTAGGGGAAGCCACGAGAGGACAATGCTGTTCTGTCAACTTCTGAACACTGCAATGTGAGGGTTTGAGCACCACTGGTGGGCGCAGGATACCCGCGAGTTCTGTGTGGATGAAATGAGAAGGTAACTAGGTAGGGGGAATGACACTTTCCTGTGTAACTGTAACAGGAAAAAAGTTATCCTGTTGCTTGAGGCAGCTATTTTAGCAAACTGCATTTTGCCTAAAGCTACCAGATACAGCATTGTAACTTCATAATGTGCATCTGAAGCAGGGTTTATGCCACTGGTTCCCCTCACCTCCCCCAAAACTCAGAAGCTAATGCCAGATCAGTATGAAAAGTGAGGCAGTGGATTCCACTGAAGAAAACAAGGAATCGGTTGTGTTTGCCGGCACTGCTGGCGTGTATAAATCTTCACTGAGGAAGTGGGAAAGAACTGCCTGTCAAGATCCCGCGGAGCAGACAGCGTTTCCGCAGAGTTCAGACCAGTTTAGCAGACAGGTGTTGGGTAGCTGTGCTGGTGACTGCCAATGTCACGCACCCAGCTCTAAGCGCTTCCTGGGGTGGCTGTTTGCAGGCACAGAGATGTGTCCTCCCTTTGGCCACCGTTCTTCAGGCTCAGCTTGAAGCTCTGTCTGCCTCTCCTGGCTCAGATTCTGACTGATAATGATGCTTGGTTAGGACTTAGGTTCAGAATCATAGAATGGTTTGGACTGGAAAGGACCATGAAGGTCATCTAGTCCAAAGCTCCTGCAGTGAGAAGGGACATTTTCAATCAGACTGCCATCCAACCTGACCTTGAATGTTTCCAGAGACAAGACTTCTCCCATGATGGTAAAATAAGCCTCATTGAACATTTGTGAATTCAGGATATGGTTAAAAACCTAGCATCTCCAACACGAACGTATGACTAAGGCCTTTATAACTGCGCTATAGGATTCCTTCAGCATTTTTATGAGCTTTATGCTGACTGGATGGCTTAATGGAAAGAACCTCTAGCCACCGTTTCCCTGCTGTGATTGCATCACATGAGAGAAAAACAGATGGTGTGCCAGCCGGGGCGGGCGGACGGCAACCTAAAAGTTGCTGTGCAGGTTATTCCAGTGCTGGACTTCTTTTTCCTGTCATTGTTTAATGTAATTTCTCATTGTCCATGTAAAGAATGCAAGGTGTAAAGCTCAGTACAAGGTAGGAATTCCACTTATCGGTGATGATAAAGATAAATGTCTCCTCTGTGAAATTTGAGAGGACTGCTTCCAAATTTTGGGCAGGGAAAACAGGTGAATGTCTAGCTATGGCTGAAGTTAAATTCCTTGTTTCCAGTTCCTCATTGCAAAAGTTTCAGAGTAATGAATAAATTAAGGATTTTTTTAAATCAGGTGTTAATTGATTGAAGTCTCAGGTTGCATGCAATAACCCACAAGAGTCTCGCTCTTCTATTCCTTTGTTTTATGGCTTAGTAAGTGGTAAAATCTTAAAGAGATTTATAAGATCAGATGATGAGCTGACCAATAATGATCTCAACTAGTTTAACCCAACCACACAATCAGATTCAAGTTCTGAGTAGTTCAGGTTTGGAGAGTGATGAGCATTTCATTGGAGTCTAGCTCATCTCATTTTCTTATTCCATTGCTCTGTCCACCCAAGAACCTGGGGTCCCTGGTCTTTGTGACTCCGGAGCTGCCCCAACCACCTTTTGAACCCCAGTTTCTTTGTGTGTGAGGCAAGTGCAGTCAGTGGGCACGAAGAGCAAGTTTAGCTGCTGGGATGGATATTGAGCATAGGAATAGCTCCGCTTGGTGAAGGATGGGAGGGATCTCTCATCCATCAGACAAGCCCCATGAAAAATGATTGGAGCTGCTATTACATGGCTTTGTAGTAGGTTGGTGCAAAAATAATTGCTGGTTTTAAGCATAATGTCTGAACTGAGAATAAAATGTGTTGATCAAAATAAGAACCACTAGAATCTATGCATTTTTGCCAACAAGAAAGAGAGATTTCTGCTAGTGTAGAATTCTGGAGCCCTGAACTGATGAGTTCTTCGAATGTACCTGGAGCTACTGCTCTGTTGTGAAAAACCTTCTTTTGCAGGTTGTTGAGAGGCTTGAAGCTGGTAGTGTGTGAGAGAGGTCTGGTGAGGAAGGAAGATGAGTGAGATAGGGTTTTGTAGCCCAGTTCGTGCAGCGAGACATGCGGTTGGGTATTGCCATGGAAAAGAACTGGTCCTTTACAATTCAACGCTGGACATAAACGCTGCAGTTCTTGATACATTTTGTTGACTCCCTCGCAGTGCTGCTCTGCTGTGATGGGTTTACCAGGATTAATGAAGTTGTAGTGGACAATGTCACTTGCTGACCACCAAACAGTGACCAGAACTTTTTTTTGATGCAGCTTCAGTTTGGGGAAGTGTTTTGCTGCTTCACCTCAGTCCCACCACTGCGTGGAACTGTGTCGGTTGTTGTATAGAATTAATTTATAGCATTGATTTTTCCTCTCGTCACAATGTGATCGAGAAATAGATCGGATTTGTTGTGCAAAAGAAGCGCTACAGCAAAAGAAGTGTGGCCAGCAGGTTCAGTGAGAGGGTTCTGCTCTGGTGAGACCTCGCTTGGAGTCCTGTGTCCTGTTGCAGTGGGTTCAGAAGAGGCCACGAGATGATCCAAGGGGTGAAGCATCTCCCATACGAGGACAGGCTGAGAGTTGGGGTTGTTCAGCCTGGAGAAGAGAAGGCTGTGGGGAGACCTTAGAGCAGCTTCCAGCACTCAAAGGGACCCTACGGGAAAGCTGGGGAGGGGCTCTGGGGAGAGGAGATGGAGATTAGGTATTAGAAAGAAATATTGTCTTGTGAGGACAGAGAGACCCTGGCCTAGGTTGCCCAGAGGAGCCGAGGCTGCCCCATCCCTGCGGGTGTTCCAGGCCGGCTTGGACGGGGCTCGGAGCCCCCGATGCAGGGGCCGGTGCCGGTGGAACCGATGGGCTTTGAGGTCCCTTCCAACCCGACCCGTTCCGTGACGCCGCGATTAACCGGAGCCGAGCAGCGCGGCCTTCCCGAACGTTCCCCTCTCCCGTTTTCTCACACAGGTAAAGGGAGGCGGGGTTGGGGGGTGGAAGGGGGGTCCCCGCCCCGCGGCCCCGCCCCCCGCGGGAGGCTGAGCCCGCAGAGCAGAGACAGCGGCCCGGACTGCGGCGGTGAGAGGGGGGAGAGGGGGATGGAGGGGGGGGATAAAGGGGGGAGAGGGGGAATAAAGGGGGGAGAGGGGGATGGAGGGGGGGGAATAAAGGGGGGAGAGGGGGGAATAAAGGGGGGGAGAGGGGGAATAAAGGGGGGAGAGGGAGAGGGGGGAATAAAGGGGGGAGAGGGGGATGGAGGGGGGGGGAATAAAGGGGGGAGAGGGGGGAATAAAGGGGGGAGAGGGGGATGGAGGGGGGGAATAAAGGGGGAGAGGGGGGAATAAAGGGGGGAGAGGGGGGAATAAAGGGGGGAGAGGGGGATGGAGAGGGGGGAATAAAGGGGGGAGAAGGGGATGGAGAGGGGGGAATGAGGTGGAGAGGGGGGAATAAAGGGGAGAGGGGGATGGAGAGGGAATAAAGGGGGGAGAGGGGGGAATAAAGGGGAGAGGGAGATGGAGAGGGGGAATGAGGTGGAGAGGGGGGAATAAAGGGGGGAGAAGGGGATGGAGGGGGGAATAAAGGGGGGATGAAGGGGATGGAGAGGGGGGAATAAAGGGGAGAGGGGGATGGAGGGGGGAAGCGAGAAGAGGAATAATAGAGGGGGGAATAAAGGGGGGAGATGGAGGGGGGAATAAAGGGGGAGAGGGAGATGGAGGGGGGAAGTGAGAAGAGGGATAATAAAGGGGGGATAAAGGGGGGAGAGGGAGGGGGAAGAGGGAGATGGAGAGGGGAATAAAGAGGGAGAGGGGGATGGAGGGGGGAAGCAAGAAGAGGGATAATAGAGGGGGGAATAAAGGGAGGAGAGGGAGATGGAGAGGGAATAAAGGGGGAGAGGGGGAATGAAGGGGGAGAGGGAGATGGAGAGGGGGAAGTGAGAAGAGGGATAATAGAGGGGAATAAAGGGGGGAGAGGGAGATGGAGAGGGAGACAGAGGGGGGGAAGCAAGAAGAGGGGGAATAGAGCAAGGGAATAAAGGGGGAAGGAGGAGATGGAAGGAGGTGATGGAGGAGGGGATAAGGGGGAGAGGGAGGGGAGGAGATGGAGGGGGAATTGAAAGGGGGTGGTGTAGAGGGGGAATAAGGGGGGAGATGAGGAGGATGGAGAGGGAGAATAAAGGAGGGGAGATGAAGGGGAGTGATGGAGAGGGGAGAGTAAAGGGAGTAGAAGGGGGAATAAAGGGGGGAGATGGAGAGAGGAGGAGTGGGAAAAGGGGGGAGAGGGAGATGGGGATGGGGAGATTGAGAGTGGAGATGGAGGGGGGAGAGGGGAGGTAGGGATGGGGGAAGTGAGAAGATGGGAGGGATGCAGGTGAGGGGAGGTGGGGAATAAAGAGGGAGGGATGAGGAGTGGGGAGATGGAGGGAGGGAAGTGAGATGGGGAAGGGAATAGAGGGTGGAAGGTAAAGGGGGGAAAGGTGGGGAGAGGGGAGGTGTGGGCAGGGGGTGAAATAAAGGCAG